>JAAXCT010000512.1:0-462796 GCA_012490785.1 Eragrostis nindensis | reverse complement strand
TGGGGTAAGTTAGCCAAGTCTGCTAGTTGAGATCGTAACCAAGAAGCTTAATCAAATAGCATCATAAACGGGATTACTCATTATTGATAACCGAAGATCGGTAGGTCAAGGCCTCTTTCCGACGAGCCCTGTCAGGGACCAATCGCCTTAATCGGTCGACCTCTTCCTACTCTACACATCATCTCAAGGATCATCGCGTATGCATTAGCGGCTGTGGGGGTACAGAGACAACGGTGCAAATATGGCGCATTACAAGATCCCAATGCTACTTAACCACGATGGAGATAGTGAGAGAACGAATCTTGTCACTTCGTTTTGCCACCACAATTAAGATAACATTAATACTTAGTCGTCACTAAGCGTAGGAACAAGTGCATGTAAGACCATAAAATCCAGGCAATCAATAATCAAACCATTCATCCACATATTCAACCATACTTCAATGATACATAGTGCAAGATACATCACCATCTAGTAGGCCTACCTTGATGGATCACCTCTTTAGCACCAATGGTTCTTGATCAACAACTAGAGAACATGAAGAACGGGGCAAAGCCCCGGTGGCTCTAAACTTACTAGCTGTGTTGTCCCTCTGGCGGGGATCCCGAAACCCTAGGGCTTTTACAAGTTTATATAGGGCTGTACATCAGGAAGGAAAGGATTCTCGGGAAAGAGTCCTTGTGCCGATCGGCACAGGGTCTGTGCGATCGGCACACCTCGTGTCCAGCTCGGTTTCCTCCCTAAGTCGGTTCCGAAGTCCTAGGTAGCTTCCATGTGGGCCTTCCAGTCAGTTTTCTTCGAGATCAAGTCTTGTGTTGCTCTTTCAAATTTCGAGTATCTTTTATCTCTCATGATGAAATCTCTCGAGATTGATTCGGATAACTTCCTTCTAGAATAAACTGAATGTGGGCCAGCTTCGGTGGCCTTGGGGTCCCATGTCCGGTCGGCACATGTCTGTGCCGATCGGCACAGTGGGCCTTTTCTGCTGGTTCTCTTCTCTTCAGGTCCAGATCAGTCACAATGTCCAGAATGTCGTCCTCTTCATCTGTTTCTGTAATAAAGCTCCAGAACGACATATATACAAATATGGTGCTATTATCAAGGGTTAATGGCCTATAATGATAACATTTATGCTCTAAAAAGGCGCATTGGCATATAAAATGGGTATGCTAGAAATCGCCAACAATTATTAGGCTTTACCGCCTTGAGTCGTGACCGGGATTGCGTGTGGGAAATGGAGTCCACTCATGATGACGTTTCTAACACTTCCATCGCCTCTACCTTGATTGAGCCTTATGATTGTGTGCTTATTGGTACTTCCTACTATGATGTGCGTGATGAGTATGATGAGCGTTTTTTGAATGATAATGAGGATATCACTAACTTCGCATCTCGCTTGTATGTTCTTGCTAGGAAATCATATCAAGAGGCTATCCATCTATTATGCACAAGCATGTTGTGAAGAAGTTATCCGATCTCTACCACTCTCGCGGTTTGGTATTCTTGCTTTTGCTCGAGTGGATGAGTTTGTGAACATGCCCTATGATGAGGTGGTTGCTATTCTCTCCTCCCTTGAGAAGGATATCAAGAAGGGCAAGGATATCTCTCATGCAAGTGAAGATCAACACATTGAAGCTCAACCTCTACCTCAAGCTCAATCATCATCTCGTGTTGGTGAAGGTTCTTCTTCTCAGGATCAAGAGGATGGATATATCAAGCTATGTGATGAGTTGGACCACATCTCTACGAAGCCGAATGAGATCTTGTTGAGTTTGCTCTTCGGATGGATTCACTCATCAAGAGGATAAATGAGAATAAGCTTTGGATAGTCACCAAGGGTCAAGGTCTTAGGAGGTTTCTTGATGCTTTGCCAAAGGATAAGTATGGTGATCACATTGAGTTTGAGAGCTTTGAGCTTGAGTCATACTCTCATTGAAGAAGCTATTGAGGTCATTACAAGAAGAAGAACTCGCTCTATGCTCTCTAACACATTCAAGACCCCAAGTGATGATGAGGATGAAGATGATAGACCAAGATTCTCACTTGTGATGATGACTATTCAAGTGCTAGTGATGTTGAGCCGGAGCCTATCAAGGAATATCACATGAAGAGAGAAATCTTGCCAACCCTCTTTGAAGACTACTACATCTTGTATGAACCGGATCTTGCCGGTCGGGCTCACTATCTCCTCTACAACATGTATGTTGAATACTACAAGAAGATGAGGAGTCTTGGCTTGATTGTTGGAAGAGACTTCTTGTTTTGGTGGCTAGAGTGAACTCTTTTGAAGGAGAAGACAAGATTAGTGATGAGCACGCTATTCACACGGTGATCTCTATGCTACCATACAATAGGAAGCTTCACATTCTAAATGATCTCAATGATGATATTAGTGGGATGACTCTCAAGGGGATTATCTTGATGGCACTATCTTATGAGAACCAAATCTACAACATTCTTGAGTACTTCAATGCTAGTGGAAATGTGGGAAGGTTTCAAGGTCTCCCTCTTGGAACTCATGTCGTACACATGGGTGTTGATCGGACCATGTGGAGACACAATGGAGTCACCAAGGCAATGATTGACGCCTTGGATGCATTGGACTTGGACTTTCTCAATGGTGTTCCCATGGCCTACATCAATAGCATCAAAAGCATGAAAGAGGTAGATAACATGTCAATTGATTCTTTTGATACTAACCTCCTCTTTGCTTGATGGCTACTTCCAAGGTGAACTACAAGATTGGTGGCAAACATTGGGTGTTGGATAGTGGGTGCACTCAACACATGACCGGTACTTCATCCATCTTCACCAACTTGGAAGAAAATGAAGATCATGACAAGGTCACATTTGGGGACAACTCCAAGCACAAGGTGAGAGGTCTTGGTAAGGTGGCTATCTCAAATGACCTCTCTATCTCTAATGTATTGCTTGTTGAGTCCCTAAACTTCAATCTTATATCCGTTGCTCAAATATGTGATTGGCTTTTCTTGTAACTTTGATGCTAATGGGGTGGTTCTTCATAATGATGCTATGGGTCTCACTATCAAGGGCTTTCGTCATAATAATTTATGTTGTTGATTTTGAGACTAACATTGTTGCCCCTAGCACTTGTCTCTTCACTAAGTCCGCTCTAGGTTGGCTATGGCATCGAAGGCTTGCTCACATTGGTATGGGTCAACTCAAGCATGTAATGAAGAACAAGCTAGTGAGAGGAGTCAAGGATGTCACTTTGAGAAGGACAAGCTATGTAGTGCATGCCAAGCCGGAAAGCAAGTGGCTTCACCTCATCCATCCAAGAATTTCTTGTCAACTTCAAGACCTCTTGAGCTCCTACACATTGATCTCTTCGGGCCTACAACTTATGTAAGCATTGGTGGGAATCTCTATTGCTTGGTGGTAGTGGACGACTACTCAAGATATACTTGGGTATTCTTTCTTGAGAACAAGGCACAAGCAATTGGGATATTCAAAAGTTTGCTAGAAGAGTACAAAATGAGTATGGACATCACATCAAGAAGATTCGGAGTGACATTGGGACGGAGTTCAAAAACTCTATCATTGAAGACTATTGTGATGAGATTGGCATAAAGCATGAGTTCTCGGCTACATACACTCCTCAACAAAATGGTGTTGTTGAGAGGAAGAACAAGACACTTATCACTCTTGCTCGTGCTATGCTTGATGAGTACAACACTCCGGAGAAGTTTTGGGCGGAAGCTATCAACACGCATGCTGCTACACCTCCAACCGGATCTATCCTCACAAGTTGCTAAACAAGACTCCATATGAAGTGATTGTTGGGAGAAGACCGAATGTTGCCTACTTCCGAGTGTTTGGTTGCAAGTGCTACATCTACAAGAAGAGGGAAAGACTTGGCAAGTTCGAGAAGAGGACCGATGTGGGCATTCTTGTCGGTTACTCGGGCTCGGCCAAGGCTTATCGGGTTTACAACACCTCTACCGGCTTTGTTGAAGAAACCTATGATGTGCAATTTGATGAGTCTCACGGGTCTCAAGAAGACCCTCCTTCTTCTCATATTGTAGGTGATGAACCCGTGGAGGAAGCTTTGGAGAACATGCCTATTGGTGAAGTTATTCCTCGTGAAGATGAACCTCCGAACCTCCTCCAACAACTTCATCAAGTGGACCTTCTACGAGCACATCTCAAGAGAATCCAAACTCTCCCTCAAGTGAACAACATCAAGCACCTTCAAGTGATCCGCAACAAGCATCTTCGAGTCAAGCTCCATCAAGCGAACCGCAACAAGCATCTTCGAGTCAAGCGACTCCAATGAACCGCAACAAGCGCCATCAAGTCTACCTCATGCATCTACGAGCCAAGCGTCACCGAGCAATCAAGAACAAGCACAATCTACTTCAACTCAAGATGATGGCTCGGGTTCACCTCTTCGACAACAAGACACTCACATCTCTAGGGAGCAAGCCGCAAGAGATGCGCAAGACACTTCGCCGGCTCCTCCTCCTCCTCGACAAGAACCTTCAAGGAAGCACAAACCCATTGCTCGGGATCATTCACGTGATCTCATCATTGGGAGTCCTTCTCAAGGGATAAAGACTAGAAGAAGTCAATATAAACCTAATTATGTTGATGAAGCTAACATTGTTGAGAATTTCTCTTTTGTCTCTACCCTAGAGCCGAAGACGATCGAGGAAGCCTTGAAAGATCACAAGTGGGTGCTATCCATGCAAGAGGAGCTCAACAACTTCAAGAGGAATGATGTTTGGAAGTTGGTGAAGCGGCCCAAGCGATCCAATGTTATTGGCGCTAAGTGGGTCTTCAAGAACAAGCAAGATGAGAAGGGAGCAATCGTGAGGAACAAGGCAAGACTTGTGGCGAAGGGCTACTCTCAAGTTGAAGGCGTCGATTTTGACGAGACTTTCGCCCCCGTCGCTCGTCTTGAGGCTATAAAAACACTCCTTGCTTATGCTTCTCATTTTGATTTTAAACTTCACCAAATGGATGTGAAAAGTGCATTTCTCAATGGACTAATCAATGAAGAAGTTTATGTAGAGCAACCTCCCGGCTTCGAGGACCCGGAGCATCCGGACCATGTGTACAAGCTCAAGAAGGCTCTCTACGGACTCAAACAAGCACCAAGAGCATGGTATGAACGACTTCGAGATCATCTCATCACCAAGGGCTACAAGATCGGTAGTATCGACAACACTCTCTTTACTAAGCATATTGGTGATGATCTCTTTGTTTGTCAAATCTATGTTGATGATATCATCTATGGCTCCACTAACGAAATCTATAATGATGAGTTCCGTGCTCTTATGAAGAAAGAGTTTGAGATGTCCATGATAGGTGAACTTCATGTCTTCCTCGGTTTTCAAGTCAAGCAAATGAAGGAGGGCACGTTCATCTACCAAGAGAAGTACACTCGGGATCTTCTTAAGAGGTTCGGCATGGAAGACTCCAAGTCCTACGACACACCTATGGCTACAAGTGTCCCTCTTGATGCGGATGTAAAAGGTATACCGGTGGATCCTAAACTCTATCGTTCTATGATTGGTTCACTTCTTTACCTTACCGCATCTAGACCGGATATCATGTTTAGTGTGTGCCTTTGTGCTCGTTATCAAGCTAACCTCAAGGAGTCCCATATGAGTGCCGTGAAAAGAATTCTTAGGTACATCAAGAGCACTCCTACAATGGGCCTATGGTATCCAAAAGGCTCGGACTTTGGACTTGTTGGCTATGCGGACTCGGACTTCGCCGGATGCAAAGTGAGTAGAAAGAGTGCCTCCGGTGGATGCCAATTTCTTGGACAATCACTCATCTCATGGAGTTCCAAGAAACAAAATTGTGTGGCTATCTCTACGGCGGAGGCGGAATATTTGGCGGCCGGTGCTTGTTGTGCTCAACTGTTATACATGAAGCAAACCCTGTTAGACTATGGATTATCTTATGGGCAAGTACCTCTCTATTGTGATAGCGAAAGTGCTATCAATATGGCTCTCAACAAGGGTGATCACGGCCATGCCAAGCACATTGAAGTCAAGCATCACTTCATTCGAGATCATGTGGCCAAGAAGGATATTGAATTGATTGGTGTTCGGACTCATGAACAATTGGCGGACATCTTCACCAAGCCACTTGACAAGAAGACTTTTTGTAAGCTCCGGGGAGAACTTAATGTTCTCGACCTCTCCGACTTCACTTGATATCCTTGAGCTTACATTTGTATATATGTATATATACTTTGCTTGTTTTTGTTTGTGTTGTTTTTGTGTGTTCTTCTTATTTTTGTAGGACCGACGACTAACCTCTTTGAGATAGCAATGAGCATGGGTTAAGCTTGGGATTGGTGGCACTTGGCTCCCGAGGCTTTGAAGAATGGCTCGTTGTGATCAAGCTCATGGAGGGCTCAAACTTGTTGTTGGTAACTTCGCTCTTAGCTTTCTCTTGTTTTACCCTTATAGCATCATGCATTGTACACTTATCATTCCTTGCATTCGCATCATGCATCTTGTATAAGTGTCTCGGCGCCGAGCATCCATCTAGGGGGAGTTGCTTATTCACAATATGAGTATATGACCTCCTATGATGAATTTATAGCAATGCTATATGAGCTTCATGCCCATTGAACCATGATTTTTGAGCTCCAAGGTTAAATCCACTTGCGCGGCTCAAAGTCTAAGGGTTCATACATTTCCATCATCATCAACTAACCCCTATGTACTTCAAGACAATATTCTTTTGAGAATGTGTGTAGGGATACTTGGTGGGGAGATGGAGAATTTTGGATCAAGGGGGAGCTTCACGCCAAATCAAGTAACTAATTTTCTCTCACTCGTCTCATACATTTACACTAACCTTTCTTCATTGGTAGATTTTTTTTTGAGTGATAGATGCCAAAGGGGGAGAAGGTTTTGGGCTTAATGATCGAGCAACTTGGGGAGAAGAGTTATGATGGAGAAGAGTACGGGGAAGAAGAGTTTGGACTTACAATGAGTTGGAAGATGTCACCTCAAGGGGGAGTTTGTACAAGAGAAGATCAAGTGATCAAGACGATCGATCTTCGCACAATCTTGAGGTGATGAAGAAGAAGCAATGCCGTCTCAAGGGGGAGTGTGTGCGAATGAAGATCAAGTGATCAAGATGATCGATCTTCACACAATCTTGAGATTGGTGCACTTGTCAAGGGGGAGCGGAATTCTACAAAGTAAGTATGAAGGTAAACCCCTTGCAACCTTTGCTTGTCATAGCTCTATGTGCTTTCTTTCACTTGTGATATGAGTTTTTGCTCTAACTTGTGACTTCTTTTGAGCTATGACTTGCCTCGACCTAATCAACAAGGTAACTATCTCTCTATCATATACTTGTTGTTTAGTGTCTTGATCGACTTGCGCTTTTATCTTGGCTTTTGTCATTACATTCTTTATCTTCTCGATCATTTTTATCATGGTTGTCATCCATCACCAAAAAGGGGGAGATTGTAAGCTTCATGACCATTGGAGCTAGGGAAACCCCAAGGTATGAATGTTTTGGTGATAGGATGAGAACCATGAATGTGACTAACACTCTTTGTGAGATCTTATAGGTCACATATGAAGAAAGCTCCGTCCGTTGGTGGTGAACGCCAACACACCATGAATTTAAATGACAAGGATGATTGGTTGCCTTCATCTACACAAGAACGGACTTGATGGAGTCGCGGAGATGATATGGATCAAGGATAAGGACATGCTAGATCCAAACGAGTGTTGCTTGGTTAGATGTTAGCTTGAGTCCATAGGAAAAACCGGACTATCAAGAGGGTTCGAGGTGGTTCTCTTAGTACACACTAGTTATAGAGATCATTGATGCATGGTGAGTCTCTCAGGGGCTAGGGTGGCAGAAGAGAGTTGAAGGAACCAAGAAGTTCAAGTTTGGAAGAAGAAGATCAAGAAGAAGATCGAAGCTGCGAAGTCAGAAGAGACCGGACAGTACGGTCATGGAGACCGTACAATACGGTCTCCAGAGGAAATCCAGACAGAGGAGCTCAGGTTTCTGGAAGTTGAAGAATAGAGACCGGACGATTGACCGGACAGTACGGTCCTAGGGACCGGACAGTACGGTCTCTATTGGAGTGTTCCAGACAGAGAAGCTGAAGTTTCTGGAAGTTGAAGAATGAAGACCAGACAGTTGACCGGACAATACGGTCAGGGACCGGACAGTACGGTCTTACAGGAGAAGAGCAACAGAGAAGGAGAAGTTTCTGTTGGCTGAAGAAGAAGTGGAGACCGGACAGTACAGTCCTAGGGACCGTACAATACGGTCTGCTTTGAAAAGAGGAGCAGCACTCCCTGGAAGCCGGTCTGGTGAAGACCGGACAATACGGTCAGAATGGGGACCGGACAGTACGGTCTATTGTACGGTCATCACGCAGACTGGGCAGTTTTGGACAACGGCTAGTTTGAGGTTGGAGGCCTATATATAGTCGGTTGTTTACCTCTTTGAGGTGGCCTTGGACCCAGGAAAGAGGGGAGGTATTGCCAAGAAGCCAAGAGGAAGAAGTGTGAAGCACTCGAGAAGGATTTGGAGTGATCCTAGTGCTTGAGAGAGTAGCAAGTTGCATCCTTTGATCTCTAGGTAGTGTGGGCTTGAGAGAGTCATCTAGGGCTGTTACTCTTGGTCTATGGCAAGGCCTAGACCGGTTAGGCATCGGTGTTGAGCTGTCCAAGGAGATTGTGGAAGTCGACACAAGTTTGTACACGGTCTTGGAGCTTCCCGTGCGAAAGAAGCATCACTAGTGGAGCGCCCTTTGGCACGCATCAAGTGCGGAGCCTTACCTCCGGAAGAGTACCCGGGATCGAGCCCGGCGGGACGTGCCCGCGACTTCACTCGGAGGGTGAAGTGTGCTCTAGGAGGGATCGCCATCGAGCGGAGGGACGGGGTCGAGACTCCGGCGGGAGTGACCCAACGTGGAGTAGGGGAAGGCGCCATCCTTCCGAGACCACGGGAAAACATCATGAGCATTCTCTATCCCTTCTCCTTTACTACTCGCATTTACTTATCGTACTTCATATGATTGCTTGTAGTACTTGAGTTGTGCTCTTATCTTGCTTGTGTGTTTACCTTAGTACCTACTAGCTTCACTAGGTTTGCTTGTTTGCCTTGCTCGTGTGCTTACTTGTTATAGCCTATCTAGTAGCTCTAAGGACTCTACTTAGTGTGCCTAGTATCTTGGTTGCCTTGTCTCTAGTTATCTTGTTACCCTTGCATTGCCTAGCTTAAGTCTTCCGCTATCTATCTATCTTGTGCTAGGTTGCTAGTGTGGTGTGATTGTGTTATCTATATGCACTAGCTATATAGGTTAAGGATACTCCTTAGTGTGCTTTACCTTGTTACTAGAACCACTCGCTAGGAGTTGCTTGGGTGTAAGCGTTTGGAAATAGATTCTAGAGTGCACCGATCCTGTAACGTTCCGGATAATTAAATCACCCGAAACTCCGTGTTTACCGTACTTGCCCCAGGATCAATGACAAGTACACACGAAAATCACAGTGGAACCATAACCATATCAAAATTTAACTATCAAGTTTATTTAAAATTTACAAAATATTGGCTCAACGGCCGACGAAATACCTTAAGAAATAAACACAAAGGAATTCAAATCTCCAGCGTGTGCCCCGTGTTCATCCCACAGGCAATTGACTGGAAGTTGAACTCCTAGAAAGAACGGTATCGTTCCTCACCGAGATCCTCGTCAACTCTGAAACCAAGTTATCGGAGGCAAGCAATGCGGGTGAATAATAGCAAAATCATAATTATATGCAAGGCCAAATGAAGGAAGGTATAATATGGGTAAATTTGCATAAATGAGCAAATGGCAATATAAACTTGATTAATGAAATAATTACTAAATTAAATTGCTTGAATATAAATTGCATAAAGGTAAGTACATGTAATTATGACATAAATAAAGTGACATACTTGACTTCCATGTCAAGTTCCTACCAAATCATCATCTATACCAATTCATATATCAATAACCATCATGATCAATTTTAATCCCAACCATTCTCTAAACAAAGTCCTATCATTAAGGAGCTTGAGACCGCAAGCACGGCCATTCGAATGGATTATGACTCTGCAGAGTTTGTACGCTGTACCCATGGACAGTGAGTGACCGTCTGTGGTGTTGCAAGCACCGTGCACTCACGAAGTGTGCACATCGGTATCACGCATGACGTTTTCATTAGCCGTTTGTTAACCTTGCCTTCCCTAAATTGTAAACAATCCCTCCGTACCTACCAACTAACATCCCAGAGGTACAATTTATCCCCTCCTTCAAATATGGATAGTTAGGTAGGAATTAAGAAGGTACAATTTATTGTGTCAGCAAACTTTGATCCCACACGTTATAGTAATGGGAGCCCCTTCGAATAACCCCACCAAAATCGGGAATTATCCGCACATTCTCTACTTCTAGAAGGCAAGGCAATATTCAACTAATTACTTAGTCATGGCCGTCCCATACCAGCATCCATGGTCGCACGATATATCCCTAAATCAAGATACAAATGTACCGGTCCTTATGCGATGCGACGGGTCTCCAAAATCATCATTATCAATCAATCATTAATCCAATTTAACATTATCACATCAAAACCCGTCAACATCTAAATTATTATCATATATCATCAACAATAATTTCCCATCAACATAATCTGTAAATTTAATGATTATACATGTACTTACATTTATACAAAATATAGTTATTCATTTTAGCAAGCTTAATTAGCGATTAATTATACCATAAAGCTTAGAGCGTATAACCATTATGATAACCCATCTTATGGTTACAAGGGGATATGATATAGTTCAACAAAGGGGATAAAATCAAATTGGTAGTATCTACCATTTCCCAAATGAGCATTTTTAGTGATATAAATTATGCACAAGTTAATCCTACATATTAAGCACTTAAATGCATTTGCAAACATAGGATCAAAATGATCAAGGGGTGTGCTTGCCTCGCACCTTTATATTTATACTTTACATGTCGATCTTCAAATGTCGATCTTCCCGCGATGTAGTCCTTCGACGATTCGCTCACGTACACATCAATCCGTGATCGATAAACACCGAGAAATCCAAATAAAGCCATCCGAGAAGATCCAATAAAATCTATAATAATAAATACAAATATTTTGAATGAAAACCAAAGAGCATGATTATGGAATGCATTTCATGAAATTAAATATTTACTCGGAGCCCGTATTAACGGAACTACACGTGAACGAGTTCTATCGATAAATAAACAAGAAATAACTAGGGTTCATGTGGTTCCATTTCCTCTATGGCGATTATTTGCTATGAGATATACTCCTGGCCTTATTAAGGCCATATTCACCTAGACAAGTTATTTATTATTTATTTTCTCTTAAATAAAAACATGCATGGATGTTATTTAGTTTAATTCATGCATGGGGGATATGACGGTATGCATAGATATCTATTTTCTAAATCTTTATGGTGAAGATGGCGAAATGCATATGCTTCATTGACAGTGATTGCGTGCATATCTATTATATGAAATTCATATTATTTCTATTAATGAACATGGTGTCATTTAAACAAACATAAATAAATAAACTAAATTTACGTAGCAGTTATTCCTAAAATAATTTACATGTAAAATGAAGTTACATGCTTCTAATGCATATGGAGACATTCCTATGTATTAATATCTATACTTATCTTCTATAAGTATTTATGTGTCTTTATGCATACATATGACATAGTTAGAGATATGTTTCGTTTAAACTAAATTATTTACATGTGGCTTGCTCTAAAGATTTGTTTTACATGATTCAGATATTATGGATATGGTGCTATATGTACATGTGACCTAAGTATTTAAATAAAACAAGAATGCGTGGAATGCGTGTATAACTATATGCATGGAAAACATATATGTTATACATGCATATTTTCAACTAGATATAATTACTATTGTTTCATCATTCTTTATTGAATTACTTATGTAAGGCTACATGTATGACTATGATGTGCAACATATATCCATGAACATGGGATGTAATTAAACCTATATGCACATACATATATGAGATGTTCATTTACTTAGGTTAATTAACTTAATACTGTAAGATTGAACCTATATAAAATTACCATGTTAATAATTACATACATTTAAGGTGAGACCTATACATTTTGCTTATAACAATTATATGTGTAAATGCCATATGAATATCCAAATTATTCCTAATAGGAGAAAATATGCAATTTCATGGAAAACATGTATGCATTAAGTCAAATATTTATCTAGTGGTGTATCTTATGGTTCATTAGTGAAAAGCAGCAAAGAATGCCCCTAAATACATTAAGAAACAATCTAATAGTTTCATATGTTTTATGAAATTGTATCTATAAAAGATAGTACCATCTAATGATTTAAGCAAATAAAATAGGTGTGCACCTAATATATCTAGTAGCATGACCTATAAGATAATTATGCTATTTTAAGTGTATGCAAAAGGGGCAAAACCTACACATTTAATCATAGTAGTTGCATGCTTTCCTATTATGTAAATAACCAATTAATTCCTATGAAGAAATAAGTTATTTCATAAAAGTATGGACAAACTAATTATCAAATTTTACTAGCAAAATTTTCTACGATTTATTTCTGATGGGCAGTGCCAAAAAGTCCTAAAAATAACAAGGAGTTATTCTAACATTTTTACCAAATTTTTCCTATTATTTTCCTATTGATTTCGAGCTAAAAACGATTAAACCAAAACTGGCCAATCGTAACGCGCCACGTGTCGGCTCGAGGTTAATTCAGTTCAAAGCAACTCGAGCACAGTAGCCGGCGGCGGGGAAATGGCTCGCCGGCGGCGAACTACGGCCAGGCGACGTCGATGTCATACACCAATCGACGCGCGGGGTCAAGAGCTACCTTCCGGTAGTCGCCTCGTCGGCGATGGCGGCTTGTAGCGGCGGAGCGGCGACGACCTAATCGGCGCGGTGGCAGGGCGACATCGCGATGCAGAAAAGGCAGGACGGCGACGTGTTCATGTGGCCTTTTACGAGTCTACGAGGTGCAGGAAGGCTCACCAAGCTGTCGGTCGAGCTTCTAATGGTCGGAGGCGGCGGATCATCGGTCAGCGGCGGCGGAGCAGAGGCGACTTCCATTAAGAGGGCAGTACGGGCCTAGATGGAAGCAATCAAGTGTGCAAACGGTATCAGCAAGATGTAAGGGTTGTAAATACCAAAGGAATTGAGCTCTAGCTCACCGAGGGAGGAGAATCGCCGGGAATGGTGGCGCGGCCGGAATTGGGGATAGTTGGAAATTCATCGAATTCAAGCAATGGATGTAGATGAGGACCAGTGCTAGGGGATAAGGAGAAGAAGAAGAAAGCATTGAATAGTTCAATTGGGGTATTTATAGGACGTTGAGGCGGTGCTCGGGGATTTTTGCCCGGCGGCCTCGGTTGTCAGTGAGAGAGGAAAAAGGAAAGGAGAGGAGAGCTCCAGCGCGCAGTGCAAGAAGGCGCGGTAAAGATCTCGGTCCACGTGTTCGTCTCATCCTCGCCTCTACAGCAACAGCACAGAGCAGGGCGTCGCGGTGGCAGCTCGACGATGGTTGGGCGGCGGTGGCGCGTTGACGGCGGAAGAAGGAAAAAGACGACGCGTGACTGGAGGCGGTTCGGAGTTGGGCCGACTGGGCTGGATTGGGCTGCAACGGGCCGGGTGAGGTAAGCCTTTCTTCTTTTCTATTTTATTTTCGGAATTTGGTAATGGGCCGGGCAGGTTAGGTCAAGCCCAAAAAGGTTTTTCATTATCTTTCGAATTTTCAAACTAGTTGAGCCGTTTACGAATTTTCTACCTATGCAAACAATCTCTAAAAATTCCGTAAAATTCACAGAAATTACCTCTCTGTGAATATTTCCTATGATGAATTTTTCGAGATTTTTGGCCAAATAAATTTTTCACGAAAAATCGAGGAAGTTCCTGCGCACATGAAATGCAATACATGCATGAAGTTTGAAATTTCAGAAAAATTCAAATATGAAATTCAAACATAACCCCAACATTAATTAAAGTTTATTTATATTGTTTTTAGGCCTCAAATTTTGGGATGTGACAGTTCCACCCCCCTTAAAAAGAATCTCGTCCTCGAGATTCCGCGAGGTGTTAGTGTGGATGTTTACGGAAGTTAGTTCTAAGGTGTCGAGACGTTCTTCGATCTTTGATACGCCATATGTGAGGATGATCTTCACGCTCTGGTTTTGCTTCCTTCTTTGACGTGATCACTTTCTTGAAAATTCTTCTTATGCCGTATCCCTAATCCGTAGTAGTTAGTAGAGGATGGTTTTGAAATTAATTGCTATGGTTATTAGTTCCTTGTCTTTGGCATGTCACGCGTAGGGAATAATCTTCACGTATTCCTCTTACTTCTTCTTCGATATGGTAAATTTCTTGAGGTTGTTCTCTAATGTAGTATATATGTCTTTCATGCTTGGTGAACATTGGTATCTTGAGAAAGAGGAATCCTTTAGAAGAAATCTTCGGGGTTTTGTTAACATTTGTTAGTAAAGATTGCAAAAATTTTCTTCGGCTCATTAAAGAGGTTAATACTCGTATAATCAAAATATTAGTAGAGTTAGATATATCTCACGTCCTATCATTCATAAAACACTTGAAATGCAATGCACAACATATAAAGTTAGTTCCTTTATCTTCAAGACTTTTGTAGCAATGAGTCATCTTCTTATATTCTCCTTGCTTCCTCCTTGATGTAGTCGTTACTTTCTTGTCCTTGAAGTATCGTCGTGAAGTCCCTTTCCTCTATCTTGAGAAAATACTTGATCTTCTACGGCGATGTTAGGTGAAAACCCCGAATCACATATTAGTGTTCCTCATCTTTGGTGTTACCTCACCATGAGTGTTAACATTAAATATTTTTCTAATATCAACTTTTATCGAAAGTTAGTAAGCACCTAAATGATTAAAGAAGAAAATTTTATTTTATTCAACATAATGCATAAAAGCTTTCAGAAATAGGTTCGGGAGTAAGAGAAATATTTAAATGGATGCTTATACCAAAGATACTAGGATATTTTCAAAATACAAGAAAGTTTTGATGAAATAATCTATTGAAGAATGGAGTCAAGAGCGGTTGGCTGGTAATCCAATGGAGTTTTAGGATCATGTAAGCAAATGAATTTATAATGGTGAAACAAAACCAATATGATTTGTTATGGAACAATTTTAAATGCCACGAGTCCCAATAAATGAATAAAGGAAAATTTCTTATGTTCAAGGAAACATGAGATTTTCAAATCGTAAGAATGTTTTTATGAATTTTGATCGACCAAAGAATGGAAGTCAAAATCAATAGGCTAGTGTTCCAATGGAATTCGACCTCAGGAAAACGAATGAATTTACAAAGATAAAGTAAAATGAATAGGATTGGTTTTTAAATGACTCGAATGGCATATTGGTCATTGAAGGATATATGAGCACAACACTTGCCATCCGAGAAGAATGGCAGCCAATCCTTGCAACCAAAATTACCTAGTGGGAACATCAAGGATGGTTTAGGAACCTATTCCAAGGATTATGAGGCAAGTTCTTTAGGACAAGATCAAAACAAATTTTAGAGCAAGTCAATATGGATTTAAATAATGAGGGATTCTAAATATATGATCAATGCGACATATGACAATATGGGCATGTGTAACAATGTGATACAATAATTATTAAAGTATGATTAGCGAATTGGTAATAAACGGTAGAATGACTTGACATTCAAGTAAGGATGGTGAACAATTCATGACAACAAGGTTTATTCATGAATAGTATAAGGAATTATTCCAAGGTTTTCAAGATGATTACCTTAGAATATACCAGATCAAAGAAATTTCTAAAATCAGATTAACATAGAACAATAGGTTTCTATGTTTCGTGAATCATGGAAATTAAGGTTTTCATTGAAGCATATAAAAATCAAGATTGATTCTGGAGAGTACATCAATATAAATCAAGTGATCTCTTGGTTGAACAATTCAAGGAAAATATTGTTCTCAATTCAAGGTTATTAATGGGTATCAAATCGATGGACATCGAGTCAATAAAATAAGGGAATAATATTACAAGGTAAAATAGTTAAACAAAACTATTAGGCATATAAAGACAATATTGAAATGCTTTAAGAAGGTATTCGAAGATGGTCATACCTTCAATTTTTACCAAATGGTGAACAAGATAGAAAAGTTAAGAAATGAGATGATATGATATTCTCATTTCCCTTTTTCTTTTTAATAGAAGATGACAATAGGATATGTTTATTCAAAATAAAGCAAGGAGGCTTAGGGTAGCAATTAGACCTACCTTACAAATGATCATTAGTTAGCAAAACTAAGATCTTAAAGTAAGCATGATTTCCGAATTTTAAGCAAATTGCTACTAGAAAATCGATAGTTAGTAGGATAGATAAGAATTAAAATCTTGAGATTTTTCCTCATGGATCAAGAATTATAAAGTTGATGGGTAGTCAAGTGAGGAAATGTTCTCATAGATGATAGGTCATAGAATTCAACAATGATGATTAAATGAAAGATCATGGTTAACATGATTCATATGGAAAGATGATTCGATTAGTGGAAAACTTTCGTGAATGCGAAACAATATGATCATGGGCATTTATATGAAAGTGAAGGATATTCAAGTTTTAAAATAGATGGAATGCACAAATATTTTATGAATAAAAGAAAAATTGACTGACTTGGAAACAAAAGATAATTCATGGAAATTTCATATGGTGGAGAGGTGCAAAAGAACAACCATGATAAAAGTCAAAGAGTTTGAAAACAAGATATCATGGTTACAGAAATTAATTTTATCCTTCTTTTGAATAATGAAATATGATTATTGATTTATCAAGGAGTAGTAAAACGGGTTTTGGCAAGATATTGACGAAAATTCTTCACACTAGTACATTTTCAAAGGGGATTAATTGAATAAAATCATCACGCTATGCAAAACGTGATACAAGGTTCAACTGGCAATAGGAGTATTTCCATCTGGGATGAAAAATGATGGAAATCAAATTTTTAATGATCTCGCATAAAATGGAAAGAGAAAAATAAATTATTTTTGAATGAAAGAGGTAAGATATGATAATTGTGCACTGTTTATGCTATATGTTAAACTAAGTCTACATGAATCAAAGAGGCAAGGTATGCCAAACTATGAAAGAAGGAAACATGTGAGATCACGGAACCTTTTTGAAATCAAAAGAACCTATAAAGAATGATGACAACATAAGTGGGATATCAATATAAGTACCAAGGAAAAAAATATTTGGCATGCGAGATCGATGCTAAAATGAGTATGGAAACTTGGATTAAATTGTTATGGAGTTAACAAAGAATATAATATGGTCTTTATCCCGGAATGGGTGTCATGCATGGAAATGAATCAAAGAAGAGTTCAATAAATTAAGTAAGTGAAAGGTATGCAATTAGGGTAGTACGAGATGTTAGAGTGAACGTATGTTATAGTCAAAATTAGTAGGATGTTATCCTAAAGGAAAGTTAACAAAATTTAAAATATTTATCTTAATATATGTTTTATGCTTAGAAAAGGAAACTCCAAAATCACATATGAATACCAAGTCAAGAAGAACGAGTAAATCAAATGCAAATGGAACCTCCGAGATTTTTGAAAACAGTTTTCTTGTTAATGATTATGTCCATAGGTCTTTATGGCATAACACTTTTAAAATGCCATATCTTCTACCTTAATATTTTCTTTTTACGGCCTATATATCTATACCTCCTAATAAATTTTGAGAAGAATAAGAGAAGAGATCCAAATTTTACCATCGCCTTCTTACTACATCTTCTTCCTTGTCTCACGATAGATATAGAAGAAATAAGATTAGGAAGAAAATATAATCAATGTCAAGATGAGATACCAGAGAAATTATTTAGGATCAAGTTGAGGGAAGAAAGCAACATTTTTCTTCTTCTCTTTCTTCGTAACTAGGAAAGTGATAAGAGAGGATGAATAATTTCTTGAAATCAACTGAAAATATAGATGAGAAAAGAGACTAGGATTTAGGAATGATAGAGCAAAATCCTTATATTTTCCTAAATATATTTGAAAATTTTGAAAATATAACTTCAATTTACTAATCTAATCTAACGACCAATCTATCTAGGGTCAACCTGCAGTCAATATAGCTCTGATACCACCTGTAACGTTCCGGGTAATTAAATCACCCGAAACTCCGTGTTTACCGTACTTGCCCCAGGATCAATGACAAGTACACACGAAAATCACAGTGGAACCATAACCATATCAAAATTTAACTATCAAGTTTATTTAAAATTTACAAAATATTGGCTCAACGGCCGACGAAATACCTTAAGAAATAAACACAAAGGAATTCAAATCTCCAGCGTGTGCCCCGTGTTCATCCCACAGGCAATTGACTGGAAGTTGAACTCCTAGAAAGAACGGTATCGTTCCTCACCGAGATCCTCGTCAACTCTGAAACCAAGTTATCGGAGGCAAGCAATGCGGGTGAATAATAGCAAAATCATAATTATATGCAAGGCCAAATGAAGGAAGGTATAATATGGGTAAATTTGCATAAATGAGCAAATGGCAATATAAACTTGATTAATGAAATAATTACTAAATTAAATTGCTTGAATATAAATTGCATAAAGGTAAGTACAGGTAATTATCACATAAATAAAGTGACATACTTGACTTCCATGTCAAGTTCCTACCAAATCATCATCTATACCAATTCATATATCAATAACCATCATGATCAATTTTAATCCCAACCATTCTCTAAACAAAGTCCTATCATTAAGGAGCTTGAGACCGCAAGCACGGCCATTCGAATGGATTATGACTCTGCAGAGTTTGTACGCTGTACCCATGGACAGTGAGTGACCGTCTGTGGTGTTGCAAGCACCGTGCACTCACGAAGTGTGCACATCGGTATCACGCATGACGTTTTCATTAGCCGTTTGTTAACCTTGCCTTCCCTAAATTGTAAACAATCCCTCCGTACCTACCAACTAACATCCCAGAGGTACAATTTATCCCCTCCTTCAAATATGGATAGTTAGGTAGGAATTAAGAAGGTACAATTTATTGTGTCAGCAAACTTTGATCCCACACGTTATAGTAATGGGAGCCCCTTCGAATAACCCCACCAAAATCGGGAATTATCCGCACATTCTCTACTTCTAGAAGGCAAGGCAACATTCAACTAATTACTTAGTCATGGCCGTCCCATACCAGCATCCATGGTCGCACGATATATCCCTAAATCAAGATACAAATGTACCGGTCCTTATGCGATGCGACGGGTCTCCAAAATCATCATTATCAATCAATCATTAATCCAATTTAACATTATCACATCAAAACCCGTCAACATCTAAATTATTATCATATATCATCAACAATAATTTCCCATCAACATAATCTGTAAATTTAATGATTATACATGTACTTACATTATACAAAATATAGTTATTCATTTTAGCAAGCTTAATTAGCGATTAATTATACCATAAAGCTTAGAGCGTATAACCATTATGATAACCCATCTTATGATTACAAGGGGATATGATATAGTTCAACAAAGGGGATAAAATCAAATTGGTAGTATCTACCATTTCCCAAATGAGCATTTTTAGTGATATAAATTATGCACAAGTTAATCCTACATATTAAGCACTTAAATGCATTTGCAAACATAGGATCAAAATGATCAAGGGGTGTGCTTGCCTCGCACCTTTATATTTATACTTTACATGTCGATCTTCAAATGTCGATCTTCCCGCGATGTAGTCCTTCGACGATTCGCTCACGTACACATCAATCCGTGATCGATAAACACCGAGAAATCCAAATAAAGCCATCCGAGAAGATCCAATAAAATCTATAATAATAAATACAAATATTTTGAATGAAAACCAAAGAGCATGATTATGGAATGCATTTCATGAAATTAAATATTTACTCGGAGCCCTTATTAACGGAACTACACGTGAACGAGTTCTATCGATAAATAAACAAGAAATAACTAGGGTTCATGTGGTTCCATTTCCTCTATGGCGATTATTTGCTATGAGATATACTCCTGGCCTTATTAAGGCCATATTCACCTAGACAAGTTATTTATTATTTATTTTCTCTTAAATAAAAACATGCATGGATGTTATTTAGTTTAATTCATGCATGGGGGATATGACGGTATGCATAGATATCTATTTTCTAAATCTTTATGGTGAAGATGGCGAAATGCATATGCTTCATTGACAGTGATTGCGTGCATATCTATTATATGAAATTCATAATTATTTCTATTAATGAACATGGTGTCATTTAAACAAACATAAATAAATAAACTAAATTTACGTAGCAGTTATTCCTAAAATAATTTACATGTAAAATGAAGTTACATGCTTCTAATGCATATGGAGACATTCCTATGTATTAATATCTATACTTATCTTCTATAAGTATTTATGTGTCTTTATGCATACATATGACATAGTTAGAGATATGTTTCGTTTAAACTAAATTATTTACATGTGGCTTGCTCTAAAGATTTGTTTTACATGATTCAGATATTATGGATATGGTGCTATATGTACATGTGACCTAAGTATTTAAATAAAACAAGAATGCGTGGAAATGCGTGTATAACTATATGCATGGAAAACATATATGTTATACATGCATATTTTCAACTAGATATAATTACTATTGTTTCATCATTCTTTATTGAATTACTTATGTAAGGCTACATGTATGACTATGATGTGCAACATATATCCATGAACATGGGATGTAATTAAACCTATATGCACATACATATATGAGATGTTCATTTACTTAGGTTAATTAACTTAATACTGTAAGATTGAACCTATATAAAATTACCATGTTAATAATTACATACATTTAAGGTGAGACCTATACATTTCGCTTTAACAATTATATGTGTAAATGCCATATGAATATCCAAATTATTCCTAATAGGAGAAAATATGCAATTTCATGGAAAACATGTATGCATTAAGTCAAATATTTATCTAGTGGTGTATCTTATGGTTCATTAGTGAAAAGCAGCAAAGAATGCCCCTAAATACATTAAGAAACAATCTAATAGTTTCATATGTTTTATGAAATTGTATCTATAAAAGATAGTACCATCTAATGATTTAAGCAAATAAAATAGGTGTGCACCTAATATATCTAGTAGCATGACCTATAAGATAATTATGCTATTTTAAGTGTATGCAAAAGGGGCAAAACCTACACATTTAATCATAGTAGTTGCATGCTTTCCTATTATGTAAATAACCAATTAATTCCTATGAAGAAATAAGTTATTTCATAAAAGTATGGACAAACTAATTATCAAATTTTACTAGCAAAATTTTCTACGATTTATTTCTGATGGGCAGTGCCAAAAAGTCCTAAAAATAACAAGGAGTTATTCTAACATTTTTACCAAATTTTTCCTATTATTTTCGAGCTAAAAACGATTAAACCAAAACTGGCCAATCGTAACGCGCCACGTGTCGGCTCGAGGTTAATTCAGTTCAAAGCAACTCGAGCACAGTAGCCGGCGGCGGGGAAATGGCTCGCCGGCGGCGAACTACGGCCAGGCGACGTCGATGTCATACACCAATCGACGCGCGGGGTCAAGAGCTACCTTCCGGTAGTCGCCTCGTCGGCGATGGCGGCTTGTAGCGGCGGAGCGGCGACGACCTAATCGGCGCGGTGGCAGGGCGACATCGCGATGCAGAAAAGGCAGGACGGCGACGTGTTCATGTGGCCTTTTACGAGTCTACGAGGTGCAGGAAGGCTCACCAAGCTGTCGGTCGAGCTTCTAATGGTCGGAGGCGGCGGATCATCGGTCAGCGGCGGCGGAGCAGAGGCGACTTCCATTAAGAGGGCAGTACGGGCCTAGATGGAAGCAATCAAGTGTGCAAACGGTATCAGCAAGATGTAAGGGTTGTAAATACCAAAGGAATTGAGCTCTAGCTCACCGAGGGAGGAGAATCGCCGGGAATGGTGGCACGGCCGGAATTGGGGATAGTTGGAAATTCATCGAATTCAAGCAATGGATGTAGATGAGGACCAGTGCTAGAGGATAAGGAGAAGAAGAAGAAAGCATTGAATAGTTCAATTGGGGTATTTATAGGACGTTGAGGCGGTGCTCGGGGATTTTTGCCCGGCGGCCTCGGTTGTCAGTGAGAGAGGAAAAAGGAAAGGAGAGGAGAGCTCCAGCGCGCAGTGCAAGAAGGCGCGGTAAAGATCTCGGTCCACGTGTTCGTCTCATCCTCGCCTCTACAGCAACAGCACAGAGCAGCGCGTCGCGGTGGCAGCTCGACGATGGTTGGGCGGCGGTGGCGCGTTGACGGCGGAAGAAGGAAGAAGACGACGCGTGACTGGAGGCGGTTCGGAGTTGGGCCGACTGGGCTGGATTGGGCTGCAACGGGCCGGGTGAGGTAAGCCTTTCTTCTTTTCTATTTTATTTTCGGAATTTGGTAATGGGCCGGGCAGGTTAGGTCAAGCCCAAAAAGGTTTTTCATTATCTTTCGAATTTTCAAACTAGTTGAGCCGTTTACGAATTTTCTACCTATGCAAACAATCTCTAAAAATTCCGTAAAATTCACAGAAATTACCTCTCTGTGAATATTTCCTATGATGAATTTTTCGAGATTTTTGGCCAAATAAATTTTTCACGAAAAATCGAGGAAGTTCCTGCGCACATGAAATGCAATACATGCATGAAGTTTGAAATTTCAGAAAAATTCAAATATGAAATTCAAACATAACCCCAACATTAATTAAAGTTTATTTATATTGTTTTTAGGCCTCAAATTTTGGGATGTGACAGATTCACCCCCCCCCCCCTCTCGGTCACACGATCCTTACACTTTCTCATATCCTAATCCACTTTTTTTCATCGGATCCGGAGCGGAGCGGATAATATACGGATGCGGTTATGTATACAGATTCTTTTGGATGTCGAAAATGGGACGGATTCGGACCGAAAGCGGATCGGAAGCGGGACTCTGAATATTAGATTTAATACATCTATTAGTATAGAATTACATGTTAATCAATAATTCATCAAAGTATTTAGAATAGCTAGTAGCAACATTATAGCAGCCACCGAAATCCACCACATAAACTACAAGTTCTCAATTTAAAATCATGAAAACATGTAAAATAAAATAAAGTTGACTTATATTATTAGATAATCCTATTTTGAGCCGGATAATCCATATCTCGAAAAATCTATATCGGTCAGATTTTACTAATTCCGTATCCTAATCCGCATCCGCATACATCGGATTTGGATCGGATCGAATTTTCTAAAATATCTAAAGCGCTTCTTCAAATCCTCAAAAATCAGAGTCGGACCGGATCGGATCGGATAATTACCCACACCACTTTCACCCCTGGATGCGAGGCCTCCCTCCTTCTTCGACGGCGAGGCCGCTGGAGGCGAGGGTGTTAGTCAAATTGCCTCTGCGGAAGGCATTGGGAGTTGCCGTTGAGGCCTTGACGAGCGTGCAAAAGGTTATTTGCAAAACCTTTGATGAAAAAAAAGCTACTAGCCATTGACATGTTGTGACCTCGCTAGTAGTATAAAGTTGCTAAATTAGCACTACTTCTTTTTCAGAAAAGGAACACACAATTGTTTGGAATATGTAGGACTTGGCTTGAGGAATTCTCAGAATTTAGTTAACTTTTTTCTAAAAATGTGTTTAGATCTAATTTAAATCATGAGAAAATTGTTTAGTGTGGTAATTTTATTAAATTTCAAGATTGAAAAAAAAAACTCGACCTGCGAAGGGGTAAGCACCATCCAAGAAGTCCTTCTCATCATGTGAGATCGAGGAAAATAAAACAATGAGCTATTGCTCGTCCTCAAATTTCAAGATTGCTATTTATAAATTTCAAGATTGATACAGGGTCATAAAACAATGCGAGAAGTGTTAAATAAGTGGTTAAAATATACCGCATCATAAAACATCTATCTAACTGTGGTATGTTTTAATGTGATGATGTCAACACTCTCACTACAACAACGAAGGCCTCTAGCGGCGGTTAAAAACAACCTGTAGCGGCGGACTACCTAACCCGCCGCTGAGCGTCTGTCGCTACAAATCTTGATGTGTAGCGGCGGGCGGCCAGAACCGCCGCTACACATGCTTTTGTAGCTGCGGGTGCTGCCATTACCCGCCGCTACAAACGAATTACAAAATCAAAAAAAAAAAAATGGAGACCACTGTGGGTCCCAACTCCATCGCCTGCAAGATTCGCCCGTCGGTGCGCCGTCGTCGTGGTCGCCACCTGAACCCGCCGGCCGCCGTCATAGTCGATGAACCCGAGGAACGGCCACGGTTGTTGTCGAGGAGCCCGAGGAAGACGGCCGTTGCCGTTGCAGATCTGGAACCTTGAGCCTCCAGGCCGCAGATCCGCCACCATGCCACTGGGGTCGTCGAGGTAGTCTTTGCCGTCGTGTTGCCGTGCCGTGCCGCCGCTGCGTAGATCTGAGGAAGGAGACGTCGTTCGTCGACGAGGAGGAAGAGGAAGGAGCCGCCGCCGTCGTCGACATGGAGGGAGAGGAAGGAGCCACCGCCGTCGTCGACGAGGAGGGAGAGGAAGGAGCCACCGCCGTCATCGAGGAGGGAGAGGAGGGCCCGTAGTCGTTCGGTAGAGAGCAGTGGGGAGGGAGCCGTCGCCGTCGCCGTCGCGCGCCAGATCTCGTCCGACTCGGTCGCATCCCGCCTCCGCCATCGGGAAGGAGAGGCGCGCCGCGCGCCGTCACCGTCGTCGACGAGGAGGGAGAGGAAGGAGCCGCCGCCGTCGCGCCATGGAGGAGAGCCGCGCCGCGCCGGAGCTCCGCCGCCGCGCCTTGGAGCGGCTCGCCTGCCGGACCTCGGAGGAGATCGAGCGAGGAGAAAAGAAAGAGTCGAATGAGAATGGATAGAAGAGAGTGGCGGCGGTGGCTGGGGAGAATGAGAGTGACGTGCGCTATTTTTTTTTTGAACCTCTCAATCCTAAATACAAATGTAGTATCTGTTCATGTACATTCAAAAGACACAACCCACTCAAACACACATGAACTCCCCTACATCTATACCCAGAAAAACAAACGCGTCCTTCAAGAGAATATTGCACTACTGTCACCACGCGGTGAGAGGTATCAGAAAAACAAAAAGTCCTAACAGATTACAGAAGAAAGATGGCATTAAGAAAGAGACTCCTAGAGCCCCCAGCTCCGACGCCCGCTAGACGCGGTTCCAATCGCCAAAGCCGTCGTTGCTCGACGCGCCGCTGACCGCCATCGCCGTCGCCTATCGCGCCGCCAACCGCCACAGCTCCGACGTCGCTCAACACGCCCGCTGCTCGCCGAAGCTTCAACACCAACTGCTCCTCTGCAACCCTGGACGAGCTCCCCAGAGCAGAGGCCCAGCCGACCCCCTCCTCCACCAGCTTCACCACGGCGCCGGAGAGCACCACGCCGTCGAGACGGAGAAAGCAGGGAGAAATTATTCCAAGCAGCGCGCCGACGCCTCCGCAACGCCGTCACGCCTGGACACATCTTCTTGACACCGGTGACCTTCACCGCCAGCAGCCAGCCACCAGCATGAAGAAGCACGACGCTCCTCGCCGCCGGTGACCACCGCCAGAGCCGGGATCTTCCCTCAACCCTCCTCGACGCACAGAGGGGAAGAGGCGAGCGGAACCGCCCCCAGCAGCCATCCACCGGCAAGAAGAAGCAACAAAATCCACTGCCACCAGCACCGACGCCGGCGGGGGGCACCCGAGCTCCACCATCACCAGCAGCGACGCCGGTGAGGGGAAACACAGAGCTTCGTAGACAACTTCGCCGCCGTCACCCGCGAAGCCCACAAAAATAAACACCAACGAGGACGTTGTTGGTCGTATCTACGCACCCACTTATATACCGCAAGAGCACGGTGTACAGTTGTAGTCTTTTTCCCCTAGAAGAGTATTCCAAGGTTTAATCGAACCACAAGGACCAATGGGAATTAAGCAAAATCATCAGTAAAAGAGTTAGCCAAGCTTTCTAGTGAGCGTGAGCGTGAGTTTCAGGAAAACAGGGGGCCGTGCCGATCGGCACAGGGGATGTGCCGGTCGGCACGAAGTCGAAGTTGTCCGAAGTGTTGTCCGAACAGCCTAGGAACTGATTAGGTCATGGGGTAAGTTAGCCAAGTCTGCTGGTTAAGATCGTAACCAAGAAGCTTAATCAAATAGCATCATAAACGGGATTACTCAATTATTGATAACCGAAGATCGGTAGGTCGAAGCCCCTTTCCGGAATGCCCTGTCACGACCAATTCGCCGTAGTCGCTGACCTCTTCCTACTCTACACATCATCTCAAGGATCATCGCGTATGCATTAGCGGCTGTGGGGGTACAGAGACAACGTGCAATTATGGCGCATTACAAGATCCCAATGCTACCTTAACCACAATGGAGATAGTGAGAGATTGAACCTCTCACCTCTTTTTGCCACCACAATTAAGATAACATCTAATACTTAGTCGTCACTAAGCGTAGGAACAAGTGCATGTAAAGACCATAAAATCCAGGCAATCAATAATCAAAACCATTCATCCACATATTCAACCATACTTCGATAATACATAGTGCAAGATACATCACCATCTAGTAGGCCTACCTTGATGGATCACCTCTTTAGCACCAATGGTTCTTGATCAATAACTAGAGAACATGAAGAACGGGGCAAAGCCCCGGTGGCTCTAAACTTACTAGCTGTGTTGTCCCTCTGGCGGCGGATCCTCAAACCCTAGGGCTTTTACAAGTTTATATAGGGCTGTACATCAGAAAGGAAAGGATTCTCGGGAAAAGAGTCCTTGTGCCGATCGGCACACCTCGTGTCCAGCTCGGTTTCCTCCCTAAGTCGGTTCCGAAGTCCTAGGTAGCTTCCATGTGGGCCTTCCAATCAGTTTTCTTCGAGATCAAGTCTTGTGTTGCTCTTTCAAATCTTCGAGTATCTTTTATCTCTTCGTGATGAATATCTCCCAAGATTGGTTCGGATAACTTCCTTCTAGAATAAACTGAATGGTGGGCCAGCTCGGTGGCCTTGGAGTCCCATGTGCCGGTCGGCACATGGCTGTGCCGATCGGCACAGTGGGCCTTTTCTGCTGGTTCTCTTCTCTTCAGGTCCAGATCAGCCTCAATGTCCAGAATGTCGTCCTTTTCATCTGTTTCTGCAATAAAGCTCCAGAACGACATATATACAAATATGGTGCTATTATCAAGGGTTAATGGCCTATAATGATGACATTTATGCTCTAAATAGGGCGCAGTTGGCATATAAAATGGTATGCTAGAAATCGCCAACAGACGTCGTCGGCGGGAACCTTTATTCGCCGGCGGAAAAGCTCCAACGCCGGCGCAAAAGCAGCTCCCGCCCCTTCGCCAGACGCTCGCCATCACCAACGCCGAAGCTGGGAAGAGACCGAGGAGCAAAAGGAGTCGTCGCCGGCATCTCGACGCCGACACGACAAAGAGCTACACCTACTAGCTAATATACAGCTATAGGAAGAGGGCCGGACGACGATTCCACCGGATCCCACCCTCCCCGGCGCCGAAGCGACCGGCAGAGGGCGAGCTCCAGCAAAATCGCCGCCGGATTTGGAGTTCGCCCGCTCTTCTCCTCGCCCTGTACTGTAGCAGGGAAGAAGAAAGGGGAAAGTTCGCAGCAATTGACCAGTTGGTACAACGCAAAAGCTGCGAGCTGTAAATCAGTACAGGCATGAGAGGCTTTGGGCCAGCCGGCCGGCCCATTAGTGTAACATATTAACATAATGACAATTTAAATATAAATAATTCCCATTACTTAAACGTAAAATAAAGTAGCCTAGTGATTAGGGACAAGCCTCTATTAGGAGAGGTCACCGGTTCGATAATGCCTTTTTTTGTAGTAATTGGCATCACATAGAACACTTTTTGAACTCGCGTGAGCTATAAATTTGGACACAAGCTTCATTTTACCTTAATGTAAGAAAATATGATGTAACATTAGCAATTTTTATTAAAATAATTATCTTAATAATATAAATTTAACAATAACAAGTCATATGAAAAAGATATAAATAGATAGCAGTAAACATGCGCACATACATTATTACATGAAAGAGCATGATTTTAGAAAAATATAGAAGAAAGAATCATCAAATTCGGAGTTCGTATGTGAGAGAAATACTACTTACAATTTTTAACTCTGAATTTAAAAAAGTCAGGAACTATTCTTGTGTTCTATGGCCTCTTATTTGTAGCCGCGGTTCACGTTACGAACCGCGGCACGTTATGGACCGCGACTAAAATTGATTTTTAGCCACGGTTCGTAACGGGAACCGCGGCTACAAATGCTCTCATTTGTAGCCGCGGTCCGTAACGTGAACCGCGGCTAAAAATCATTTGTAGCCGCGGACCGTAATGTGAACCGCGGCTAAAAATAGATTTATAGCCGCGGACCGTGATGTGGTCCACGGCTACAAATATGACTCGATTTGTAGCCTCGGTTCATCATTGTTTCCGCGGCTATAAGAATTTTGGCTTGTGTCGCTAAAGGAGAGCTATGTTGTAGTGTCTTTCCTTGAGGTTTTTAGGCCTTTACGAAACCAATGAAGCGCGAATAATACTAGGGACCTATTTAGCAGAGCTTCTCTTTAAGTGACTCAGGACTGAGGTTAGTTTGTTGTTGAAAGTGGCTCTCTTTGATTCTAGGATCACTCCACATAATCAGTCTAGGATTACCCAGAGTTTTGAAATTCGGTTAAAAAAATTTACCGGCCAAGGGCGATAAAACAAAAATCAGCCGGTTTTGGTCCGAATATTTTTGAAATTTGAATGAAATTTGGTCAAATATTTCAAAACCGGCCTGTTTCACCTCTCCTGAAAAATACTCTAGTAGGAAATCAGTTGTGTGAAGCAATACCAGATGGACCTTATGGCCCTGTTTGAAACCTCTATGGTAAAAATAATATTTTGAAACCTCTATGGTGAAAATAATATTTTTCATCCATTAGTTGTTTTTGTATAGAGTAAGGAAGATAGACTAAGCGGGGAGGTGAGGTGGCACATGGCATGTCCGGCCCCTTGACCCTTGTCCGGACGCGACCCGGCTGAATAAATAACATGCTCAGCAGCAGACAGCGACCTACTGCACACGCAACGCTGCTATCAAATCGTAATTAACAAACGTCTTAGCCCTAAACTAAACGTAGGCTATGCAACCAGCCGGCGACATGATGGCGCCAAAAAGCGGCCTCCTGATCACCTCATCATAATCTAATCACCACCCTGCAGCTACTTGCTCGATCGAGTGATGAAGCACTAATTAAGTGCTCGGTGGTGGTTAACTTTTCTAGCCGATCTCTGTTTTGTTTTTTAGGGGGTTGGAAGCGAATGGCTCCCTGCTTGGCTTACGTACACGTATTGTCAGCGATCTGGGCGGTCTGCTGTGGTTTTTATCTTATATATAAGATAAACAAGAAAATAAATTAAATTTGCTTCCAGCGCCCCAGTGGTTGGGTCAGAATCAAAGTATCCTATGCAAGTTCGCCGCAGTTTATAGAAATACTATAAGGCTCCGTTTGGCATAGAGTTTTCAGCAAACAGCTTCTCTAGAAAAATAATTTTTTAAGAAATAACTTCTTTAAACAAACAAATTCTATGCAAAAAAACATTTTTCCAAATGTTTGGCAAAATGCTTCTTTTATGGAACCAATGCAAAAATTGATGGAGAAGTCAAACAAGCTACATTTTGTTGTTGTTTTTTTACTTTTAGTACAAAATTGAGAAGTGTAGAACAAGTTTTATTTAAAACTGTTTGGCAAACTTCTTCAAGAATCCGAATCAGAAGCATTTCTAAAATCCAATTCAAACATGCCCTAAATAAACGTAGTTTTTTTTTTCAAGTGGGCATTCAAATTTTGGTATTTAATCAATAATTGCCCCCTCCAAATCTTGATATTGTTGTATATAAATTGTCTTACTAACATATGGTGCCTATATGTTAGTAACTCAATGAAAGGCAAATCATAACTATTACCACTGAAAAACATATAGGACTTGAAAGAAAAGTATGGTTTTTTCCTGTGCTGTGGGTAATAACAAAAAATAAATAATAAAACTAGTAATAACATGTAAAACATTTTATGTTATGACCATACATACGCGCAGATTTATTAATGAGTGAAATACTGCTCAGCAATAGGAATTTGATTTCTCACCATTAGCTGCTTTGATCCATGAAGCAAAAAGAGATGATGGAAACTAGCTTTGCTTGACCAATATTATACTTGTAGTATGTAATTTGGCCTCCCCCACGAGTTGGTCAAATCCATGTCTTTAATCATTTGAGCCTAGTAGTCCTACTTACTGGGATAGTGAAGTGCGAGCGTTCATTGTTGTAGTAGTATTTATAGCAATACCTACAAACGATATTCAATTATGTCCTGACATTCTCTCTTAAAAAGTACAAATGTGTGCAAATGATGTGTATTTTTAGTGTCAAAATACAGACTCGTGTCTTTAATGCTTACTGTGAATCCAAAGCCTAAGAGGGTGATGTATATTATTTCGTTTTTTTCTCCTGTAACAATCCAACTATAATCAATAAAAAAGAGTTGAAAAAAATAACTTTAATTTTTCCATTACCTCTTCACTCGACCCCTCAAATAGAGCCCTTTCTTTGTTCCGTTGCTTCATGAGAATTCAAAAGTGAATCCCCTCGTTGAAAGCTTTTTTTTTAATGGTGCGTTGACAGCTTTCAAGTTAAATTAACTCTCAAGTGGTTTGCATTATCAAACAATCTTTTTCCCATGGTTTTCTTACAAAAGAGAATTTTTGTTCTACTATAAAGATCATCAATTCTAACAGATGCATTCGAACTTTGATATCGTACTTCCCATCTTATAATAGTATTTAGAATTATATAAAAGTCCCTAGTAAAAAAAAGAATTGTATGAAAGATAATTTGTGAACTTAAGGAAGATCATTATCATGGTAGTCTGCCGTGTACTGTAGATCCATGAAGGGGTCTATTTGCTCGTTTCAAGAGATTTCCATCAACACATAAATGCACCGTGGCTCTGAAAGAAGCGGGAACAGTGTCGCTGTTACACGGCGAATATTGCATCACAAGACTGCCAGCAATAACAGTAGCATGCACAAAGGCGGTTTGGTTAGTCTCTCAGGTGAAAAACTAGCTGATTGCCTGGGTGGGTCCCCCATCCCATTTTGCATGGTAAATATTGTTTTCCCTCTCTACGTTACGATGACCAACAATATCTTTGGGACACTCAAATGCTCGGTAGTCCGAGTGAGTACAAACCATGCATGTCCATGAATCTTTGGTGTCCTCAAAGGTGATCAGATCACAAAGGAAAAGCTTGATACCAGAAGCCTAGAACAGTACCCTCCACTAGTCTATCAAAAACCAGAGTAGTACTAGGGGGTGTTCGGCGCACGAGGTCTAAACTTTAGAGGGTTTTTCTAACGAATATTGTGATTACAAATAAAGTTTAATTACAAAACTAATTTAAGGACTCCGCTCGAAATCGCGAGACGAATCTAATGAGGGTAATTAAGGCGTGATTAGACGATGGTTACTGTAGCATCACTGTAGCAAAATATAGATTAATTAGGCTCATTAGATTCGTCTCGTGATTTAGAGAGGGGGTCGTGACATAGGTTTTGTCATTAAATTAATAAAAATATATTTAAATAGTAAGATTCTCTTTGATGTGACGGGTGCTAAAGTTTAGAGGGGGTGCGCCGAACACCCCCTACTCCCACAACCTTTTGAACTTCTTGCTGCTGTCCTGCCTTTGCATGTGTGCACAAAATTTTACCAGCAGTTAAAAAGTACACCTGGCCACCCTACTATAGCCGTGGTGTGTCACATGAAGCTCTAGGCCCCCTGCAGCCTCTAGCTAACTTTGGAAAATACGTCTCTATCTTTTTGAGGCACCAAATTCTCAGGCTTTGCATGGCACCCTGTAGAAGTCTATAGCTGGTCCTCCTACCAGCTCTAGTACTATTGCTCTACACACACCAAACTGTTTGATGACTTGTGATTTGTGACCAAGAAAAATCCAAAGCAAAAGGAAAAAAAACCGAGCAAGCTAAAATTTCTGTTTCTTTGGTTGGTTTTGCAAGTGCAAAGATAATCCTAGGACTTCGTAGGTTCCGGAGTTCTGTAATTTGGAACCTCATCATTCTGTGATGTACTTCGTCTCGCAGAAATTAAAAACAAGAGCTTGTGAAGCACTGTGGGATCAACTGGGGGTCTTGCAGGCATCCCCGTGAGACCATGACATGATAGGAATTCCATTTTTGAATTATGACCACCCATGATATGCACGCATGGGTCCCATGGTGACTCATCAAATGAAATAAAGAAAGAAAATGCAGAAAAATCACATGGCACGCAAATATGTATTCCAGGTTCCTGAATGCATGCACTATGGTAGGTACATGTACCATATCATATGTAGCAGGAGTATTATTATGTACACTGGTATATACATACATTTTTTTGAAAATTAATATGAAAACAGTAACGGGTCTATTTATCTGAAGTGAGTATGAGGGAGGATTGATCTCTGGTGGTGTACCAACCGGGTAGGTGTACAGGGTACATAAAGAAAAGGAGTTTTTGATCAGAGAGCGGGTGGAGAGAGAAAGTAGAGTATCTGTTAGTACTGCATTTGCAATGGGACAGGGGAAAAGACAAGAAAGCTCAGCATCAGTGCAGCATTGCTAGGCGTGTGGTGTGGTGTGTGAGCTGTGTCTCTGTGAGATGGAAACTGGGAAGGAAAAAATAAAGAGAAACTGGTGCACACTTGGTTGCTATGCTCACAGTGCTCTACCACTACTAGAATTATCCCCTCTCATCCCTCTCACATCTACGTACAGCTGTAAACAGTGGTTACTGATCATTGTATTATGTAGAATCACTGTTATTGCTTCAAGAAGGAAGGAAAAGTTCCATTTTCATTTTTCATTTTGTTTCTTGGAGAAGGCAAAGCATGGAATTGGGAGGCTTTCCATCGTTCTGGCTCTCTTCCCTTCTCCTCTCTCCCCTAAAGCAAGGGCCAGAAGCAGATAAAGTGGAGAGTTTGGCTTTGGGCAAAGCAAGGGGCCAGAGTCACTGACCTTCTTCCCCTTTCCTTCTCCGCCGATATCTGCTCTGCTGACACTGTTCCTCTTTCCTCTCGATCTTTCTCTCTCCACCTCGGCCACGGCGGCTCTCTCTCTCTGGGATGGATAGCCGGTGCTGATCAAGTGCAGTGGAGAGAGAGGAGGAAGAGAGAGAAGCAAGAAGAAGGCAGAAGAGGGGAAAGAAAGAATCTGGATTTGCTTTGCAGTCATTGACCACCCAGTTTCCCCCTCGTTTGTCCCCTGCCCTCCTTGATTCCTGTGTTGCTTGCTGTTCCTTGTTATTCCCTCTGCGAACGAGCTGCCTGGCAGGGCTGGCTGCTGCTCGACTCTTTCTCCTTCCTCATCACATACCCCCGTGTCGAATGCGTCGCCCCATCCTCATCCTCCATTCGAGTTAATGCTCCTCACTTTCTCAGGTCTCAGCAGATAGCACATCCCCTCCCTCCCAATTTATGATTCCTAGCTAAGGTAGGCGTAGATATATATAGGTACCATCTCGAGATCAGGCCAAGCCCCTTCGACTTCGCTCGCTTGCAGTCCACTTGATGTTTCATCATCATCAGCAGCAGCTCTTGCAGGAACAAGCAGCTGAAGCAGCCGCAGATCAGGACAGCGGCATGTCCAACCTCACCTCCTCCGCTTCCGGCCCCAACAACCCGCCGCCGCCTCCTCCGGCGCCGACGGCCTCCGCCGGCAACAAGCGCAAGCGCAGCCTCCCCGGGAACCCAGGTATATATGTGCTGTCTCTTTTCTTGGTTCTTGCGCGTTGATGATGATTTGATGATTGGGAACAAAAATAAAACAAAAACTTGATCTTTGTAATCCAGACCCTGACGCCGAGGTGGTGGCGCTGTCGCCGGCGACGCTGATGGCGACGAACCGGTTCGTGTGCGAGATCTGCGGCAAGGGGTTCCAGCGCGACCAGAACCTGCAGCTGCACCGGCGCGGGCACAACCTGCCGTGGAAGCTGAAGCAGCGCGGCACGGGCAAGGAGGCGCCGCGGAAGAAGGTGTACGTGTGCCCGGAGGCGTCGTGCGTGCACCACGACCCGGCCCGCGCGCTAGGCGACCTCACGGGCATCAAGAAGCACTTCTTCCGCAAGCACGGCGAGAAGAAGTGGAAGTGCGACAAGTGCTCCAAAAAGTACGCCGTCCACTCCGACTGGAAGGCGCACTCCAAGATCTGCGGCACGCGCGAGTACAAGTGCGACTGCGGCACCATCTTCTCCAGGTGAGTGATCCGACCGGCCGCTGCTCTTCTCTTCCTCTTTCTCTTTCTCTCTCTCTTTCTGGAGATGATGATCCGTCCATGGCAGCCGATCGAACGGAGAATCGGCAGCAAGTTGTTGTTGTTTCTTTGCGCTTGCGCGCACCATGTGTGTTCTGACAGCTTGTGATTCTAGAAATAGTTACGGTTCAGTGCTTGGCTTCTTGCTGCTTGATGGTATTGCGTGAGGACAAACACTAGCAGTGAGAGCATGCAGCTCCTTGCGCCCGCCGAGTCAACTCTAGTGTGCACTGGTCAACTCCTTCTCTTACCTTGGTCCTTCTTTCCCATTTGGAGTGTGCGAAGAGAAGCCATGATTGAATAATGGAGCAGGTGATGAGAGATGGGATCAGAGTCACGGGATTGGAACATATCATGGGGGAATTGGAAATTCTGGATTGGACGTTACAGTAGATTACTAGGCCTGGCTCCTGATTAGTGAAGCGAATATAGCTGATCATTCAGTCTAGCTAGGCTGAATGCATGGCTGATACACTAGCTTGCTTGCTTGCTGGCTTGTAGTAGCAGCAATGGAAGAAGATTGTGAAGGCATCATATGTCCATGGAAAGGAAGATGGACCACTTTTTAGGCTCACTTTTCCTCTTTTCTTTTTGTTCTGGCCATGGATGAGGATTCAGAAGCTGACCTGACCTTGCATGCATGGTCCAGAACCCAATGGCAGCAACAGGGTTCGCTACTAGGGGTAGTAGCCTAGCTTGTGCGCATGTGTGTGTCTGTATTGTGTTCATGTGAATATTTGTGCGCGCGCGTGTGTGGAAGAAAGAGGAAGGGGGTGGAAGAACGAGGAGCCAGCAAGCAAGCAAAACAAACAGCAAAGCTAGGGGCATAGGACAAGGAAAAGAGATCCTCGATGATGAGGAGCTAGCTAGAGCCTAGACTGGGGGAACTCTTCGGACATGTGAATCCTCTTTGCAGAGCTGAAATGCCTTTCCATCTCACTCCTCCCCATGCCAAATTGTCCATGCACCATGACTATACACACAGCTTTCTCTCTCCTGTCAGCTGTTCCACGAGTCGACCTCTTCGCTGACTCCGTTCGTTCTCTCTCTACAACACCAGCCACACACGGCAGCTTTAGCATAGCGGCGATGGCGACGAGTGAGCACGTTCAGACGGGACGGGAAGGAGCTTTTACAGTAGCTTTTCTGAGTTCTGATCTGGAAGCAAAGATTTGATCTTGCTTTGTTTGCATCGCATGCAGGCGGGACAGCTTCATCACGCACCGCGCCTTCTGCGACGCGCTCACCGAGGAGAGCGCCAAGGCCATCGGCCTCAACGCCATGTCCGCCGCCGCCGCGCCGGCGCACCACCACGCGCTGCTCTTCTCCCCGCCGCCGCCGCCGCATCAGCAGCAGCAACAGGTGATGCAGCAGCACCAACAGGAGCTCGCCGCGTTCCAGCAGGAGCACCACCACCAGGAGGTGATGCAGCCGCAGCAGCAGCATTGCAACTACGCCATGAAGACGGAGATGCAGCCGTGGCCGCCGGCGGCGCTGCCCTACGACCACCCGCTGCTGCAGCCGCTCTGCAACGCCGCCGCCGCGCAGAGCTCGGCCACGTCCGCGCCGCCGCTACCCGCGGCCTCGGCGCACCTGTCGGCCACGGCGCTGCTGCAGAAGGCGGCGCAGATGGGCGCGACCATCAGCGGCGTCACCGGCGCGGGCGCGGGCGCGCACTACACCCAGATGGCCGGCGCAGCGACGAGCGCGCCCGGCGGCGCCACGTTCGGGCTCGGGCTTCCGGGCCTGAACGCGCAGCAGGACGGGCTCGCGCGGAGCGCGTCGTCCCACGGCCGCAGCGGCGAGGACGGCGGAGGCGGGGGCGGCGCCGGCGGGGGAGGCGCCAGCGACGGCATGACGAGGGACTTCCTGGGCCTGCGCGCCTTCTCCCACCGCGACATCCTCAACCTCGCCGGCTTCGACTCGTGCATCGGCGCCGTGCACGCCAACGCCAACATGGCCTGTTACGAGCCACAGCAACATGCACCGCCACAGGCGCAGCAGCAACAGCAAAGCAGCAACGAGCCATGGCATGGCATGGGTAGCCACAGCTAGACACTAGAAGCTACCTTCTTCTTCCTCTCGTCAGTCAGTCACCAACCTTGCGTCCGATCGCTGCAGAGCCGTAGCTAGCTAGGGCCTGTGCATGCTGCTAGTAGCACACGCCATGCATGCCTTTTGAGCTGGGTAGACTCTTCTTTTGCTTTTGTTCATGCTACATCATCTCATGATCTTGCAAAGTTAAGCAGGCAAGGGATCGACTTGTTGAGGTTTCAAACTCTCATGGAGGACACAGCACGCAGCTGGGAATCTGTAATTTTTTGGGTTTTGGGTTGGACAAGAGATCAACTGTAAACTAAGCTCGAATCAATGGAAAACCAAAGCTGTGACAGTAATAATATATACATGCATGCATGCCATCATCTCTCTTGTTACTACTATTTATATTTTCGTGTCACAGGTTCATGGCATCTCTTTATATAACTTCACATGCCTACCAAGAACAGTGATGTGAATTTGTTTTAAATAGTTTTGTGACGTTTGAAGGAACTGGAGTACTCCAACCTGTATAGACTGTAGACCAGTAGGTGCGTCACAAGCCGTAGATATATTTATTTTTGTTTACTGAGGCTACTCTACATGTGTGTGCCTGTCTGCGTACTGTGTCGTGCAATCAGTCCATGTACCGGGCAGTCCCGGATACTGTTCACCCGTGACCAAGTTTTGTTGGTATTGGACCTATTTGGTCATGGGCAGGCATTATTCCATGCTGGAGTAAAAGAGCGGAAAAGCTATATAGGTCGTCTAGATGATTTCTAGCTTTTCTTTTTTACCATGACAGAATAAGTAGCGCAGCGGTGCCTAGTTAATCGAATAATCTGTAATCTGATTTATATAGGAAAATGTTGGAAACTGTTATTTGTGCCACGTGCATTTGTGGGATGCGAGAAGGCATCACTCAAAATCATTACGAGTCACCCGCAAAGAGAAAAAGCAAGAGGCACACAGAAATATATACAGTTCATATATAAATGCGGGCCACTAATTGCCCCCCTCTTCTCCGCGTTTCCACATCAGTCCACCTCCTTACTCCATCTCCGTCCTCATCCCCTCCCTCCTCCGAGCCGAGCCGCCGAGCAGCAGCTGAAGCAGAGCAATGGGCGACCGCGCGTACGCGCCGGCCGCCAAGCCGGTCCCCGTGCGCGTCGCCAACGGCGCGGCGAACGGCGTGGGCCCGGCGCGGCCCGCGCCGCCGTCCATGGCGCCCGGCGGCGGCCGCGTGCCGCCGCCGCCCATGTACCGGCCGAAGCCGCTGCAGTCACGGCCGCCGCCGCGGCGGCCCCGGCGGAGCGTGCGCGGGTGGTGCTGCGTGTGCTGCCTGTGGCTGTTCCTGGTGCTGATTGGGCTGGCGTTCCTGTGCGCCATCGCGGCGGGGGTGTTCTACGTGGTGTACCACCCGCAGCTGCCGACGTTCGCGGTGACGTCGCTGCGGCTGGCGGCGCTGAACGTGTCGGACTCGGACGCGGTGACCTCGCGCATCGAGTTCACGGTGACGGCGCGCAACCCGAACGACAAGATCGCGTTCGCGTACGGCGACATCGCGGCGGCGTTCACGGCCGACGGCGGCGGCATCGGCGACGGCGTGGTCCCGGGGTTCCTCCACCCGGCGGGGAACACGACGGTCATCCGCGCCGCCGCCACGGCGTCCGCGGCGACGGCGGACCCGGTGCAGGCGGCGGCGCTCAGATCCAAGAAGACCCACGCCATGACCGCGCAGATGGACTCCAAGGTGGGGTTCCAGATCGGGCGGTTCAAGTCGAAGCGCATCGACGTGCGCGTCACCTGCGGCGGCATCTCCGCGTCGCTTGCCAAGCCCGAGCCGACGGCCGCCGACGCCCCCGCACCGGCGCCCCTCGCTGCCGACGCCGCCGCCCCGGCGCCCGCCAAGCCCCGCGGGCGCGGGCGGTCACCGAAGTCGGTCGTCCGGACGTCATCGTCCTCGTCGATGTCTAGCATCGGCGCTGGAGGGGCGAAGATGACGACGACGGACGCAAAGTGTAAGCTCCGCGTCAAGATCTGGATTTGGACGTTTTGAGTCGGTCGGCTGGGGATGGGATTGGGGGTAGAGAGAACAGATTTTCCTTTCACCTTTCTTCTTCTTTGCTTCTCTTCTCTTCTCTTCGACAGTGTATGTGGATTTATTGGAGTATAGTTTATATGGTTTTTCATTTCATCTTCTCCCTCTGTTTCTGCTTCATTTTCGCCCGTTTCTCGTTACAAAATTTTCCAATCTGCTAGTAGTACAATTCAGCGCTTGAATTTTGCAGCTCCGGGTCTGCATCCAGCAGACTGATGATAGAACCAGTGCTAGTGCAGTCGACACTCCACAGCGTCAGCAAGCAAAGCAAGAGCAACTAATCGCAAATTACGCAAGCCCTGATCCAGCGCGCTTGCGTTGCGTCCCGGATGAGGGATGATGATTCGTTCCGCTGCTCGCCCGTGCGCGCGTGTCGGTGGCGTCACACTCCACACCGCACAGCGGAATCGCATCCAGCTAATGCTGAGCTAGATTTTCCTTTTAATTCGGGGGTGGTGGATTTCCGGGTGGTGGTGGATTTCCGGGTCGCTTTCCTTGCCCTTCTGTTCTCCTCCCATCTCAAAGGCCAAAGAAAGCTAGGAGTGGAGTGGAGAGCGTCTTCGCTGGAGGTGGCTGACCCGCGGGACCGCCGAGTGGGGGCCCACGTTGAAGCGGGACGAGGGCGGCGTGAGGGCGCGCGCGGCCGCGTGGCGACGGGGATAGGACGTGTGTCGGGGAGTGGTCTTCCCGTCTTCCTTCCGTGGTGAGGAGAGAGAGAAGAGAGGGCGACGTCACTCTCCTCTCCCTCACTCGTGCAGGAAAGAGGAGGGAAGGGAACAGTGTCACTGGCTCTGAGTTGCTAGTGGCAGTACAATTTCGAGAGCGAGATGCGAGGGTGTGAGAGAGAATTTAATGGCTGTATTGGTGGGTATGGGCGGCGGTGAAAATGCTACAAGCACATGGCGCAACGGTAATATGTGATCTGGGAGAAACACCAGAAGTACCCTCTGGAATTTCTATTCTTTCCACTTCTTTTTCTTTCTTTGTTTAGTGTGTAGGGGTAGTAGTACGACTGTGGATTATTCCAGAGGGTACTTGTATTTGAACTGCGGAGAATGAGTTTATTTTTTTTCTCTGGCGTTTTGCTCTTTCCAGTATTTGTCCTGAAACCCTAGTGGTTCGAACCAAACGAGACGCCCTGTTGTCCATTCACTTTTACTCTGTTCCAAGTTGTACCTCTACAGGTACTTTGGTCTCGGTAACCGCACATATATGCGCTTGTCCGTATGTGCTTGTCACCCTCGCGGAACTCGTGTTCGACGCTCTTCATTTGAAAAAGAAAAATACTCCCTCTATTTCAAATTACTTGACATTTTTGACTTTTGAAAATCAAGTTTGACCGCTCGTCTTATTCGAAATTTTTATGCAAATATCATTTATCTTGTTATAGTTTGTTTTATCACTAGAGTTATTTTAAACATGATTTGTTTGTTTTAATATTTACATAAAATTTTCGAATAAGACGAGCGGTCAAACGCGATATCTAAAAGTCAAAAATGTCAAGTAATTTGACATAGAGGTAGTAAAAAGAAGGACAATGCGCAAGTTTGCGACTAGTCGAGAAACACGAGCCATGAGCGCCGTGGCGCCGTGCCATGAAGAATGGCTGGCGTAATTCGTTCCAGTTCAGACCTTTATATTTTCATTACACAATACACGATACCGACTACCGACTGACGGCTCGCTGTCAACGCCATCATCGGTCGGCCATGATTGGTACGGAGTATATGATAGGAAGCCGATAGCAAATAAAAATACTTCTATGAGTATTTTTGAAAATTAAGATGGTAATTTTTCGAGATTGATGAAACACCACTGACGGCTCGCTGTCAACAGGAATGTCATCTAATACTGTAAGCACAACGTCGTTAAATCATAAAAAATTCGCTCACACGAGGAGTCGAACACAGAAACTAAGGTGCTACTGAGTCTCTTGTAACCACTAGTCTACATGTCTTTTCGCCATCGAACGATTCAGATATGCTAATGCGAAGGCTAATTTTACCTTGGAACACTATTCAACCGTAAATTAGGTATGGGACACTGTTTTTGGATTTTGTTTGCTGCAGAACATTGTGTTTAGTTTATTTCTAGTGTCATGTAGCAAAAAAAAAACCATTACAGTGTCATATAGCTATTTCTCACATCAAAATTTCTCAAATGCGAAATGCGATTCAATCAGCGCACGAGAAAGAGATTAGAATATCAGGTTATTCGGTTGTTCATGCATGTACCCTGAAGAAACGATCGCTGGACAACCATATGCTGTACAAGGAAAAATACGAAGTGCGGGATCAGGAGGTTAAAAACCTAAAAGAAAAACACCAACGCACCTGACTCCGATACATGCAATGCAATGCAAGCCGGGAGTCAGTGAGTCAAATGTTGGACGAAAAATATGAGTACTAGTCTTGTCGACGCATGTGCAGGTAGGACGGTCGATTTGATCGCGAAGTTCCATACTAAGGTAGCGTTTGGATCACTTTAGAGGGTGCTGTAGCAGTCACATCAAAGATGTCGGCACGATTTATGTGTACTAAACAAAGTCAAATTACAAAACTAAGTCCAGGATCCCCCCTCTATTTTGCGAGACGAACGTAATGAGGGTAATTAAGCGGCGATTAGACGATGGTTACTGTAGCATCACTGTGTCAAAACATTGATTAATTAGGCTCGTTAGATTCGTCTCGAAAAATAACGCCCGTCTGCAAAAAAGTTTTGCAATTAAATTTTATTTAGTACTCTTAAATAGTAAAATTCTTTTTATTTTAGAGGGTATAAAGTTTAGAGGGTAGTTTAGAGGGTGAACCGAACGCTACCTAAGAATTAACAACAGCAGGTGGTGTACAGTAGCCGTTTCCGGGGGTACCACACCACAAACACCTGCAGACCACCTCGCGCAACGGGCGCGGGAAAGTTGGTGCGAGCAAAAATTGCTATAGAAATCACCGGTCCAGCATACACAAATGGCCGGGCAGCTAGTACCAGGCTACCAGCTGGTCCAGCTGTGGATCATGAACTGATCGGAAACTTAAATGAAGCTTTATTTAAAGAAAAAACATTACGCGAGTGGTAAACTTCCACAAAACTCTTTTGGAGAAGCGAATAAAGCTAGTCGTACTGCACTACTTACTCCTATAAATTATGATGTACTAGTAGAGTATACTCCTACGGTGGAGGGCATGTGGGATTGGGTAAAAGCGTGGCTCTGATTGTCAGGTATTCTTCCGACATGTACGTTACAAACAAGCACTTACCATTACTTAACTCCTCAGTGCTCGTAGATTAATCCGTCCATCGGGCAGCAGGGCGGGTCCGCATTAGAGTAAAGCGCATGCTAACGTCACCCAGATCCAACAGTAACTTTTTTTAAGCTCCACCAGTTATCACATCTGCCCACTCGCGAAGGTGACCACCAGGAGGGATGGAGGACGCCTGTGCAGCTAAGCTGGATTCCATGCGGTACGCGAGTGGCCTGGCCGGGTCTGTACGACTGAACATTAACGTTGCACAATGACACAGAGCATCTATAAACGTACTCACGCACAGTTGATTGGGCATCATATATCCTCCCGACGCTAATGACATCTCAAGCATTTCAGTACTACTAGTAGAGTAGTACTCGCTCCTAAACATACTGCTTGATCGTGTCAGTGGTAATTAAGGCAAACATTTCAGTATTGGCACCTAAATAAACGCATCCTCCGGGCGGCCGAGAATAAGATGCTGCCACGTAGAAAAGGGAAAAGAGATCATGTCATAGTACATGTTTCCCGCAAAGCCGATGCATACCTTTAGGCTGTCTCGCTGCATAGATTCGTCTCGTACAGTCCATGATTTTGTCTTCGATCTCACTTCTCCCGGCTCCAAGTAAAGGGAACGGCATGGTGTACTACGTGTACAATCCTGTGATCATGGAACGCCATAATCAATGAAGGAATCTCAACGTGCACCGCCGCCCGATCGTTCAAGAGAGGTGGCTCGCCGCGTGCGTTGGTTTTTCGTTCAATGTTACGTTGGTGCACATCACATGCATATCTAGCTTGGTGCACCGAAAATGAGAATGATGTCAATTTATCTGAGAAAGGAATGAGAGGGAGTGTTGAGCTTTGGATTACAACAGCCGCCGTCGGAATCGAGCGTGCAGTCGGAGTGACGAAGAACTCATCACTCAATGGTGACACTAGTACATGCGACGCAGGCGCAGTCAGGCACGTGGTTTCCTGGTCACGAACGAGATAAGATTTGCGGCGCTCATCGCATCTCATGTTCTCTCTCTCACTCACCTCACCTCATCATCGCCATCATCACGGATCGAGCGAAAAAGGCTGGGGCGTGACGCCACGCGGAGGGGAAACGGAATAATCACGGCGGCCCAGAGAAAGCTGCCGCCCGAGGCGTGGGGCCCGGGCCCGGCCTGCCGCGCCTGCTCACCCAAACACCGAGGCGGGAGCCGGGAGCCAAGTGCCGACGCCAGCAAGCCGGGAGGAAGCGCACGTGGCTCGTCCCCGCCCTTATCCTGCTCCCGAACAAAGCCGCAGCCATGGCCGCGGCGGCCTTCCTCTGCGCCAGGGCGGCGGCGCCGGCGCTGCTCTCCAGGCTCGCGCTGTCCCGCCGCCTCGCCGGCTTATCCTGCGCGGCGGCCTCGTCCTCCGGACAAGGTGCGCGCGCTCGATCGATCCCTTCCATTCAGCTCGAGTGGGGTGGGGGAGGCCAGGCCTTCGTAATCCTTCTGATTCGGAAGCAGAGTTTCTTGTTGATTGTTAGTTTGTTACTACCAGTATCTGGTTGTTGCGATAATGCAGCTTTCTGCAGGCGCCAGCAGAGTGGAGTTCACGGGGAAGGTGGGGTTCTTGGGGCTCGGGATCATGGGCGCGCCCATGGCTTCCAACCTCATCAAGGCAGGGTATGTTATCCCTCAACCATTTCCCTGGATTTTGTTGGATTTGGGGGATGCTGGCTGCAGCATTGCTGAAGTAATAGAGTTTGTTTCTTGGCTATCGATTCGCAGATGCGATGTGACGGTGTGGAACAGGACCAAGAGCAAATGTGATCCCCTCCTCGGCCTTGGTGCCAAGTATGCCAACATAAGCTCACCTTCATCCTCTTTTACCTTACTACTACACGCTAGACTACATACATATAATTAAACGAATGCAACTTCATAAATCAGAGAGCTTGAATACGGAAACCTTAGCTGTATACTCATTCACATTTCGTCATGAGTGCCCGCCATTGTAATTCGCTCTTTAATTCATTTTGGAAAAGGTTCTATTTTGCTTTATCCTCTCAAACGCACACACTCCATTCGAACAAAACCACGGCCTTTACAACCATGAATTTTGCATCAACTGCTACTCCTAGTCAGCCACTGAATTATGGAGTAATTCTTCATGTTGACACAAACAAACAACAACAGTATTCTTTTGGATAAAAGATGCGTGCAGCGTTTCCCTGATGTACATGTGAATGCTGCATCCCGCAGGTACCAGCCTTCACCGGCCGAAGTCGCTTCCTCTTGCGACGTGACCTTTGCGATGCTCGCTGACCCAGAGAGCGCGGTACATGCTTCGTCTCTGAGCACATGATGCCATTTTTTTCTCCGTTCATGAGAGCTCACATGACGAACCCAATAATGTCTGTCACCGTATGTACCTGCCACACCACAGGTTGAGGTTGCATGCGGGACCAATGGAGCTGCGGAAGGCTTAGCCTCAGGGAAAGGGTAACTAACCTTCATCTGTTGAAAATAAGCGTCAAAGAGAGCCTGGAGCATATGAGGACGCACAATTAGGATAACATTATCACTGCCCTTGCTTGCATGTCACTTGCAGGTATGTTGATGTGTCTACGGTTGATGGTGCAACATCCAAGTTGATTGGCGAACGTATTGCAAGTACCGGGGCATCTTTCCTTGAGGTAGTGATAATGTGGCACTGTTGATTTGCTCGTCTAAATGTGCCACCAGCAGTGTGTTTTCAGCAATAGTACAACCGCTGCAATGCAATGCTAACTTGATGACTGTTCAGTAGGCTCCAGTTTCAGGCTCGAAAAAACCGGCTGAAGATGGACTGCTGATCTTTCTTACTGCAGGTAAACTTTTGCCCTCTCCATGCCTGTTACTTGCGATAAAGCAGCGGTTAAATCCGTTTTCCGGTACCTGAAACTGTTGATGATTGACCAAAGGTGACGAATCACTGTATAGGAGAGTGGCACCCCTCCTCGATGTCATGGGCAAGGTAATCGCTTGTCTGGATGAAGCACACTAGTCCATTTTAGTCCTTTGTCACATGTTGTATCAAGAAAATGTGCTGACACTTTCCTTACTCTGAAAGCAGTCAAGCTTTTATCTCGGTGATGTTGGAAATGGTGCGGCAATGAAGCTTGTGGTTAACATGGTCATGGGGAGGTATATAATCTACAATGCAGCGATCCAAATAACCCATTAGTTCTACTATTTGTGATTTTCCCGGACTCTTTTTGACACAAAATACCGCAGCATGATGGCGTACAATGCAATGATCCAAACAACCCATTTAGTCCTACTATTTGTGATTTTTCCTGACTCTTTTGACACAAATCTGCAGCATGATGGTTTCGTTCGCAGAAGGGTTGCTCCTGAGTGAAAAGGCAGGCTTAGATCCGAATACTCTTGTCGAGGTAATTCACGACAAAGAAAGAGAAATAATCAGAAATCCATGCTTCTGCCAATGGTAAATAGTTAAATACACATGGAGGAACTTGAGCTAATATACTTGAATCCTTTCAGGTTATCTCACAAGGTGCTATCAGTGCTCCCATGTTCTCCCTGAAGGGCCCATCCATGGTTAAAGCTGCATATCCTACAGCCTTTCCCCTGAAACATCAGCAGAAGGTAACAGACACCTACTTGTTGTTTGTCCATGTATTTAGCACTGAAACACCACCTGAGTCCTGGCACTAAGCCAACAACTCAATGCATGCAGGATCTGAGACTTGCATTAGCCCTGGCAGAATCTGTGTCCCAGTCCATTCCCACAGTAGCAGCCGCAAACGAGCTGTACAAGGTGGCCAAATCGCTTGGCCTTGCGGACGAGGACTTCTCTGCCGTTATTGAAGCGCTGAAGGTCAAAGGGCAGGTCTCGAAGGAGTAGTTGTCTGTTGAGTTTTGACTTGTAACTCACAAGATGAATTTTGGAGCTTACGAATTTCTCAAAATCGCTACAGAAAGTTTTGTATGTTACACTCGCTAAACAATAAGATTTTAATTGGTGATGGCGTTGTAACTCACAAGATGAATTTTGGAGCTTACGAATTTCTCAAGATCGCTACAGAGTTTTGTATGTTACACTCGCTAAACAATAAGATTTTAATTGGTGATGGCACGCCTGTAGGTCAGTAGCACCACATGTATACGATCCGGAAACTGTTGTTGCCTTGTTGCTCATCACATGGCCAATTAACCAGGGCCACAGATAAGAGATAACGTAATTCCAACATGCCTACTTAACAACAGAGCAGATAAGATGCTTACTATAATAAAAACAGAGCCACAAAAGTATTGTGAACATGCCTACTTAACCACAGAGCAGATAAGATGCTTACTATAAGGCCCTGTTTGGCCGGGCTTCAGCTCCGGCTCCGCATGCAGCTTCGCCAGAAAATTCTCCAAACGCGGTGCTCCTCCTGGCGGCTGCCCGCAAAAACCGGACGAAGCCGGTGGCGAAAAGGCACCGAAGCCGGGAGCGGCCGAAACGTAGCTTCGCCCGCTTCGTGCCCCCTGGGCCCACCCAAAAAATCAGCACAATCCCTAACTACCCCTCATGCGAGCGCGCGAACAGGCGCGGCAGAGCGAGGAAGACGAGGAGGAGTTGGATGTCGACGACGGCGGGGGCGTCCCGCTCCTCCACGGCGCGTGCCAGGTCGCGCTCGGCGACGCGCAGGTTCCGGTTGGCGATGGGGAGCGTGATGACGAGCTTCTCGACGTACTCGACGCGGACGCCGCCGACTTCGCATGCATGTCCCGGTCGGCGCCGGCCTGCTTCCACTCCACGCCGTCGACGCGGGAGAGCGGCAGCTCGTGCGGCGCGGGAGGCGGAGGAGCTCGTGCGGCGCGTGGAGCGGAGGAGCTCGTGCAGCTCGAACTGGCAAGGCGGCGCCGCTCGCCAAGACAAGAGAGAGAGAGAGCGAGCGATAAAGATTGGAGTGGACGAGAGACATCGAGTGAGTGCTGGGCGTCGGGATAAGATTTTTTTTCTTTTCTTTTTTTAGCACAAGGGATAGATGGTGAGTTGGCCGGGTCGGTGTGATTTTTGTTGGAGCCGAATGATGGAATTTTTTTTAGAATATAACAGGTGGTTAACTGATGATAGCTTTGTTCAAAGTAAAAATAATTAAAATACCTTTTTGCATATACACATGAATTGCATGTATATAACCAAGCATTATGTCTAAGGGCACTATAGACATTTGCCTATTTCATCTATTCATACAAATCAGAAGAAGCCACAGGAGAAGCTGTTTTGCCAAACGTTTTCAGGCACAGCCACAGCCACAGCCGACACAGCTGGTTTTTCAGAGAAGTCACAGCACACAGCCGAAGCCGACACAGCCGGAGCCGTGCCAAACAGGCCCTAATAAAAACAGAGCCACAAAAGTATTGTCATCTTGCTAAATGAGGGAGGACAAATGAGCATACGATGGGAAAATAGACTCAGCAACTACCACATTGTATTCAAGCACACAGGACGCCTTATTTTGAAGGTAATACACTCATGCTCTGTCGAGTACACAAGGCAGACCGACTCCTGACAAATTATTATGATGTGAACAACAGAAATCGTTTGGGGTGGGTGCAAAACTGATCCAAGCACCAGCTAAATGTGCCTACTACACTGTAAGTTTTCTGTTCTTTGCTTTTCGCTAGAGGGACATAATCAGTAGAGTACACACAATCAATATGTTCTATTGTTGCAGCCGTTTAGCATACTCTTCCTGGTCCTTGTCAACCGTCAATTGATGGAACAGCCTGCTATTTTGTGAATATACACAATGAAACTGCTGGACGCTCCATGTGCTAAGATCCGATACCAGCTACGCCCTTGGCTTTAGCTGCCGCTTGCTGTGCTGCAGCAGCGGCTGCTGCTGCTGCTGCGGCAGCTGATGATGCAGGGGAAGCTGGAGTAGCTGGGGTCTTCTGTGATGCTTCAATAGCATGTTCTTGCTGCTGTTTGTTATTTACCTGCGCTAATATATTCTTTATCTGTGCTCCTGTGAGGGTCTCATGCTCAAGTAGTGCGTTGGCTAGAACATGGAGCTCCTTATTGTGTTTTGTGAGAATGGTCTTTGCATTATTGTATGCCTTTTCCAAGAAATTTTTCACCTCCTGCTCAATCATAAGTCTTGTTTCTGAGCTCATGCTCTTTCCATCGTCTTCGTAATTGTATGAAACAAGCCCAACCTGCTGGCTCATACCATATTTAGTAACCATCGCTCTTGCCATTGCAGTTGCTTGCTGGAAGTCTGATGAAGCACCAGATGTCACCTCACTATCCCCAAATATAAGCTCCTCGGCGACACGTCCTCCCATGCAGACATCCAAGCGTGCCAGCATCTGTTTCCTTGATACACTGGTCTCATCTTTGTCAGGGAGTTGGGCCACCATCCCAAGGGCCATTCCCCTGGGCACGATGGTAGCTTTGTGGACAGGGTGAGCACCTTCTGTGTGGATGGCAACAAGGGCATGCCCTCCCTCGTGATATGCTGTCAATTTCCGGCATTCATCAGAGATAACTGCTGACTTTCGCTCACTACCCATCATGATTCGGTCCTTCGCATACTCAAGATCACTCATCGTGACTGCCTTTGCTCCATCCATGGCAGCTTTCAGAGCAGCAACATTTACCAAATTAGCAAGATCTGCACCCGAGAATCCTGGTGTTCCCCTGGCAATGATCATCAAATCCACATCGTCACCCTTTAGGACCTGCAATCACAAACAAAGTGATAAGATAATTTATTTTTGACAAGGATACCAGAAAACCACGGCAACAGAAGTTCTCAAAATTACCTTTGACATATGAGACTCTAAAATTTGCCGCCGGCCCTCAACATCCGGGTTGGGAACAACAATGTGACGGTCAAAGCGCCCAGGTCTGACAAGGGCTTTATCTAGTGACTCGGGGAAGTTGGTTGCGGCAATGACAATTATTCCCTCATTCTGTTTGAAGCCATCTAACTCAACAAGTAACTGGTTCAAGGTCATCTTCATATACTGTTGATCCTTTGGATTCCTGCTCCCACCAATAGCATCAATTTCATCAATGAATATTATACAAGGAGAGCGCTTTTTTGCTGCAGCAAAAAGGTCCCGCACTCTTCTAGCTCCCACTCCCACAAACATCTCCTCAAATTCACTACCACTGCATGAGAAGAAAGGAACACCAGCTTCGCCAGCAATTGCCCTCGCCAGCATTGTTTTCCCAGTTCCAGGAGGACCAACAAGCAAGACACCTTTCGGAAGTTTTCCACCAAGACGTGTAAAGCGCTGAAAATAAGGAGGCATCTTGTGAACATCAAATAGCACAATATATACGAAAGAGTCGAGGTAACTTCATGCATGATCAACAGAGCAAAGATGAGTTTAGTGATACAAAACACATAATTAAAGGCAACTATAATCGCTGTCTCCATGCAGAAATATGAGCTCGGCATTAGAAAACCTATTCAAAGGGACATCATCATTAGACTAAGTATATGACAAGTCCAAGTTGGTCATTCAGTTTTCATAAGGACTAACGACCTTGCATATTGTGAGAATTAAAGCACTGTGACAAAAGCAAGCAACGAGGCCATAACAGGTTACGACGAAACCATATATGTAACAAGCATGATAAACAATGTTGAGCCAACCAAGATATGGGTAGACAAGTTTGCACTATAAGAAACAATAATATAGAGAGCTTCACAGATGAATGTGTTTCTGGACAGTTTCACATCATGGCATGGTGAAGGTTTCACAGCACTAAGGAAACATAACACTCCAATTTTAGTTGTCTAGATTCATCGTTCAGCTCAAGGAAACTCGATGTGGGAGCAACTGGATTGTTATTTTTCACCAGTGATCGTTAAAAAAAGAGCTTTACCTTGGGATCTCGAAGATAATGAACTATTTCCTCAAGTTCAGATTTGGCTTCATCAACACCCTTCACATCACTGAATTTCGTGCTAGACTCCATGCTTGGTTGAACCTCTTCATTCAGACCAAGGCCTACATCAATTCAAACAAGAATTATTGGGACCCAGTTGATTTCATCAATAAGAAAAGACAAATCTTTCAGGGAGTCAAACCTTTACTGATTCCTCTATCCTCGATGAGAGCCCCAATGCCCGAAATTAGAAGGAAAGTTAGTGCAATGCTTCGGAAGGTACGCCAAAGCTGATCCTTAAATTGACCTGTTTCAGCTGTAACCATATGAATAGGTGCATTTGCAGTGCCAAGGACTCCATCTTTTGTCACTTGACCAGCACTCTGTAGTGCTGGAATACCGCCAAAGCTTTCTTCCTGCCTTGTGGAAGAAGCAACACCTGTACAGAAAATTCAGAATCAATGATTAATGATTAGTCAGTAAGAACTGAAGGAATGCTTTGTTTTTTTTTTAAAATCTAAACTGAAGGAATGCTACCAGGCTCCACTTGACGTAGCCTAACAATACACTAATTCATACAAAAAATTCAAATAATTCCAGCCACTGGGGATTGGGCGCTGGAACAGAGAGTATATACATCGATCGTGTTTCTCTGAACTAGAACTCCAGAAAGATGGAAATAAAATGCGGCAAAGGTAAAGCTTTCTTAGTTTCTTCGAGCGTTGATAGAAGAGATGAATGAGTTTGTTTACTGATGTCATACACATTTTTACAAGGCTCGATGATAACCTGAATCATTACATAAGATATAACGCGTAAGTTGCTTGTTAAAGCTCAGATGGTCAAATGCATGCAGAAATAATAATGCAAATGCTATTTGTCATTAGCAAGCAATGACATCTCATTTCGTTTTTAAATAATAGTTCAGTAACAGCAACATTTCACAAGCAACACAGCAGAAGGAAAGACTAATTAGACAAGTAGTTACATGTTAAAGGATTCGGTACCTCTCTGCAATGTTTTAAGCAAAGTGCTTTCATCCAGCCTATCAACCTTCACAAGAGCTTTGACATACTCAGAAAGTGCTGCAGCGTTGGAATGCAATGAAGGCTGGCTTTCAAATATTTGTATAACACGCTCTGGGTCACTTCTGTAGATCTCTTTAAGCAGAGAAGTCTCGCTTGGTGCATCTAGGTCTCGCATCCGGCGTGCAAGGCTGCCAATATAGCTTGACTGATACCTCTCTTGCAAGTTTCTAATTCTGAAACCTGCAATGATCAATATAACATAAAATATCAAACGAAGAAGTGGAATGGAACTTTAGCAGTACGCACATATTGGAGCAGTAACGCTGCATTAAAGACTAAACTCATGACGCCAACATGGACAAATTGATTGACTTCATAAAAGGAAAATAACAACAAAGATACATTTAAAACGTGAAACAATGGATGGCAAATGATATGGAAACTCATATATTGGAGCATGGTAACTTAAGAATGTTGCAAGCACCGTATGACTAATAATGAGGCAGTTATTAGTTTTGCAAATGCCGCATGACTAATAATGAGGCAATTATTAGTTATATCAGGTAAAGCATCACGCGCAACTTGGCTTCGCCAAAAGGCCATACTGGGACTGATCGGGATGACCTCGTCGTCTAAACTCCTCCACTCTTCGCTAGGGGTACAAACAACTCGGGTCTTGTGCAGCTAATAGATTCCTTTGAGCACGGTAGCTTAAGAATGTTGCAAATGCCGCATGACTAATAATGAGGCAGTTATTAGTTATATTGGGCAACGCATCATGCACGACTTGGCTTCGCCAAAAGGCCACGCTGGGACTGATTGGGATGACCTCGTCATCTAAACTCCACTCTTAACGAGGGTACACACAACTCAGTACTTGTGCAGCTAATCGATTCCTTTCTCAAAACAAAGTAATACCTGCAGTGATGTCACTCCTAAGAGTGCCCATAGGGGAGGATGCTATTAGTTCATTGTAGAATGCATTTGTCGTTCGGTGCCTTGCAATCTGTAACGTAAGAAAAGCGCATTAATTCAAGCAAATGATTTCCAAAATAAACACATATCAACAAGAAGAGTGGAATAAGACAAACGACAGGGGGATTATCCTATTGCATGCGACAGCTGTTCGACTGTTCCAGAAAATCAAACTGAGCTGCCATCATCTCTTAGTTCTTAACTTAGCTGCCATGATTTCTTTAGTTTTGACAGGCCCTTCCTCAAAACTAGCTTCAAGAAACTTAGGATACCTACGACATACTCGCAACACCTGGACTCAAATCTAGCACTTCCCATAAATAACCATACAGGTTATCACATCAATCTAGTGACATGTCATATAAGAACCTCCATATCACCATCAAAAGGAGAGAATACTTCCTATTACGTATACCTAAAATAGCAACTACACCAAACGTAAACTGTATAACAGTTAGGTCCAAACCAGCTACATGTTGCGACAACAGATACAACCAGATGCGCACGCAGGTGACATCCCTCGAAGTCTCAAACCACACAGCACCCAATCCCACCCACCGCCAAGATCGAAGCTCGGACTCCCAGAACCGCATCACCGTACAACAGCGAAGCGCGGGAAACAAGAAAAGATCGTGGCTTATACCTGGGTGAGGACACGCCGCCACGCCATGGTCCCGGAGCCCTAACCTTGCGCCGCCCGACCCGGCGAGATCCCAAGGAAGAAGCGGCCAATCAGGCGAGGGCGGGGCGGTCAAGCGGTAGGTTTGATCCCAAAGGTGATTGAGGCCTGGAGCTGTGCGGAGGCGAAGGAAGGATGAGTTCGGCGGCCGGGTGGGGGCCTGGTCGCGGGTGGGAGGGTCGGCGGCGGCGGCGCAGGTCACGCGAGGCAGGGGAGAGAGGAAGAAGTGAAGGAGAGGAAGAGGACACGAGGGAGGGAGTGCGCGGATTTTTCTTTTTCCTCCTTCGTTTTGTTTTGTTTTGTTTTGTTTTCTCCGGAGACGGAGGCTCTAGAATTTAATTAAAAAAAATCTTTCGATGGGATATTAACATTTTTCTATTCTATGATAGGCCGGGCCGCACTCAGCATGGAAGCGTTTATAGTGTTGGGCCCGTATTAGTGTTCCGGCCCATATCCACTAGCGTCGCCTTCCCCACGTCCTTGCCGCGAGCGCTTCCGCCGCTGAGATGAGCGCCGCCAAACCAAACCCGGCGCGGCGATGGAGTGTAGATTAGGTACCTACTTAGTTAGGTTTTGGTGCCCGGCGATGGAGTCGAGGCGGCGGCGGCGACATCGTCGTGGATCTTGGTCCTTCCTCGCTCTTCCTCGTCCCGGCGGCGCGTCACTCCCGTGTCGCCGGCGAGCGTGTGGAGGTCGGGTCCGGCTTCGCCGGCCCATGTTTAGGAGTCTCCGCCGCCGGTTGTCTTTGCCGGCGGCGTTCTTGTTCAAAGGTGCGGGTCCAGCTTCGGAAGCGGTGGTGTTTGGGCGAGTGGATCGAGCTCGGCAACCCCGTCGCGGCGTTCGTCGGCGGCGGCGAGCGGAGATCCAGGATCGGGAGGGGTCGGGGCGCCGCCCCGGCCGATGCGCGACCGGCTCCGCCTTCATCCCGTCCGGTGGGACGGGTGTCTACTTCGGCTCCGTGAAGCTTGCAAGCGAAGGACTTCTCCAGATCTGTGGGCTGGCTGCCTTCCTCGTCGGCGGCGTGCGTCGGCGAGTGGTGGTCGTCGGCAGTGGAGTGCAGGGTGCCCAGGGACCTACTTGTAATTTTGATTTTCTTGGGGGGCTTCTCTGCATGTTGGCTGTTAAAGCTGTGTATCCGTATCCTTTTGCGTACCTATACGCGTATGTGGTCTGTATGGTTTCCTTATCATGAAATATAGGTATGTTTGATAAAAAAAAAAACCAAACCCGAAAAAGAGCTGCCATCCTTCTCCATCCCGCTGCGCTGTTCGTCTTCCGCGCCCGATAAATTCCAGGGTTGCTTCCGCCTGATTGCACCCCAGTTGCCGCACCGTCTAAAACTTGCGGTCAGTTCGACTTGCTTTCTTGAATCCATTCGCTAGTAATTGTTCCAACCAAATCGCTGTACCCTAGATTGTTTCTTCTCCCTTCCCAGAACCAGCAAACAATGGCGACGCCAATGTGTCGCGATAGATTTCGATTGCACATCTGAATTCCTCATGCTTCCGTTAAATTAACTGAATTCTCGTTTCCTAAATTTTATCGCCAACAACATTGCAGGGCTGACGAGATGGACCTTCTCTGCAACAACATCGTGGAGGAGATCCTCCTGCGCCTGCCGCTCAAGTACCTCGTCCTCCTGGGCGCCACCGCCCGCCGCTACAACGCCCTCGTCCTCGGCCCCGAGTTCACCGCCCGTTACTGGAGCTCCCACGGGCCCCACCTCTCCGGCGTCTTCCTCCAGACCGAGAAGCTGATTCGCCCCTGGGGAGATCGTCCTTGCTTCCTGACCGCTTCAGGCCGCCTCCCCTCCGCGACGGAGTCCGTTTTCGCCTCTGACGTCGTCTTCTTGCCCCACCTGCCCCAGAAGCAAACGCACTACTGCACCAGCGAAGGGATGATCTTCATTGTGCACTCGTCGGCTGGCTTGCTGCTGTGCTCCAGGGACGAAGTGAAACAAGTGCACTACTACGTCTGCAACCCCGTGACTTGGCAGTGCGTTGCTCTCCCGGAGCTCCCATGGCCCGGATACTATTCAGGCATCTTGTCGGTCTCTGCCAATGAAGATGGAACCATCAATACCTTTCAAGTGGCCCTTGTTAACCGTCCTTCAGAATGGCAGCGAGATGGTTCTTGCATGTGTTTGGATCTGAAGATGTTCTCCTCAGGCACTGGTCAGTGGCGGGCGATGCGGCTCCGCCGCCCCGTGCTAGGTGTGGATGCACGTTTTCTACCGCTTCTTGGCCAGGGTGGCACTGCATGCTGGTTTGAGTACCCTTCGAAGGACAGAGTCATAGCATATAACAGTGTCTACCGTTCTGTCCATGTCCTTCCGTTGCCTACCCCTGTTGCTGAGGACGCATGCAATCGGTGTTTGGGAGAGCGCCAAGGCGGCAGTCTTCGGTTCGCCCATTTCAACTTCTCCTTGTTTGAAGTGTGGGATTTGCAGACGGAAGGTGAAGATGGCATGGGGTGGAAGCTGGTGCACCGAATTGATCTTATGGAACTAATAGAACAGAATCCGGAAGCAGCCAATGTCTATGGAAGAAGAGCCGTTCAGGGCTACATCAATAGTAACTCTCTCTTCAATGTGATTGGCCTCCATCCAACAGAAGACATCGTCTACTTCGACGTAGGAATGACTGTAGCTGCCTACTCAATTGATCATAGAACAATAAAATTCCAGAGCCCTCGCCAATGCTTTCCAAGTTATTTGTTCCCATATGTGCATCCAGCTCACCCAGTACTCATCCCAGAGATAAAGAACTCCAAACCTGGCATCGTTGGAGTTGAAGCAGTCCTGAGCTGATCTTTGTTTAGTGCTATTAGTGTCTGTTCTTGTTTAAGCCGCTTCTCTTTGCTGTGGGCTGTGTAAGACGGCCTTCTGTCACTCAAAGTTTGAACTTATGCTCATCCGATATGAATGAACATTATTACTGCATATCAAAAGGTCCCATGGTCCTCTAAAAAAAGGTCCTTCATTACGGTGTGAACACTTGAATTTCTGTGGTAAAACCTTCATATTTAATTGCGATGCCATGCCAGCTTGGTAATGTATATTTGATTCTGTCGTGTAATAAATAATCTTTTTCGTTTTGAATGATTCAGAACAAATCTTGAACCTATCTTGGCTTCAATACCTTATGCTCTCTCTCTCTCTCTCTCTCTCTCTCTCTCTCTCTCTCTCTCTCTCTCTCTCTCTCTCTCGTGTTGCTTGCTTTTTTACTGTGTTGAAACTTGACGATGTCCTATTATATTTGTGAAGTATGGAAGAGTTGAAGGTACTGTTCGGTAAAATGGAAACATATAGTGCCTCTTCTGAAGAAAATTTTCCATCCTTTTCATGTCTTCATGTTCTGCTGCTTACTGGTAGTGGATTGACTTTGCTTTTTTATCGGTTGATGGGTGCTTTTATTTTTGAAAACGATCAATCCATGGATGTTCCATGCATGTATTGATCATCTAATTGTGCTAGTCTATTGGGATCTCAGCAATTTCCCTACTTTGTTTTTTTTTCTCTAGCGATTTTAACCTTATAATTTGCTTTGATTCTAGCTTCTTGCTCCCATTATCCAATTAATGCGTAATTGTGTGCCTTTTCCTCTTCATTTGCTTATTTATCATTTGACCTCCCAACTTAAAGTACTTTCTCAGTGAAAGCATACGTTTTAATGGAGTTAATTCCTCTATTATGTATTACTTGTATGCTTAATCAAAGGATTACAAATCTCTTATTGTCAAGTATAGCTCAAGGTATTATAATCTCCCTCTTATGTAAACTCTTCTATTGTAATTTGTACTGTGGTTAGTAAAATTAAGTTGAGTATAATTTCCTGTAGTGACTTGATTTATGAAATGAATGCACTTATATGGTTTGAGATCTTTGAGTCATAGGGAACTCAACGATCCCAAAACAGTACTCCTTTCGGTTTAAAATATATGACACCGTTGTTTTTTCGTTAATTTAACCATTCGTTTTATCTATAAATATTTATACAAATATCTAATTGTATAAGTTAACTTTAAAGTATTTTTGATGATAGATCCAAAGATATTCATTTCATGTTAGGAAACTAATACTTCAATATATATTGTTGGTCAAAGTTTAAAAAAAAGTCAATGACGTCATATAATATTTAAAACAAAGAGAGTTTAATATAAATATGTAGTAGTTATATCTAGAGTCAAATACATGGATAGACATTGTACTTGTTCATCTATTTGGATTTGCCATTGTAGTCAAGAAAATGCACAGGAAACAAAAGGCATCGAAAGAAACTAGTACTATGTTTGTACGATGGGCAATGTCAAAAAAAAAAAAAAACTAGTACGATGGGCCGGGCCGTACCATTGGCGGGAGTTCTGCTAAGAATTGTATTGCTACTGGGCCCCTATTTTTGTTCCAGCCCATATCCACCCGAGTCGCCTCCTGGCGCAAGAAGAACGCCGCCAAACCAACCCGAGTCGCCACCTGATCTCAATTCAGTTGCAGCGCCGTCTAAAACCTCCGGTTAGTTCGTCTTCCTGATCTTCTCTTAAGTATCGCTATACATTGTATCGCGATTAGATTATATTACTCGCAAGGTTTAGTTTGCTATCTCTAAATTTCTCCGTCTACCTTTAATTATATGATGAATTCTTGTTTCCTGACAGTTGTTTGTTTCTGGGATCGTCGATTCGCCACCGACAACAGGGCAGAGCAGACGAGATGGACCTTCTATGCGACAACATCATGGAGGACATCCTCCTCCGCCTGCCGCTCAAGTACCACCACCGCCTCAGCGCCGCCGCTCGCCGCTACAACGCTCTGGTCCTCAGGCCGGAGTTCACCGCCCGGTACTGGCGCTCCCACGGCCCCCACCTCTCCGGCGTCTTCCTCCAGACCGAGTTTCCGTATCGCCCCTGGCGAGACCGTCCTTCCTTCCTCACCGCCTCAGGCCACCAGCCGTCCGCGATGGAGTCCGTTTTCGCATCCGACATCGCCTTCTTGCCCCACCTGCCCCACAAGGAAGCTTACTCCTGGACCACTGACGGCGTGATCTTCATCGTGCACTCATCGGCTGGCTTGCTGCTGTGCGCCAGGGGTAGGGGCGAAGGGAGAGCGCATTACTATGTCTGCAACCCGGTGACTTGGCAGTGCGTCGCTCTCCCGGAGCTCCCATGGCCTGGATACTATACAGGCCTCTTGTCGGTGTCTGCCAATGGAGATGGCACCATCAAGACCTTTCAAGTGGCCCTTGTTAACCGTCCTTCAGAATGGCATCACCATGGTGGGTGCTTGTCTCTGAAGATTTTTTCCTCAGGCACTGGTCAGTGGCGGACAATGCAGCTCCACCCCCCAGAGCTACGTGTGGATGCATGTTCACCACCGTTCCTTGGCCAGAGTGGCACCGCATACTGGATTGGGTCCCGTGACAAGGACAAAGTCATAGCGTTTAACAGTGTCTGCCGTTCTGTCCGTGTGCTTCCGGTGCCTAATCGTGTTGCTGAGAATGCATTGAATCGGTGTTTAGGGGAGCGTCAAGATGGTGGTCTTCGGTACGCCCATTTCGACTTCGCCGTGTTTGAGGTGTGGGATCTGCAGACAGCGGGTGCAAACGGCGTGTGGTGGAAGCTGGTGCATCAAATTGGTGTCATGGGACTAGCACAACAGAATCCAGAAGCAGCTGAGTACGCTACAGGTGGGGGATCTATTGAGGGCCACATCAATGGAAATCGTCTCTTTGAGGTGATTGGCTTCCATCCGATTGATGACATCGTCTACTTTGATGTGGGAAGAACCGTGGCCGTCTACTCAATTGTTCATAGCACAATCGAATTACAGTGCCCTCGCCAATGCTTCTCGATGGATGTGTTCCCATACGTGCATCCAGCTCACCCAGTACTGATCCCAGAGATAAAGAACTCCAACATGGCACCATCCAAGTCGAACAACTCCTGAGTTGACCTTTGATTAGTGCTATTCTTCTGTTCTATCATTGTCTATAATCTTTGCTGCGATGGTTGAAATTAGGCACTTCCGTGCTGGATGACCATATTATTGCATATCAGAAGTCCCATGGCGCGAACTTGTGAGTACTATTATTAAGACTGCCATTGTCGTGATGCCCATCTAAGCAGTAAGCAGTTAATATTGTATTACAGTGAAACCCGGTATATTCTTTATTAATCTTTGTTGGCAAATTTATTTGTTTAAATAAAACTTTAGTTTCTCGGACATGTCACATGTTCAGCCTGTTCGGCTGGCTGCATTGCAGCCTGCTGCTATGCAGCAGCTACAGAGTTCCAGTTATTTCTTCAGCAGCCACTATAGTGTTCGCAGTTATTTCTTCAGCAGCCGCTACAGTAAAACAGCTGCAAAACAGCCTGCCGAACAGGCGTTGTCTCAGATTCAGTATCATATACGTTGTGTTGCAACTTGTGTGACGGGTTGATTCAAAAAATGATAGTGCTGCATATCTTTTACTGTGATGCTACCGTGACAGACTTAATTAGGTCCTGCGATATGTTTGGTAAAATGAAAACACACGAGATCAATTTTTGGCCATTGTGCCCCTTCCAGAAAAGTTGTCATGCCATAGCAGCAGTCATGCAAGATTGGTTGGGGTTTCTTTCTTCCTAGAATTCCCCGGTTTTCCTAGGATTTTTTGATTTCCCTAGAGTCTTTTATGGAAATCATAGGGAAAGATAGTTTCACTAGAGCGTGTTTCAGTATCGTAGGGAAAGAGAGACGTTCCCAGTATCGTAGGGAAAGAGAGACGTTCCCTAGAGCGTGTTTCAGTATCGTAGGGGAATCCGTCTTTCCCGTCAAATGGTTCCCTAGGAATCTTCCCTAGGAGAGTTGGCAGGGCAAACCTTTTCCTACTGTATTTAACTGTTTCCCTAGTAATTTTTGGCCTAGGGAAACCGGGGAATTCTAGTAGTTCGCTACCTCTTCCGACATTCTAATGCTGGACGCCAGATCTCTTAAAATTCTTTCTTCTTTTTCCTGCGTACTGATTGGTTGGTTTGTTTCTTGCTTGCAACAGATTGATCGGTGGATGTTTGTTTCTTTCTTGCAACGGATTGATCGGTGGATGTTTGTTTCTTAAGACTAAATATCATCGATCTGATGCAGTGCAGCTAATTTTTTGTCGGCTGTTTGTGCTACTTTTGGCACCAAACGTGCCCCATGGAGTGTAGTCTAATGTTTGGGTGAGTCCTACTTCAGATTCTGAAACTAGAGAGAGGGACTTGGTGCTTGTTGGTTTTCTTGCCTTGAGTTGGACTCTGGAAAACACATGAGCGTCAAAGGTTGTCTGGCACTCTGACCTTGAGTTGGCCTTCAGCTGGTGCTTATTCTTCTGTCCATGTTGCCATTTACTGTATATCTACTACGCTGGCTGATCATTCTCTCTTGCTAATATTTATTGTCCCAAAAGCTCGAGTCTTGTGCTGTGTCAGTTGGATGATGCAAATATGTGGTACGTAAAAACGTTGGTTATTTCTTAACTGAGTTGGCTGCCGCTCCATAGAACATATTGATGTTTGTTGTCCACCAAATATATACGAGTCCGTGAAGCAGTTGTACCGAGTTTAACACCATGTACCTAAAGTTGGCTCAAGAACATATGTGCACCTAAAGTTGCAGTTCCGATCAGTCAAGTGTATTTCCAGAACGCAAGATTTCACATTTTACGAGCCCAAATCGGCCGGGCACGGGCATAATCTAACTGCAACAGTACCTTTTTCCAGTGCTAGTAGAGTACCTACAAATTTCTACGATCATCAGGAGGCAAGCAACAAAGGAGAGCTATGGCAGCGGGGATGTCTGTTCCTGGTACTTGGGCGCCGTCCCCGATTGTCTCGGCGGCTGCCGCTGGAAGAGCACGGCTGCCAACGCCACGGCGGAGTTGCTCCCGGGCGCGTCGGCGGACAACTCGGTTATCGGAGAGTCGACCGGAAGGAGCAGTTTTTTTCCTGCTTCGCGATCTATTATGTGGATGCATTGGATTGGTGCTGCATGGGAGCTTTTTTAGACCAAAAAGTACTTGCCTTGATGGAAGAGTCCGATTCTATCTCTATCTGTCTACATATTCATATATCCGTCGAGGTATTGGGCAAGAAGAGTCATCACAACCCTTGTGCCACCGAGTTGATTGATGGATCTTCTCTACGACGACATTGTGGGGGAGATTTTCCTCCGCCTGCCGCTCAAGTACCTCCACCGCCTCCGCGCCGTCTACCGCCGCTACAACGCTCTACTCCTCAACCCTGAGTTCACCGCCCGGTAATGGCGCTCCCACAGCCCCTACCTCTCCGGCGTGTTCCTCCAGACCGATACTTGTTTCGCCCATGGGGCGACCGTCCTTGCTTTCTTACAGCCACAGGCCGCCAGGCGTCCGCGACGGAGTCCGTTTTCGCCTCGGACATCGCCTTCTTGCCCCACCTGCCCCACAAGCAAACTTTTTACCCCAGCTGGCCCACTGACGGGATGATCTTCATCGTGCACTCGTCGGCTGGCTTGCTGCTGTGCTCCAGGGGCGAATACAGGCAAGCGCATTACTACGTCTGCAACCCCATGACTTGGCAGTGCGTGGCTCTCCCGGAGCTCCCATGGCCAGGATGCTATTCAGGCCTCTTGTCGGTGACTGCCGATGGAGATGGCGCCGTCGGGAGCTTTAAAGTGGTCCTTGTTAACGATCCTGAGGAGTGGCAGAGGCAACATGACACTATGCCCTTTAAGGTTTTCTCTTCGGACACCAGCCAGTGGGTCGCAATGCATCTCTCGTCCCCAGTTCTTGATGTCGAAAGATGGCCGTTCCTTGGCCAGAGTGGCACCGCGTACTGGATTGGGTATGATAACAAGGACGGAGCCATAGCTTACAACAGTGTCTCGAATGCTGTGCGTGTCCCTCCGTACGGATAAATCGGTGTTTAGGGGAGCGTCAAGGTGGTGGTCAACTTCGGTACGCCCATTTCGACGTGTCCGTCTTCGAGGTGTGGGATCTGCACGCTCAAGGTGAAAATGGCGAGCGGTGGAAGCTGGTGCATCAAATTGGCGTCACGGAACTAGTACAAGAGAATCCATAAGCGGCTGATTTCGCGTGTCGTGCATGCAGGTCGATTCTTGATGAGCAAATCGACAGTAACAATCTCTTTAAAGTGGTTGGTGTCCACCCAACGGATGACATCGTCTACTTCGATGTGGGAAGCACCCTGGGAACCTACTCCAGCTCGATAAGGTTCCTGAGCCCTCGTCAGTGCTTCGAATGCGATGTGTTCCCTTATGTGCATCAACCTCACCCAGTACTGATCCCAGAGATATACAACTCCTGAGTCCTAACTTAACCTTCGGTTATTATGAATCTTGCTGTCATGTTTGAGATTATAGTCCCATCCGAGCTGAATGACCATATTATTGCATATCAGAATTTCTATGGAGTGAACATAAGACTATCATTCCATCCTATAGTTGCATTGGTTCAGAGTATTCCTTACTTTCATTTTGACCATATTCGTTATTTCCATCTTGTTCTTCTTCCATCTGTACGTGTGTACTTTGGGTTGTAAACGGTGTGCCAGGAAGGCAGAAGTTTTGTCTGCTCATTCTCTTTTCTTCATATAATGGCGCGCAGATGATCGACCAACGCTTTCTCAAGAATGAGGGGGAATCAGAATAGAACTTGGGAAGACGGAAGAGTCCTAACCGACTTGAATTGTCCTATATATATTTACATTGTCCTCTCAAAAAAAATATATATATATATATATATATATATATATTTACATTGGCTGAGCTAGTCGTGAATCAGGGCAAGAAACAGAATCACCCCCTAATGTTATGCACTACTTATGCTGCCGAGAGTTGAAAGTTGATCGATTCGATCCTGCGCAACAAACTAACGGATCGATGGATCTTCTCTGCGACAACATCATGGAGGAGATCCTCCTCCGTTTGCCGCTCAAATACCTCCATCGTCTCCGCGCCGCTACAACGCTCTACTCCTCAACCCTGAGTTCACCGCCCGATACTGGCGCTCCCACCGCCACCACCTCTCCGGCCTCTTCCTCCAGGACGAGGAACCTTTTCGCCCCTGGAGAGACCACCCTTACTTCCTTACCGCCACAGGACACCAACTGTCCGCCATGGAGTCCGTTTTTGCCTTCTTGCCCCACCTGCCCCGCAAGCAAACTTGCTCCTGGACCACTGACGGGATGGTCATCGTGCACTCATCGGCTGGCTTGCTGCTGTGCGCCAGGGGTGAAGGGACACGAGTGGTGCATTACTACGTCTGCAACCCGGTGACTTGGCAGTGCGTCGCTCTCCCGGAGCTCCTATGGCCAGGATACTATTCACCGCCTCCGCGCCGTCGCCCGCCGCTACAACGCCCTCGTCCTCGGCGCCGGCTTCGGTGTCCGCTACTGGCACTCTCACGGGCCGCACCTCTCCGGCGTCTTCATCCAGTCCGAGACGTTGATTCGGCCATGGGGGACCCGCCCTTGCTTCCTCGCCGCGACGGATCAGTCCGTTCTCGCGTCGGACCTCGGATTCCTGCCTCGGATGCAGACAGGCTTTGCTGCACGCGAAGAGATGATGAACTTCATCGTGAGCTCGTCAGGCGGCTTGCTGCTGTGCTGCAGGGCCCAAGAGAGACCGGTGCAGTACTACGTGTGCAACCCGGTCACATGGCAGTGCGTGGCTCTCCCGGAGCTGCCGTCGCCTCCTGAACACCATCATTCCGGCCTCTTGTCCGTGGCTAATACCAATGGTTATGGCAACATCGAGAGTTTTCAGGTGGCGTTAGTGAAGCATCCTTCACACTGGCACGGAGGAGACGATGGATGCGGCGTGGATCTGAAGATTTTCTCCTCGCATTCCGGTCAATGGACGGCAACGCGCGTGCAGCTCCAGATGCCATCGGCGTTACACTCGTCTGATCTCGATGCGTACGTGGCACCCAACATTCCTTGGCCAGAGCGGCACCGCGTACTGGATCGCGTACAACCGCGCAAGGACAGATTCATAGCATATGACTGCGTTCACCACCGTGTCAGTCTCCATCCGTTGCCGGACCGAGTCGCCAATGGTCCACTCAACCGGTGCATCGGGGAGCGGCTGGGTGGCAGCCTCCGGTACGCTCATTTCGACTACCCGGCGTTTGAGGTGTGGGACTATCAGTATCAGCTGGTACAAGGTGACAACTTCATTATTTGGAACTGGAAGCCAGTGCATCGAATTGGGGTCATGGAGTTAACGCATCGAAATCCAGCAGCGGCAATCCTCGTGAGCAGTAGAACCAGTGTGAACGATGTGGGCCTCACCAACCTCGCCAAGAATAACACTCTCTTTCAAGTCATTGGCTTCCATCCAACAGATGATATTGTCTACTTCAGTGTTGCTGACACCGTGGCCGCCTACTACATTGATCATGGCGCTATAACATTCATGGGCCCTCGCCAGTGCTACTCCAAGCAAGTGTTTTCGTATGTGCATCCACCGTACCCAGTATTGATCCCAGAGATAAGAACTCCAAACTAGCGCGCATACGTTGAATTGAAGCACTCCATAGTCCTGAGTTGGTGTTTGTTTGGTGCGTGTATCTTGTTTGAGCTGACAATTGTAAATCGCTGCAGCAGGACCTGTATATACTATGCTCTACATGAATGACGTACGTATTCTTTCATATCAAATTAAAAATTATGATGGTATCTTAATTTGCTATGAACATATAATTGTGGGTACTAAATGACATTCAGCACTCTTAGTGTACTCGATTGCCTTTGTATCCAGAAAAAGCTTTAGTTTAATTTCTCACCTTTCATGCTATGTCAATTGTAGTATCGCGTAGTATAGAGGTAGTTGTGTTGACAGATATTTTGTTGATCGACTCAAGCGCATGCTTGTGTTTCTAAACTCAAATGTGCATGAAAGAAAAAAAGAGTGCAACGCTCTGCACGTACCATATTAAGGTATATATAAAATGTATGCATCTATGTTTGCAATCAGAAATTTAAAATGTACAAAATGAAATCAGGCCGATCAAAATAGTTGAAACTGGATGAAATAATACGGCATGCACCAAAATCTTAATTATCTGTTGCCTGCTCTACTATTGATATATCCAAATGATTCTAAATTTATATAACACTATATAGTTGTGGTTAAAACTTCTTTTCCAGCAACATCCCATGAGTTTTGCATAGAATCTCATTGTAACAAATATATGATAATCTAAAGTGATGCTAGCCTATTGAAGTACATGTTAAAATCCGGTGCAAATACCAAGATGACAACTGCCCACTGAAATGTTGGAACAACAACCAACTTTCAATAAGAAAAGAGAAAAGAACGTTATGAACTTGACAGATAAAAACTGAAGTATGGCTTGAAAATGTTATTTGAGTAAAATACTCTTGATCTTGGTGTAATGTTTCTAGAATTAAAAAGAAGATACTTGATTCTTGATGTAATGTGTCTAGAATTAAAAAGAAGATACTCTAATCCAAAAGGAGAAAAAAAGTAACAGTTTGCCCCTAGAAAATGAACTTGCATAAGGCCAACATCACTTGATGTAATGTGTACTAGGATCAAACTGAACCCTGTATAACATGCATTTTTTTTGTTGTGTTTTGACGTCCCATAGGCCATAGCACCCAACCCCCTTTCACAACGCCTAGTGAGCAACGAAATTATCAAATAATGATCAGTGAAATTATATAATTTAGTTATCCAACAGCCGTGCATTTTGGAGTTTCCAAATTAATTGAATTTAGATTGTCACGTAACCTGTAAAATATAATCCCTGTTGTATGTTTTTCAATAAGTCTTTGGTCTGACAAAATCCATCCATGTTAAATATGACGCGAGGCTTGATGACACAGGAATTGGTGGACCATCCATGTCAATGGGCCTTGTTTCAAAGATTATATAACAGAAAACGGCATGAATAACAACAACTGATAATAACTTATGAATATCACGACTGCACAACATATATACGACGCACAATGCAACAAGTAAACATTGGTCGAGTCACACGATTAGCTTATGATTCATGAAACTACTACTGACTAGGAGGGTTCTTTATTGCTGGTATTGCCACGGGGTACGATGGATGCACAAACGGGAACACACCATTAGGGTATGTGTACGACACGGAGGAATGATGCGTACATTGTATACTCATGGTGCCATCCTCCATCGAGTAGGCAGCCACAGCCCCTGGCAAGCCCAAGAAGACAACATCATCATCAGTTGGATGGAAGCCTACGGGTTCGATGACGCTTGAAGGTGATTCAAGCAGGAAATCGACTGCTTCAGGATTCCATTCCAACATCTCTTTGACACCAATCCTGTGCACCAGCGTCCACGTGATGTTCCCATCACTTTTCGTCAGCGAATCCCACACCTCAAACACCGATGAGTTGCAGTGAGCATAGCGGAGACCCCCACCATGTCGTTCCCTAATGATCCGGTTTGACCTGGCGTTGGCAATGCAGCGAGGAAGCATGATGAACTAAACTGAGTGGTCAACACTATTGTATGCTACCGCCTGGTCTTCTTTAGCTTTGAGCATAATCCAGTACGCAGTGCCACTCTGGACAATTATCGGTAAGCATGCATAAGGTTCTTCGATGTGGATTGAGGCTCTTGTAACCACTAGGCTACAGGCCCTTTCGCCAACATGCTTATATCTCTACTGCATTGCGCTAAAAAAGAGATACCTCTACTGCATTTGCACGGAAATAAGTTTGGATTGATATATTCTAAGAGCACCCGCAGTGTGGTGAAAAATCGAACCGTGAGCTCTTCAAATCGAATGGTACACATAGTGGGAACCAAACCGTAGGTGTCAGAAGGAGAACCGTGAGCTCTTCGACGCAACACTACGGCTGCTCTTCCTAGCAGATAGTGCAGTCCTTGCCATAAATCTTTTTCTGGGATAGTTATTGCGGTGCTGTGAGTCCATTTTTGGGAAAGGCTATTATTTTGACAAAAGTGTAATGTGTTGTTGACTACTGATAATATCTGACAATAACAATATTGTAATGTGAAAAGACACTGTTATGGATATTGGCAGTTAGGCTTCACCAGGCAGCAAGGGTTCGGATTGGAGATGCTCTGCTCTTAACAGAACTAGATAGATGTAGGACACTTAAAAATGACACATTATTTTCTATCATGTTTAGGTAGGGAAATTTACTTGTTCATGGTTTCAAAGGTTTATGTTGATGTTGTACTCCTCAATGCTCCCTAACATTTGACGTACGGATGTTGCGGTCCAGTTCGTCAAAATTTAGGGATGCTCACTGAATATTTTGGGATATTGACTTGCTGGTTGCAAACTGTATGTTTTGCATATCAGTGATCGGTTTTCTGGTGTGCATTGTATGATCTACTAGATGAATTCCCAGCGCGTAGTTGCGGGAATTTTAAGGATAATTTTGATGAGCATTAGATGGATTGTAAGAAACTAAGTAGAAAAGGTTCATTAATTTGATGAATGAAGCATTATAGAAGTAGTATCTTTTTTAGAAAATGGAATTACATTCTAGCCTCTGTGTACCCGCATAAAGCCGACACACACACAGCCTGGTTTATTACATGAGCCAAAAGAACATGAAGAAAAATCTTTAGTACAAGATATAACAGTACTAAAGATTGCCTGCCTCCACTTTCTATTGAGTTTTCGTGCGCCTTCATTAAGTTGAGGGCGAGCGATTCCCACTGGAGGCAGACTAGAACGACGTGAATCCCTCCAACTGTGAAGAAAATGATGCATTGTCCTCTTGGCGGATGGAGCGAAGCGGAACTGAGAGCATAAGGACCGCAGTCCAACTCAACGTCCTGGCGGTCTTGTAGCGGATTGGCAGCCAAGAGCCACCACCACCTTGATCTGCATGACGGCAAATCCGGCCAACACCGGCCGCCACCTCGTCGAATGGGACTGCCTCTTCCTCACACAAATCGGCAAGAAGAGGACGTCCCACCGCCATCACATCGACATGTAGATCACGCATATCTCGGATCATGCCGACGCCAACGCACCACTATCATTAATCAGGCTGCATTTCATTGCGGCCATCTTCAACAGTTGGGGGAGGGGAGCACGAGTAGCTGTAATCGTCGTCTCCACCGCGCCAAGTGCCCATGGCGAATCATGTCGTCGCACCGCATGATCGTGAATCTGGCCACGGCGCTGTTGACGGCCATTAAATCATAAAAAGACCATCAACTTATTGGCGAATAAAAGGTATGCACCAATGTTTTATGCATTAAACTAATAAAGTTCCACAAGTTTTGGATGTGATCTTGTTTTGCAAGGTACATAGGAATATTGGTGCAATTGTGTTTACAATCATGGATAAAAAGCAAATATACTAAAAGCACAAGATAAACAAGGTCCTGCTCGGACATCTCGACAACATTCAAAGCAAGAAACAAGGAATGACTTGGACATCAAAGAATAAATATTCAAATGAGAAATTTGATCCCTCCATGTCAAAGGCCTCGTCAAGATAGTCGAAATGGACTTTTGGATCACCCAATTCGGAGTTCGGGAGCAGGAGTTATGCCTCGCGCAAGATTGGAGGAAAAGCAGGAAAAAGTAGGCCGGCCGGCCCAAACTCCAGGCCGGCCGGCCCAAGCCAAACTCCAACCGTCTCAATCTTGCTCCAGTCGGTTCCAGAGGCGCTCACAAGCCACTTGACGCACCTGCCAAGCCAAGGGGACGTCGGCAAGAAGGATATTCCACGAAATGCTCCAAGACCTTCTCCACTCTCCCAAGGCAACTCAACTATAAATAGAGGACCCCTCCCCTCACTCCAACCTGCACCTCCACACTTGAGAAGAGAAGATCCAAAAGGGTCACGCTTATCTCATGGAAGATCACTCCACTTGTGTAGTTTGGAGTAGGCTAGTTGGTCATGGGAGTTAGAGTAGAAGTGAGAGCTTCGCTCGGAGCTCCGGAGTTCTCTTCGGAGTTTGGGTAAAGTTCTCGTGTATCTTTTCTTTTATACTTTCTTTAATATAATTATTTTCTTATTTATTTTCTTATTTATTTAATTTAGTTTTCCTTTTAGTTTATATTTATTTATTTAAGTAATTGTTATAGAGAAATTCCTGTGTTGGTTCCACGTCTGTGTATGGTAGGTCTATCTGCATGGGTTGTTTGCACCGCAAATGCTTACACAATCCACATAGATTTGTTATGCATGGGTGGCTTGCTCTTTTCGCGAGGAGTAAGTTATTTAGGATAGTTGCTTGCATGGTGCGAGGGATTATTCTAGACGTGAGTTTGCTCTACACCCCACGGAGGATGGTAGCCGCGAGTACGTGTGACAGGCGTACCGGTCTCTGTAATCCACCACGTCCGGGTGATGGTTTTAGTAGGGAGGTCAATAGCACGTAGTTCCCTAAGGTAGTTGAACCTAATTCTCGGGTTGCTGCCTTGGCATGCGTGTGCCCCGATATGCAGGAACGTATCTGTAATGAAAGCTTAAGCAAGTAATTGTAGACTATCAGGAAATACTAAATGCTAACCCTAGGCTGATACCCTTCTTCTCGTTGTCCTTCCAGTTGACTAGTTCTATCTCTTCATCTTCATATGGAATTCTTGCGTGTGTTTGGTTGCCACCCATCATATATGTATCCCTGCTCTGGTCTAGTTTGCAAGTTATAAATAATAGATGTTTGCTTGTTAATTCATGATATTCTTAGCCCTGCTTCCCTGAGGAAAATATAAATACGATACCCTTGGAATACTCCTGGGTGAAATGCTACAACGGTGTTCCGTGCGCTTGCGGAGTTGATATTTATCTCTGTGCGTAAGAAACGCCAACAGGTGCCTCGGCCCCGGGGAGCCTGCGATCAACCGCATATGCATCATGCGACTCGCATGCAGGCTACCCGGCGACACCTTCCCCGGCCGCACGCCATCGCCGTCCCGCCACCTGCCCCGAATCATCCGGAAGCCGCATCGCCGATCTTCCTCGTCCATGCGTCCGCGACCGGGAATTGGTCTAGCGGCCAAGCCTCGTCCACCAAATTGCAGAACGAAGCAGGAGGAGGATGGAAGAGCCATTGGCGATGCCGAGACGAACGGCTGCCGCACCCCGTCCTGACGCGCCGACATGGCGGCTTGCAGGAGCGGTAGAACTCGATGGAGGGGGCCGGCGACGACCCAGCCCGAAGGAGCAGCAGGGACACACAACCCAGATCGATCGTGTGCCCTGCTCCGGGTTGATTCTACCCGAGATCCGATCGGGATCGGGTGGGGAAGGTGGAGTAAGGAAAGGTGAACGGGGATCGTGGGGGAAAGGTCCGCTGCCCCGCCGCCGCCGTCCTCGCCGTCGCACGGGTTGTGCCGGCGATTGGGCTCTGGCGGCGGCCGGGAAAGATGGCGCGGCGGTGGTAGTTTGGGGCGGCGGCGGCGGGATCCGCCCGTGTCTCCCTTTGGGGGCGACGCGGGGGCGTTTCTTTTCCCTATTCTGCAAATGCCCACAGAAGTAGTATATCTGATGGGGAAAAAATAGAGTAAATATTTGGGGAGTGATTGTAGACAGTCTAACAAATGCAGCATAGCATGGAATTGCTGACTTGCCGAAGCAGGGACCGGAAAATAATATTATGATACAAACTTTAACATTTTTTTTCCAAAGTATGCAAACTGTAACATTAGTTGTGTTAAACGTAGATACTTTTTCATCAAATATTGAACGTTCATACTTTAGTACACTACAATTATATTATCAGTAAAAACAAATTCTTACACTTGTAATACATTAAATACTAATTCTCTTCTGCGGTCCTCACTGAAAGTTGCAGGAACTCCAATTTAGCCTTTGGAGTTCATCTGCTTCATAATAATCTGCGACCCAGCCGGGCCGCCAAACGGAGTGAGCATATTCTTAGGGAGCTTGTTGATCATCTGATTGACGTAAGACGACGTGTTGCGGGTGTTGTTCAACTTCCCGTGCGGCATCATCTTCTTCATGATCTTGGCCATCCGCTTGTGCTCCTCCAGCATCTCCTTGACATCCTTGATCTGCCTCCCGGACCCCCGCGCGATGCGGAGGATCCGCGACTCGTTCTTCATGAGCTTGGGGTCCGTGGCGTCGAGCTCGGCGGCCGTCATGGAGTCCATGATGGTCATGTAGCGCTTGATCTTGGCCTGGCCTTCCTTGTCGACCTTCCCTTCTTTCGCCATGATGAACCCGGGGAGCATGGAGAAGAGCTGCCCGAGCGGGCCCATGTCGAGGATGCTCTGGAGCAGCTCGTACATCGTCCGGAGCGTGAAGGATGACGTTCCTCCGAGCTTCTGCGCGAGCTCGTCCGGCTCCGGCATGGCGTCCTTGATCTTGTTCATGAGGCCGGACAGGTCGCCCAAGCCGAGGAGGCGGCCGACGAAGGGCTTGGCCTGGAACGGCTCCAACTGGCCGATGTGCTCGCCGGTGCCGACGAAGATGACCGGCGCCTTGGTCGCGGCGACGGCGCTGAGCGCGCCGCCGCCCTTGGCGTGGCCGTCCATCTTGGTGACGATGACGGCGCCGACGGGGACGCTCTGCCGGAACGCCCGCGCCTGGTCGAACGCGGCCTGGCCGATGCTGGCGTCCATGACGAGGATCACCAGGTCGGGCTTGACGGCCTCGGAGACCTGGCGCATCTCCTCGAACAGCGCCGCCTCCTGCTTGTGCCGGCCGCTGGTGTCGACGACGATGAGGTCGCAGCACTTGTCTCGCCGGAACGTCTCGACGCCGTCGACGGCGACACGGACGGGGTCGGTCTCCGAGTAGCTGCCGTAGAAGGGGATCTTGGCCTTGGCGGCGTTCTGCTTGAGCTGGTCGAACGCGCCGGCGCGGAACGTGTCGGCGCACACCAGCGCCGGCCTGAAGCCCTTCCGGCGGTGGTGGTCGGCGTACTTGGCGCAGGTGGTGGTCTTGCCGGAGCCCTGCAGCCCGACGAGCATCACGACGCAGGGCGGCTTCTTCCCTTTCGCCGGCGCGAAAGGCGGCGGCGTGCCGGGGTCCAGGACGCGGCACAGCTCGGCGGCCACGGCCTGCTGGATGGCGCGGCGCTTGTTGGTGCCGGGGGGGAGGGCTTCGAGGCGGACGAGGGATTTGACGTTGGACTTGAGCTCGCAGACGGCGGCGAAACTGACGTCGGCCTGCAGGAGCGCGCGCGAGATGTCGTTCAGGCACAAGTCGAAGGCCGCCTTGTCCACCACCGTCGCGTCGCTCATCCGCTTCAGCGCGCCGCTGATGCCACCGGCAAGCTCCGCGAGCACCATCTCGAGCAAGCAACGAACGAACCAACGACGATTGATTTGATTGCGCTCTGCGCCTGGCTGCTGGAGTACTATTTATCTCGGCGTGTCTTCAGCTGCCGAGTCCGAATCTGACTCCGATTCATCAGTTTTCCGATCGACAATTCTTCTCCTCAACTCGTGCAGCGCTGATTCGGCTCAAACCAGCCAACGTGTACATGCGTCTGTGCCACCTCTGAGATTCAATCATGCTATTCCAGTGGCAGTGAAGGCCAACCATGCGATTTGGTTCAATTGGAAGCTGCATTGTGAACTGCCAAAGCTCTGTTCGGTTTTTTTTCTTCTTTATGTGTTCTTTCTGTTTGCTCTTGCTGATTTATACTTATGTGTGTGTTTTCTCAATTTAATTCTCCAAGTTTTATAGTGATTCAAATGATGTCAAAAAAATCTGTAAAATTTACGTAACATATCACAGCCATCAGGAACCTATGCCCCAAATTTGGTGATTTTATTATGTGCTCCCTCCGGTTTTAAATATATGACACCATTGACTTTTTTCGTTATTTTGACAATTCGTCTTATATATAAATATTTATGCAAATAGCTAATTATGTAAGTTAATTTTAAAGTGTTTTTGATGATAGATCTAATGATATTTATTTCACATTCGGAAACTAATTATTTAAATATATATTATTGGTCAAAGTTCAACAAAAAATCAATTGTGTCACATTAAAACCGGAGGGAGTAACACTTAGTGTCAGAAATTTATACAAGTTACATTGCATGTCCACATTGGCGGGTTTGGGTTGAATCAGTGTGCGACGGGGGGCTTTCGGTCTGCGGCAGTTGGGTAGGTGGGAGTTTGCCACAAAATGGTGGGATATTTAAGATTTTTTCATGACTTCAATTTAGAATCCACGATTTGCCACTCCTAAGACTTGAATCCACACTTTACCATCCATGATTTAGCCTTGATGTCTCATTGACATGGTTTTCTTTCCTTTTTTCTTATCTTGATGGCTCTCTTGATCGGTACAAGGCTCGATGGGTTCTTCGTGGATTCACCCAGCGCCCTGACATTGATGAGACCTTTAGTCTGGTGGTCAAGCCTGCTACTATTTGCACAATTATCACTGTTGCTCTCTCTCATGATTGGTCAGTTCATCAGCTTGATGTGAAGAATGCCTTTTTGCACGGCACCCTTGATGAGACAGTCTATTGTGTGCAGCCTTCTGATTTTGCCTCTCATATTTTGTCTCTTGGCTTTGTGGGTTCTAAGTTCGGCACTTTGTTGTTCAGCTATCGTCTGGGGGATGAGACGGTAAATTACCTTGCACTTAACACCGTTAAGTGCCACAATTGCCGGAAGGGTCATGTAAGGCAAAAAAGGTTTTGACCCTAATACGAAAGTTTGATTTGGAAAAAGGCAAAAAAAAAACATCATATTTTTTAATGCCATGCAAAGATTTGTCTCTATTACAAGCGGCCAGAGGCGCAGTGAGAGAAGATACCATGCGGATGTGTAGTCGAAAGCTGGATAGGCTTGGTACGCAACAAAGCTTAGTCGCGAAGTTTTGCTGCTCTCGCACACGTGTGTGCATCGCACCGCGCGTACTTGGGCGCACAGAACACAGACGCGCAACACGGAATTTAGAGGTACTTGGTTATGGATTCGGTTAAAGAAAAATATGGATGGGACTGGGAGCATATCCCAACAACTCGGGTCATTTTTAAATCGGAATTTAAAGGTAATTTCCCTTTAAATGAATGATCAACATAACTCAACCAACTCCCGCAAAAAAAAAAAAACATAACTCAACCAACAACGGCAAATTTGGATAAGACTAATGATCAAAATAACTCAAAAAAATCAACGGTTCCAATAATTTAGGAACAGATGTAGTAGTTGACTTCATCAGTATTTGGGCCGCTCATTGTTTTATGGTGAAAATAAGTATAGATAATTCCTCCAGTTGCCAGTTTGCTTCATAGTTATTTTTTTAATAAGATTTTGATTTTCTTTGGCCTGGAAGGAAATGGTACAGGTACAGCCAAAAACTGCAAAGGAGTAGGAGCATGGGATGGGCGGGCTCCAATCGACAGCTCAAAGGATCTAGGCCAGCCTGCAATGAGCAAGTTGAAGGGGGCTCATCCGCAGTGCAATGCAGCCCATATGCAAGTCTTCATTTTTCTAACTGGAAATAAGTTTGTACACCATTACAAGCTCCTGCAGCATTAGTGCAATACAAGCACGAGACCATTGCAAATTTGTGAGCTGCTGCAGCATTAGTTCATTACAAGCACGTACGAGACCTATGCAAGAGTCTAATCTCAGCAAAACTCAAGTGCTTTATTAACTTAGTTTCTCTGAATAAGACATCATGCGTGCGTGCTTAGAGGTGTTCAGTTCTGTCATCAAATTGAACTAATCCCACGCTTCACTCTCTGCATGCTTGAATAATACGATAGGTAATCCCCAGCCAGAACTTTTAAAGCCCATAATACTAAGCTAGTACTATGAAAAAAATACTAGCTACTAGTATTTTTGGTGTAATTTAGTGATTCAACTATTTATCTGTAATTTATATTTTGTGTCACGAGAAGGATAGTTTGGCCAACTATTGTTTATTGTATCGGATGTCATCACACTCTCTCATGGACTAATGGCATGACATATAACACAAGAGGTCTATAAATGTGACGTTAAAAAAACTAATTAGTAGCCTGCATTTTTTATGCTTAACAAAATACTAACCAATATTGGTTGGTGAAAGATAAATAGATTTGGACTGTCGGTTAATAATACTAGCTATTATTGTCTTCATAATACTAATAAAATTAGTCCTCTTTACTTTATCTTATTCTGCACTTAATGAACCGTCAAAACTTTGCTACTAAAATGGATTTTAAGCTAAAAAAAGTTATTCGTCAGGGTTTTTAAGAAATCTAATCACAGCAAGCAACATAATACATAAAATGGATTTTTATTTCTGTCACCTGTCTCATAGATACAGGTTTGACAATCTAGTATTCTGTATTTTTGTTGGAGGAGCAGACACGGATAGGAAAAAACGCCTCATAAGTATGAGGTATTTTAGATGTTTCCTGTTCAAATGTAGTTGCTGGCACGAACTCTATCAGATTGTGCTGTGCCCATGGCTGGAGCTGTCATGCACATTAATTTGCACTTTTTATTACGCTTGCCAAAGAGACAATTTTTGCAGGGGAGCAAAGATGTAAAAAATCAAAGACATTGCAGACAGGGATACGTGCTTTGATGGGAATATACCACATATATCCCTCAGATCGGTTACATCGTTTTTCATTCAAGAAGCGAAAAAAGAATACACGAGCCATGATGAAATGTAGATCTCTCATCCTATGACGATACACATGAACAGTAACCAAAAAAATTACAGAAACCAACAATAGAGCGAGAATCATCCACACGCATGCAGGGCCGCCGGGCAACGTAGTAAAATGTTCGAGAACATCTAAAACGGATCGTCCGAAAAAGGGTGGATCAGTAGAACGGTTCGTCCGAAAAAGGGTGGATCAGTAGAAGTTGTTGGATCCCTGGTAGCAGAGTCCGGTGCTCCATCCTGCGGGTATGGCGTCCTCGACGACGATGGTCAGCTGCGGCGAGCTGTAGGTGGTCAACTTGACGACGAGTCCCTTATCGTTGCCGAGCGGGGCGAAGACCTGGAACGTGATCCCCCAGTTGTGCGTGGCCGGCACGTAGCCGTCCTCGCCGTACCTCTTGACGGCGAACGTCGCCGGCGCCGGCGACGTTCATGACGTAGAGGAGGAGCCAGTAGGACTGCCGTTCTTGTCGACGCCGTCGGCGACGATCCCGACGTACCCCATGTTAAATATGACGCGATGCTTGATGACACAAGAATATATAGGAGGACCATCCATGTCAATGGGCCTTTTGTTTCAAAGATTATATAACGGAAAACGGCATGAGTAACACCAACTGATTATAACTTGTGAAATATCACGACTGCACAATAGACAGGGCACAATGCAAACAAGTAAACATTGTTCGAGTCACATGATTAGCTCATGATTCATGAAACAACTACTGAATGGAGTTCTGTATTGCTGGAATCGCCACGGGGTACGTCGGATGCACAAACGGGAACAACCCATTAGGGTATGAGTATGATACGAAGGAATGATGCGTGCACTGTATACTCATGGTGCCATACTCCATCGAGTAGGCAGCCACAGCCCCTGGCAAGCCCAAGAAGACAACATCATCATCAGTTGGATGGAAGCCTACTGGTTCGATCAAAGGTGATTGAAGCAGGAAATCGGCTGCTTCAGGATTCCACTCCAATAGCTCTGTGACACCAATGCGGTCCACCAGCTTCCACGTGATGTTCCCATCACTTTTTGTCAGCGAATCCCACACCTCGAACACCGACGAGTTGCCGTGAGCGTAGCGGAGACCCCCACCTTGTCGTTCCCCAATGATCCGGTTCAATTTGGCGTCGGCAATACAGCGAGGAAGTTTGATGAACTTTTTTTTTTTGAGAAGGAAAATGTATTGATCTTAGCACATTACACCGGCCCGATTACAAACAGGATCCCAAAGAAAAGGAAAATTACAACGAAGTTCAAAACTCCTGATCATCTTCCTCGAAGCCCTCAGGGATCCGTTCGTCACCGCCGCCGAACTGAACAGAGTGGTTAACACTATTGTATGCTACAGCCCGGTCTTTAGCTTTTTGCATGATCCAGTACGCGGTACCACTCTGGACAAGTTTCGGTAACCATACATAAGGTTCTTCTTCGATGTGGATCGGGGGCTGGAACTGCATTAGCTTCCACTGGCCCGTGTCGGACGAGAACAAGCTCAGCTCGATGCACCCGTCCGGCTTCTCCCAATGCATAGGATGGTTGAAGAGGGCCACCTGGAATCGTTTGGGACTGCTGCCCGCAGCATCTTCGTCGGTGTCCACTGTCAGGAGCCCGGACCGCCACTGGTGGGGGCGCCACGGCAGCTCAGGCAGAGCCACCCATTGGCATGTCACCGGGTTGCAGACATAGAAGTGCCTTGGTAGGGTAATCCCCCTGGAGCACAGCAGCAGGCCGGCCGCCGAATGCATGATGCTGACGACGTTCCCCTCACCTTCCGGAGATTTGACGCTCCGCAGGTAAGCCTTCTCCGCCGCGCTTGGGCCGGGCAAGAAGGCGAGGTCCTCACCGAACATGGGCTCCGTCGCGGGCTCCGGCCAGTCGTCGTCGTCGTCATCTCCGGTCAAGAAAAGAGGGGGGCGCGCCGAAGGCCACGAATTCCTCTGGAAGAAGATGCCAGCGCGCAGCCAGAAGTGGGCGGCAAAGCCGGGTTCACGGACGAGGGCTTTGTAGCGGCGGGAGGCGGCGCCGAGGCATAGGATGGAGGTGGGATGCATGCGGGGCAGGATCTCCTCCATCATGATCGTGTCGCACAGCAGATCCATGATGGATCCGTCGAGTCGAGTTCTTGCGGCGGCGCGAGGGAACGACGATCGGGACTGGTGAACGGACTAGTGAAATCTCGATTCAATCAATGCGTTTGTGTCGGGCAACAATCACGATAGTTGCCTAGGGCCGGCTATGTAGTACAACAAGGCAACAAACTAAGCAACCGTATCACAGATGCCTCGTCATGTTGCGTCGTCGTGCCGTGTCCATGTGCTATACGTGCCATCTTATGCGCTGTACACAGGAGAACGGCAGCCGGAGAAGAGCTCCGTAGCCGTCTCGCTTCCGGACATGCAACAGGATCCATCGAACTGTTCTGTTGTTAGCAGCCTACATCATTTTGCTTGAAGCTAAGAATACTCCAAAAGGTACGCATCATTTTATTTTAGCCTTAACTTTTTGTTAAGATAATGTTAGCTACTATTCATGCAAATCACTTCATCCTATCACTGCGTCACTGGAGATCGCTTTCGTAAAACAAGAAAGAATGCAACGTTGTGCACGTACCATACTGGTATATATAAAATGTATGCATGTTTGCAATCAGAAATTTTAAAATGTACAAAATGAAATCAGGCATATCAAAATAGTTGAAACCGGATGAAAGAATAAGGTGTGCACCAAATTTTTAATTATCTGTTGCGTGCTCTACTATTGATATATCCAAATGATTCAAAACTTAAATAACAACATATAGTTGTCGTTAATTAAAACTTCTTTTCCGGAACATCCCATGAGTTCTGTATAGAATCTCATTGTAACAATATATGGTAATCTAAAGTGGTGCTAGCCTATGGAAGTACATGTTAAAATCCTGTGCTAATACCAATATGACAACTGCCCATCATTGATATGTTAGAACAACAACCAACTTTCCAATCAAAAAAAGAAAAACAACAACCAACTTTCAAGAACAAAATTAAGAGAAAAGAATAGGGTAATGCACTTGAAAGATAATAAGTATGGCTTGAAAAAGGTTATTTGAGTAAAATACTCTTGATCTTGAGCAAAAGATTTGATTCTTGATGTTATGTATCAATAATTGAAAAGAAGATATTCTAATTAATCCAAATATGAGAAAAAAGGTAACAATTTGCTCCTAGAAAATGAACTTACATAAAGCCAACATCACTTCATGCTTAATTAATTTGGTGAACTTAGAAACCCTCACTAAGATCAAACAGAACCCTATGTAACAGGCATAAGTTTTGTTGTGTTATGACGTCTCGTAAGCAATACAACAGTGTTAACCACTTGATACACTTCATCCCACTTCCTCGTTGTATTGCTCATGCCAAATGAACCGGATCATTTGGGGAACGACATGGTGGGGCTCTCAGCTACGCTCACGGAAACTCGTCGGTGTTTGAGGCGTGGGATTCGCAAACAAAAAGTGATGGGAACATCATGCGGACGCTGGTGGACCGCATTGGTGTCACAGAGCTATTTGGTGATACATAGGGTTTGAACAATTAATGTTTACTTGTTTGCAATGAAATTAATGTTTACTTGTTCGATCCAAACCCCTTCACAGTGCCTAGTAAGCAATGAAATTTTCAAATAATAAGCAGTGAAATTATATAATTTATACAACAATTATGCATTTTGGAGTTTTCCAAATTAACCGGATTTAGATTGTCACGTACCCTATAGAATTCCCTGTCCTATGTGACAACATTGAATTTTGGAGTCTTTGAACTGACAAAATCCATCTATGTTAAATATGATGCGATACTTGATGACACAGGAATAGGATGATGATCCATGTCAATGGGCCATGTTTCATCAAAGATTATGTAACAGAAAACGTCATGAGTAACAACTGATTATAGCTTAATTAAGAAATATCCTAACTTCACAACAGATAGCGCATAACGCAAACATGTAAACATTTATTGTTCGAAGCACAACTACCGAATAGAATTTTTTATTGCTGGTATCGCCACGGGGTACGATGGATGCACAAACGGGAACACACCATTAGGGTATTCGTATGACATGGAGGAATGGTGCGTGCACTGTATACTCATAGTGCCATACTCCATCGAGTAGGCAGCCACAGCCCTTGGCAAGCCCAAGAAGACAACATCATCATAAGTTGGATGGAAGCCTACGGGTTCGATGGAAGGAGATTCAAGCAAGAAATTGGCTGCTTCCGGATTCCACTCCAATAGGTCTGTGACACCAATGCGGTGCACCAACGTCCACATGATGTTCCCATCACTTTTTGTCTGCGAATCCCACACCTCAAACACAGACGAGTTGCAGTGAGCGTAGCGGAGACCCCCACCATGTCGTTCCCCAATGATCCGGTTCATTTTGGTGTTGGCAATACGGCGAGGAAGCGGGATGAATTGAACTGAGTGGTTAACACTATCGTATGCTACAGCCCGGTCTTTGGCTTTAAGCATAATCCAGTATGCGGTACCACTCTGGACAAGATTCGGTAACCATGAGTAAGGTACTTCTTCGATGCGGATTGGGGGGTGGAGCTGCATTAGCTTCCACTGGCCTGTGTCGGACGAGAACAAGCTCAGATCGATGCACCCGTCCGGCTTCTCCCAGTGCATAGGATGGTTGAAGAGGGCCACCTGGAATCTTTTTGGATTTTTGCTCGCAGCATCTTCATCGGTGTCCACCGTGAGGAGCCCGGACCGCCACTGGTGGGGGAGCCATGGTAGCTCAGGCAGAGCCACCCATTGACATGTCACCGGGTTGCACACGTAGAAGTGCCTTGGTAGGGTAAGCCCCCTGGAGCACAGCAGCAGGCCGGCCGCCGAGTGCATGATGCTGACGACGTTCCCCTCACTTTCTGGAGATTTGACGCTCCGCAGGTAAGCCTTCTCCGCCGCGCTTGGGCCGGGCAAGAAGGCGAGGTCCTCACCGAACATGGGCTCCGTCGCGGGCTCCGGCCAGTCGTCGTCGTCGTCGTCTCCGGTCAAAAAAAGAGGGCGGCGCGCCGCAGGCCACGAGTTCCTCTGGAAGAAGATGCCGGCGCGCGGCCAGTAGCGGGCGGCGAAGCCGGGGTCACGGACGAGGGCGTTGTAGCGGCGGGAGGCGGCGCCGAGACGTAGGATGGAGATGGGATGCATGCGGGGCAGGATCTCCTCCACCATGATCGTGTCGCACAGCAGATCCATGATGGATCCGTCGAGTCGAGTTCTTGCGGCGGTACGAGAGGGAAAGACGATCGGGACTGGTTGAACGGACTAGTGAAATCTCGATTCAATCAATGTGTTTGTGTGGGCAACAATCCCGATTCCGATAGTAGTCTAGGGCCGGCTATTGTACTACAACAAGGCATCAAACTAAGCAACCGAGATTACAGTTGCCTTGTCATGTTGCGTCGTCATGCCATGTAAGTGTGCTATACGTCGTCATGCCGTGTACGTGTGCTATACGTGCCGTCTTATGCGCAGCACACAGGAGAAAGGAAGCCTGAGAGGAACTCCGTAGCCGTCTAGCTTCCGGACATGCAGCAGGATCCATCGAACTGTTCTGTTGTTAGCAGCCTACATAATTTTTTCTCTCAAAAAACAAAAACAAAAGATTGAAGCTAAGAATACTCCAAAAGGTAGCCATCGATCATTTTATACCCTTTCCTTTTTGTTTAGATAATTTTAGCTACTCTTCATGCAATTTGTCTAGGTCCACTCTCGGCTGCAATTTGGAGAAAAAGGACAAACAACCTGTAATTCCAACCCAGCTAGTACACCACTTTGCTCTTTCTATTTCCAATATGAGAATACGACCATGGTAAAAGAAACTAAAAATGAATTGAACTAATTGGGTCTCCTGGAGCATAGATTATGTATGAGACAGTGCATGAACGAAAAAAAACCCTATGACTGATTAAATTTTGTTAACTACTCATTATTTTAAAAGAACATATGAGAGTAAAGCATCAATATTTACTAAGTATACATTGCACTATGCATTTTACAACTACATGATAGATAGATGAAAAGTACCACCTGTTGTCCATGTGAATCGAAGTGAAGAACAAGCCAAGAAGATATCAATCTAAATCTTATGCTTTTTGCTTGTGAAGCCTGATGCATCACGCGTGTCAATGGGATGTGGCTGAGGCCTGATCACTCTGTGATGACTACACTCTCGCATTGGGGAAGTCCAGCGTTTTGACCTCCGAACACGTGGAGTTCAACCCATCGAAACCGTCGTAATGTAATTTTCTTGAACTAAAAGTTTAGGGTGTAGACTGCTTCTTTATGGATGTATTGGTCACGAATACCCATTTTGCCCCAGCTAAAATGCTTAAATTATTAAATATCAAAGATAATAAAGCAAGAGTCGGCTGGCATTCATTAAGTGGGAGTAGTATCATTCAGATTGCATTGTGGGACCAACGAATGGGACCTACAATCAATGAAAAGTTTTATATATCCCTGCCCAACATAGAAACAAGTAAAAATTGTACTAATAAAGTATGACAAGTTCAGGACTGACCTAATGCCGGAATCGTCACGGGGTATGGTGGATGCACGAAGGAGAACATACCATCAGGGTATGAGTAACCCACGGAACCATGGGTGAACTGTAAACTCATAGTTCCATTCTGCATGGAGTAGGCGAACATAGCCTTGGGCATACTCAAGAAAACAACATCTTCATCTGTCGGGTGGAAACCTATGGGTTTGACGGCTCTTGAATAACGTGTGCTCAACCGGAAATGATCAGCTGCTTCTGGATTCCGCTCCAACAATTCCGTGATGCCGACTCGGTGCACCAGCACCCACATGCCGCTGCTCTCTCCTCCTCTCGGCGAATCCCACACCTCAAGCACCGACGAGTTGGAATGCGCGTAGCGGAGGCCCGCGGCGGCGCCGTGTCGCTCCCAAACAACGCGGTTCCATTCGCCGTCGTCGACGCAGCGAGGCAGCGGGATGAGTCGCACGGTGTGGCGAACGCTCTCATAGGCAACGGCCTGGTCTTTCATGGCAATCCAATATGAAGTACCGCGCGGGCCGAGGGAATGCCCGTAAATGGAGCCGTGGATGACTGGAGGCTGGAGCTGCGTCGCCTTCCACTGGCCCGTGTCGGAGGAGAACAACCTCAGATCGATGCACCCGTCCGGCTTCTCCCAATGCATGGGGTGGTTGAAGAGGACGACCCGGAAGCGCTTGGTCGCTTCTGCACCTTCTTCTTCTCGCCCTCGCCGTCTCCGTCGTCGTCGTCGCCGACGGTGTCCAGAGTCAAAAGCCCGGACTGCCATTCGCGGGGACGCCACGGAAGCTCAGGGAGCGCCACCCATTGGCACGTCACGGGGTTGCACACGTAGAAGTGCACCGGGCTGATGCGTCCCCTGGAGCACAGAAGTAGGCCGCCGGCCGCCGAGTGCATGATCGCGACGGCTCTGTCCGGATCGCCGACGCCGCGCCGCAGGTGAGCCTTCTCCCTCGCGCTTGGGCCGGGCAGGAAGCTGAGGTCCGCGCCGGGCATGGAATCTGTCGCGTGTTGCGCGTGGCCGCGGCCTTGGTGGTCTTGTCCGGGGAAGAAACGAGGACGGTGCCACGGGTGACAGTAGAAGAAGACGCCGGCGCGCGGCCAGTAGCGGGCGGCGAAGCCGGGGTCATCGACGAGGGCGTTGTAGCGGCGGGACGCGGCGGCGAGGCGTAGGAGGGACTCGGGCGGCAGGCGGGGCAGGATCTCCTCCGCCACGAGATTGTCGCACAGAACATCCATGGACCCATCTGCTGATTCGTTATAATAACACAACAATCAATGCCTGGCGTCACAACGTTGGGGAGGGGCAGGGAGGAATTAATAACCTGTTGGTTTTTTTGAGCGTGTCGCCATCATCGATCGGGTCGGAAGCTCCGCGGCGGCGGCAGGAGGAAGAAGGGTGATGGGGGACTGGGTTGAATGGACTTCAGATAATTCCATACATGGACTGGCCATGGTGTGTGATATAATTGCATAGCAGTATGTACGAGGCACTACTATATATTTTACTTTTTATTTAGGGAAATACTATATATTTTACGATCGTATAACTAAGCAATTGAGATTAGAGCATCTCCAAGAGAGCATCATAAACCTCTCTTAAATCAAAATATTAAGATTCAATAAAAAACTATTTCCAACAGGACCCAAAACCACTCCTAGTTTTTCATAGCCCCTAAACTTCCCTCATTTTTAGCTACAAACATGGTAAGAATTAGGGCTCCAATCTCTTTTTTTTTTGCTATGAATTAATGTTTTGTGACCCCAAATGCTGACGTGGCCCAATTAAAAGTGTTTTAATCCACTTTTAGGAGAGGACTGTTGGAGGAGAGAAAAATTGCCCCTCATAATTTTCTGGTTGTTCCTAAAACAAATTTTTGAGGTCAATTTTATAGGAGTCTTTTGGAGATGTTCTTATATGTCAAACATGATTACAATTAGAGAGAGAATCAAATCTTCGAGGCGGTAGACAGTTGCCTTGACGGACGTTTTGCGTCGGGGAGACGTGACCACGTGCCGTACGCCCCCGTCCCAGACACACGGTACAGAGAAGAGAACTCGTAGCCGTCCCCGACGTGTGGCAACCGAAGATGCGCAGGTGGTAACATGGATTGACCAATGGTCAATGGAGGGTCGTGCTGAGATGGGATCATCGTGGTCCGATCCAATTCTAGCTCTGCTGTTGCAGAAACCCCACCGCCACGAAAGGACAGGCCCACGCTCAGCGAGAAATTAAGGCGCAGCAGTCCCCGTCTTTGCGGAGACTTCACCGCCACGAAACCGCAACCGCTACAAAGACCCACGGCGCCGCCTTTCCCTCAAGCGTATCGCGCATATATATATCTTGGCCTTCCTCCACGTCTCGCGTTGCACACATCTCCTCTTCGAAGATCTCGTCATCTAGCTAGGTTTTTCCCATCGGCTTGTTGCAATGGCGATCAAGAAGCGGACGAAGCAGGAGAAGAAGGTGGCGTACGACAAGAAGCTATGCCAGCTTCTGGACGAGTACAACAAGGTGCTCGTCGGCTTCGCTGACAACGTCGGCTCCAGGCAGCTCCAGGAGATCCGCAAGGGGCTCAGGGGCGACTCCGTCGTGCTCATGGGCAAGAACACGCTCATCCGCCGCTGCATCAAGGCGCACGGCGACAAGACCGGCAATGATTTCACCAGTCTCAGCGATCTCCTCGTTGTAAGCTAAGCTTTTCCCTGCCTCTTTGCTCGGTTAATTTTGTCTCGCTAGCTAGCTAGCTAGCTTTCCAATGTTTATGTGTTGATCTGAATATATATTGTGTGCGCCGTGGTGGATGTGTACGCGCAGGGGAACGTGGGGCTCATCTTCACCAAGGGTGACCTCAAGGAGGTCCGCGAGGAAATCGCCAAGTACAAGGTGAACAGAATCCCGCTTTATTCGCATCTCTTTTGTGTCAATGCAGACTTTTAGCTATCTCGTAGATAACATGGTTTGGTACTCAGTCGTCTCGTCACTGCAAGTAGATTAGTTTTTTTTTCCTTCAACATTTGCAGCTAATTTTGACCACTACCGTCTCAGAAACGTTATGGAACTTGTCTTAATTTAGTCGATTGTTTGTCTTGGGATTTTGTTCCATGCAATTCACTAGCCGAACAAATTCATTGACTTTGTTAATCACAAGGTTGTTGGTTATGATAGTTGAAGTTACTTGGCATAATTGTAGGTTACTTTCAAATCAATGCCTTTCGTAATTATTATCTATGCATGGAAATATTTGATGTCGAACTTTGAGACTAAGCTGTTTTGGTGTTCATGTCATGGCAAGACACTCTATTTAAGCATATGCCTTGCAATAGTTGTTTTATAGAATGTATCGATCACCTATGTTTCTGATGTCGAACCATGCTGATTTTCCTTCTATGATAAAACAGATCGGAGCTCCAGCTCGAGTTGGACTGGTTGCTCCCATTGATGTGGTTGTTCCCGCTGGAAACACTGGTTTGGACCCATCCCAAACCTCTTTTTTCCAGGTAAGCGTTAAATCTTGTCGATGGTAATAACACATCTCTATAACACCAGACCGCGGATTCTCACACCATGTATTTCAGGTGCTTAACATCCCAACCAAGATTAACAAGGGTACTGTGGAAATCACCACCTCTGTGGATCTGATTCAGAAGGGTAACAAGGTGGGCTCATCTGAGGCTGCCCTGCTTTCCAAGCTGGGTATCCGGCCGTTTTCTTATGGTCTGGTCATTACAAGTGTCTACGATAATGGATCCGTCTTCAGCCCTGAGGTGCTTGATCTAACCGATGAAGACTTGGTCGAGAAGTTCGCCACTGGTGCTTGTATGGTTGCCTCTCTGTCCCTGGCGCTTTCATACCCAACTGTGGCTGCTGCACCACATATGTTCGTCAATGGCTACAAAAACGTGCTTGCTGTTGCTCTGGAGGCGGATTTCTCGTACCCACATGCTGATATGATCAAGGAGTACCTCAAGGTAAATCTTTAAACTCTTTACCCCAGATTGTGAGTTGGTTTGTAGGGAAAAATTATAAACCTAAACAGTCAGATCCTTTCACTTTGTAATTTAGTGTTACACCGACTGTGCCAGATTAACAATCTAGATGTTCGATATTAGCTATTTTTCTTGCAGTGCTTTGCAGGTCTTTCTTTTCTGTTACTAAATATTAAACAAAGTAATTGTTTGAGATGTGCAATCGAATCTTTTTTTTTACACAGCTTGTTTCTTCGTGTTGGGTCATTATTATTAATCGATCTTAATATTTGCATCTCGATTTTTCTTTATGACGCAACTGGAACTGCATGGATGTTGCATCATATTTAATGCAGTCAAAAGAATCAACTTTTATCGCAATCAAGATAAAAGAAAAAAAGCAACTATTAAAACCTATGATGTTTTGATGACGGTATTATTAGCAGTGATTTGAAGTTTCTGACATGTTTGTGTTGCCTTGCTGTGCAGGACCCCAGCAAGTTTCAGGTTGCTGCCCCGGTAGCTGCTGTGGGTACTGATGCCTCGGCGACAGCTCCAAATGAAGAAGAGAAAAAGGACGAGCCTGCCGAGGAGTCCGATGGGGAATATTCGTTTAATATGTTTGATGAGTAGGTGCCACTTGTATTAGCAAGTTGCTAAATCATGTCTCATGTCTCTCGTTGACGAATGAAAAGGAACTTTTACCTTGTTTAGGGTCATTTTGTTGGTCTTAGCTCAAATGTTAATCAAGTTTAGTGTTCCATTCTGCTTATCTGGTTATCTGTGTACAAGGAGAAGGGTTTTTTTTTTGGCAGATTAAAAGTTTCCATTCTGCATTTTTCGAGCCTCTTTAGCGTTATATCACGTTTTTCTGCATAATCAGTCACCCAGGATTTTTTTTTTCGGGCAGTTTCCTACCGAGATCATCTAACTATCGAGTTCCTGTTTTCCTGAAAGCATTGGTAGTATATTTGCAGCATATTTCAATTATCTTTTAAGTAATTATTATTGGGGACGAAAGAAGCCACCGAAACATTATATGGAGCAGTGTGCAATTGTTGTGCTCCAACGCTACACTAGCAGGATATTTGAATAGGATTGACGAACAAGTGAGTGCTTGAGTTGTAGAATAGTTGAACGCACAATTTTTGTTCTAAAACATCAAACAGATATTAGCGTGCAAAAATCTCGAGAAAAGATGTTTGCTTGACACTCGATCTCTGAGACAACAGATGTGGAGCAGTGTGTTACATGAAAAAAAAAAGTAGGTCAATGTCGCACTAGTACAAACCAGTCTTTTATTTTTTGACGCGTTCGCCACTGGAAATGGTCGTTTTCGAGTGACGGACGACACGCCCACCATCGGTAACTTACACAGGAACTAAGAAAAAAAAGGAAAGACGGGCTGGGCCAAGCCCAACCCGCCTCGCCGCTAGCCCGCCGTGCTGGCCGTGCGTCGCGCCGCCGTGCTATATCTGTCTGGGATGGTGATCCTAGATAGTGGAATTTGCGGCACTTTCAAAGTTTCTTGTCTCCCGTCAATGGTGTTGGCATTGTTTGGATTGTAGGGGATGTAATATGCTTTAATGAAATTCTCCTTTAAAGAAAAAAATGAATTCAACTGAAATTCAATCCGAGCTATTTATATGTACTCTTATAAAAGTTGAATTGCCTTAGTCACAATTCAGCTTGTGCTCCAGTGGCAAAGGTGCTTAGTTCCCTTCAATGTGACCTGGGTCCGAATCCCACCATCGCTCCTTTTTCTTTTTTTTTAATATTCTTTTTGTAAAAATAGACTGAAGCAAACAAGTTTTAATTGACCCCATTCTAAAATCCATGTCTTCCCTATCCTAGTTCCAGTTGATCCCATTCTTGCTCCTAAGTTCATATAAAATCAACCCCTACCAATTCAATCCAGTTTCATAATTATTGGAGTTCTATTGTTTCTATTTGTTTTGGTTGCACATGTTGCAATGCAGACTTGATTCTAACCTTTTGTCTTTCATATATATTTACTCTCAAAACTCATTAGAGGTAATGATGTTCAGATGAATGAACTAATATGATAGAAATCCGTGAAACCTCAAGAAAAAAATATTGTCGCCGTAGCAATCCACGGGAAATTTTTTTAGTAACACAATAAATGACGAAACGTTAAACACATCTATGTCTCATGATCTTTAGGTTTCAAAATAAATTTTGATGTACCAAAATTTGCTTCGTTTGTCATCAAGATAAAAAATAACATAATCTCTCTCTCTCTCTCTCTCTCTCTCTCTCTCTCTCTCTCTCTCTCTCTCTCTCTCTCTTTCTCTGAACATGCCAATATGTCACATTTCATCAGCAAACAATCCAGAAAACAGTAAGTAAATTAGACATGTCCCCTCAATCTATGTCTATCATAAAAAATATTTGGAACAAAAAGAATATTCTTTCAAGGGTACAAATGTTTATTTAGATGCTTCTAACTAAAAATTTAGCAAATGCTCAGCGTGTTCATAGAGAATGAATAATGTTACTTCAAATTGTTCACGCTGTTGCAAGGTGGAGAATGATGAGCATGTTTTCTTTCATTGTTCCTTTGCAAGAGCAGTATGGTTTGCTTCCCCATTTGCTATTAAATCGCATAACCTCATTGGACCTTGTGCAAATATTATTTATTTTATCCTTAACAACCTTCATTCTAATGAAGATCAAGATCTCTGCTACTACATTTATGGTTCATCTGGAAAGCTAGAAACCATCACAGGTATCAGAAGAAAGAAACTTCCACCTTGAATGTCGTTTTCCAAGCTAAAGCAGCTCAAAAGGCTCAGTACGAGGCTTTTGGTGTGGAGAATATTTCTTATGATGTTTTCTTCTGTATCCCACACGCTTAACTATGAGGAGCTTCCTAATATCTCTTCTTCTTATTGTCTCTGCAAATCAGATGCCTCTTATCATGCAGGTCAAGAATCAGGTCTTGGAATCCAAATAAGCATAGCTGGAAATCAGGGAATGTGGAGCCTGCAAGCACAAGCTAAAACTTTTGTTGCGACTCCCCCTCTTCATGTGGAACCTTTAAGCATGTTTCTTGGATATCAAATCCTATGTTTCTTGCAGGTTAAAGAATGTGATTTCTTTCAGATAATGCTACCCTTATCTCCGACATGAAGAACACTCAAGAATCTGCTCCAGATTGGAGATTAAAAGATCATCAAAAAAGACATGGAAGGCAATTCGACACACATAAGCATGAACTTCTTTCATCTTCCAAGAGAAGAGAATAACATTGCAGATGCTTTGGCTAAAAGTTCTTTATCTGTTATTAGGGATGGCCCAAATTTTAGTTGCTCCAATATCAATCATAGTAATGGCTATCATGTAAAAGATTTGTTGTGTAGTTTTCCTACCTGGGCTGAACTTTGTAATATTATTTGCATATGAATGAAAAGCCCTTTAAGGGCGTGTTTCCTTCAAAAAAAAAATATATGTATCATTCAATTCACTATGACATCAAGAACAATAGAGAAACGCAAAGCATATAAACTCAGGCAATATATAGTGTCGTAGCCCGTCTGAACGGGGCGTTCGGCAGATATTTGGATCGTGGGAGCAACGTGGGAAGTAGAGATCAATCTAAGAACACGCAGAGGTTTATACTGGTTCGGGCCTCCCGAAGGATAATAACCCTACGTCCAGTGTAGATCTTGATTATGTTGACAACCTTCACGCTAGGGTTGCGGAAAGTGTCGATCCCCCCCTCATCGGGGGTGTACCAGAATATTTATAGGCCAAACAACCGCCTATAGAGTCCTAGCACAATTACAATTCAACTTTCTACATTTGTAAAGAGATCGGAACATATCTCCTAATCCTTGACGTGCAAGGCAAGCCTTCGGAAACTTCCATAATTAGCCTTCGGAATATCGGGAATTTTAGGGTTACGACATAAGCCCCCGAACATGTCACTTGGCCTATTCACCCAATCAACACCTCAAAAAGCGTTCGGTGAAGGTAGGACAGGGGATATGTTCGATAATCAACCCAAATCCAAATATTCCGAAGGCTTAGTCTTCAACCTTCATCAATAATATCTTCAAAAACCTTCACAGTAATGTCTTCGGAAGCCTTCAACAGCTCTTTACCCCGAACGCTTCACCAGAAGGAATCTTTCCGTACAGCATTTCACAGCCTTTGACTTAACCTCATCCTTATCCATAGGCACTGTACCAAACAGGACCGCGACTTGACCAGTCATATTTTACCACTGTTGACCTGGCTGGACAGCCGGAATCTCTGCAACAACATTACTTCACCACACATCTTTACACAGAAACACTTAAAATACTCCAACTCCTTGACCTTTCCAGTAACCGAAAAGCCACTTCCGCACCCATATATACAGGTCTCACCAAAATCCCAGACTCATCTTCCCCATCCACCATGGGCAAAAAGAGATGCGCAAACCGTAGATTTTCCAGGTGGTTTGTCACCCAATTCACCGGTGAATCCGGATCTTCTTCCTCCATGCTTCCTGACGAAAAACCAACCACAAAATCGCCAAGACACGCCGAGCCATCTAGTCCACCAAATCCTCCTACGGCATCAACAGAGGATTATGGACTTCCTCCTCCCAGCCCTCCTTCAGATCCATCATTAGCCATAAATCTTGAGGAGGATACCACCGGCGACGAGGAATATGCTCGCCTTCTTCACGTGGCCCTGAACAAGGGGCCGCGTGGGGTCCCTGCCGATGCCAACATCATCTCCATCGACGACTCCGACGACGACAACGATGAGCCCCCAAGCGAGGAGGCCCTACCAGACGATCCCCTTGCAGACCAATCTGCTGCAGAGAGACCGGCAACAACAAATCTACCGGGTGGTAGTTTAGTCCCGCTTCCAAGCCTGGGAAGAAACCAGGTCCTTGAGTCTAACGCAGAGAGTGCTCTCGCCTCCACTCGCCGTTCCCTCATCACCAGTGCAATGGTGGGGGACGCGAGGAGCCCTCCCGAAGCTGCTGAAGAAGCATCCCCTGAAGATGCAGAAGAGCAGCAGAGGTAGAGTTCGAGCAGCCCCCAGGTTGCTCTCAGGAGGAGTTCTCCATGTAGATTAGGGCCTTTTTCCTTTGTTTTTTATTCTTCTGTCAAGTAGTAGCACTTTCCCCATACTTCAGCTGTATCTAGATCTTGTAATAGGATCTTTGAATGAACGAATGAATGAATGGGAAGCTGCCTTCAATCCAACATCAGTAACCTTCATGTGTTGTCTTTTATTGTTTTGGAAGAGACTTCCGAGAACACATGTACTCATGCAACCCTTCAAAACAACTACCAGAAACCAACTCTTCGGGAAACCATCAAAATAACCTCTTCGGTAAACTTGCACAAAAACACTTCGGAGAACTTTCCAAACGACTCTTCGGAGAACGCCTCATCATAGAAATGACACTTCGGAAATACCTTACTCAACAGCAACAAATTCTCCATAATTCGTCACTTCCTTTTCCAACAATATCTTCCACTTTTATCAGAACAACCATCACCGCAATCCCAGGTATTATTCCCAACAAAATCGGAATGTTAGCGGCATAATAGGGAACACACCGTCGCCAAGCGCATTTAGGGTAGAGAATATCCCACTTTCTCGGGAACTGAACCGTCACGATAGCCTTAAAGACCCAATCGCTACAGTTTTCTTCCTTATCTCATTTCAATCCATCATCCGCCATTTCTCGCGATCTTTCAAAACTCCACAATCTCAATGGCCGCTGCATCCTCCGAGCGAACCAACACAGCTCCACTCAACACAGATCAACCTGAATCCAGCAGCGACACCGACTCTCCAACCCTAGCCCAAATCATGACCAAAAAAGGGAAAATCCCCGACTCCTCCAAGTACTGGAAAGCAGGGCTCCTGAAGCAGAAGGATCTGGACACAATGCTGAAGGACGGATTGATCTCTGCATTCTTCCCAACCAGACCCAACGACAAGCTGGATCTAGATGGGTCCAACACGACAGAGATCCCAGTGTTTGAAGCTCATTTGAGGTGCGGGTTCAATCTTCCACCCTCCAAATTTCTTGAGCGCATTTGTAGATTCTACCACATAGAGCTAGCTCACTTGAAGCCCCAGGCAATCACTCTTCTTAGCATGTTCGCCATACTCTGCGAATGCTGGCTAGGAACTGCTCCTTCCTTAGATCTGTGGCGGGTTTACCATGAGCCCCGCTACTATGCCAATCAACAAATGGTCTTTTCTGTCGGGTTCGTGGTTAGGCAGAAATACACATATCTTCCCTTCTCCTACAAATCTTCTTGGAGTGGTTTCAAATGGAAGTACTACATCATGGAAATGCATAACAAGTACTCCATCAAGGGCACTGGGCTGATGCCCAACCATGCCGATTGGATCAGGAAGGTTCCCACTTTAGTGCCTCGGCTCCAGAACATGATAGCCACGGTTACCGAACTGGTGGGACAAGGTCTTCGGGGTGAACACGTCGTTGAAGAATTTGTTCGCCGTCGCATCTTTCCTCTGCAACATCGGGAGCCGTTGGCTATGATGTACACCGAGCCCACAGAACCCAAGTGGCTGCCTGAGGGCGGTATGACTAATCTTCTCATTTTTTTCTCATATCAGCTTCTCAAGTTTCTTGTAATTACTTCATCTTGAACCTTTTACTTGCAGAGGTGCTGACAGAGGATATGGTGATCAAGCGTGTTCGGGACATTCTGGATGCAGAGCTGCAGCCCATGCCAGACACTGTCCCAGCCCCATTCAGTGCTGCAAATCCTCCACCTGAGGTAATCACACACACTTCGCCTTTTTTTTTTATCACAATAAAACTTCATTTGCATCTTTTCCTTCATCTCAGGACCCCTTTGGTACCGACCCTGAGGATGGTCTTCCGAAAGACGCTGTGGTGCTCAATAGCAGCGGTGATGAAAAAGAGCAAGAAAACACTTCACGCTCCGCTGCTGATCAAGCTCGTCCTGATCTTGACATTCAGGTAATAAACTGGCACCTTTCTTGCACACCACCTTCATACTCCTAGCGGTCAATCTTTGATGTACCAATCTCTTCAAAGCAGGACGTTGATGTTGATAAGGAGGCCTTGGACTAAAAGGTTGCCGACCTCAAATCAACTCTTTTGGGCGAGAATCCTCTCCCAATAACAGAAGCAGATACCTCCAAGCCCCAGACGAGGGCTGCATCTAAGGCCACCAAGAAAAGGAAATACAGAGCTGCAGCGCCAGTTCCAGCACCCAATCCACTGCGTCTTTCAATTCCCGATGATGTGCCTGAAATTCAAGCTCTTCGTGATCCACCTCGACCTGGGGATCAGGTATCTACCGAAATTGCCTTCGGGACATTATTTGCTGGCTTCTCGCGTATTTCTCAAGTTTGTATGTCTCCGGATAAAAAATCTGACTCTGGCGACAAGAGGCGCCGCCTTCATACACCTGCCACCCCACAAACTGCTTTGATTGTTCAACCCACTACTTTTGTGGCTGCTCCATCATCACCTCCTCAATCAGCCATCTTTGATAAAGTATACCAAGAGCTGCAAACTGCCGAAACTAGGCACCTCAAAGCTTGTCAATCCTTCCAGTCTCAGATCAAAGACTTGCAGGGTAAAAATACTGAACTACAAAACAAACTATCACATGCTGACTGCACTCAAGCTTTGTCTGAGAGGGACAAGAGGATTGTTTAGTTGGAAGCAGATCTGCTAGCAGCTAACAAAACCATTGATGAGCTGAAGGAGAACCATGCTGCTGCATTGAAGACCCTGGAAGCCTCCAATGCTGCTCTTCAAACATCTCTGACAAGTAAACATTTCTTCATAATTTGCTCATTATCTTCTTCTTCATGTTCTCATCATATTTCAGTACGTTCACATTTTTAGATCTGAACGAGAAAGTTCCACTTCTGGAGAAGGAGATCCTTCTCAAGGGCCAAGTCATTGAAAGCCTTTAGAAGAGAACAGATGCAATGCAGAAGGAAAACAAAAAGCTGGCAGCAACCAATGAAGGACTGGCCGAAGACATCTCAGCCCGAAGTGTCGCTGGCAGTGCCTATACCATTGCTCTGTTCAAACATCACTTCCCCACTTTGGATCTTTCCATCTTGAAGACAGGCTTCACATGCTCTCCAGCTGATCGGGATGCGTTGATGGATGATGTGACTGCAGATGCTGAAGACTTCATCACCGCTTTGAATCTTACTGTATCTGTATCATCTCCTGTTGAGGAGCAAACTGATGAAAACCAGGAGTAAACTTGTAATAACACTATGCTCTCTTGCCGTGTGGCTGGAAAAAATTTTCATCTGTTATGTCTTAACACACATATATGCCTGTATGACTAGCCTCCTGCTTTTTTGTACATAATGACAATTATGTGCAGAAAAGTAGTCAATCAAGAAGGCATATGGATTTCTGTAATTTTACACAATCTCTTTACACAAAAAGAGATAACACGACACTTATCAACTACAGACAACTATTTCATGTAGTGTCTGTAGCATAAGTCGCGAAGAATTGGTTGAACGTGCAACCGGCCTGGGCAAAGCCACTTATAAACCCCATAATCAGGTAGACAACCATGACCGGGCTAAGGGTCTCCTCCCAGAACATCAAGCAGTGGCCGTATAACTTATCAAACCACCATTGTGGCTAAGTCTTACAACCGATTAGTGCCTGAAAAGGCTGTTCGTACCGAGCCCTGTAAACCAAACGAGAGGCCAGGACATCAGCCAAACTTTGTAGAACGACTGAAAGTCAGCCTTTCCATACGCGCAAAGAAAGGATATCTTGACAAACTCATAACTTTGTTGAAAACTCTTTGAACACATTACACATAGAACTTCCGTAACTGATCGGTGTTCCAAGTTCCAGGCAACAAACTACCATTAACTTCAGCTAACACATAAGCCCCCAGGCCTGCATCCTCTACCACAATGAAAGGCCCTTCCCAAGGGGACGACAGTTTATGCCTATCTTTAGTGTTAATGTCTTTCTTGATCACCAGATCTCCCACTTCAAGCCTTCTACCGAACACCTTTCGGCTATATTGCTTCCTCAACACTTCTTGGTACTTCTGAACATGGCGTAAAGCTGTATCTCTCTCTTCTTCTAGTAACAGCAGATCAACTTCACGCGCATCTTCCTGAGCATCTTCATAAAAATTAGTAATCCGATGAGCCCCCAAGTGTATTTCGGGCGGTAACACAGCATCAGCTCCGTACACCAAGTAAAACGGTGTTTCTCTGGTCGCTCTGCTAGTTGATGTCTGTTGGTGGTTCTTATGCTATACTAAATATTTCTATTCCGCAAGCGCACGGATCACCATTGTAGCACTTCACCATGGAGTATTCCAGGGTATCGTATTTATAATTTCCACAGGGAAGCTAGTAGAAAATTCCTCAAGGGAACTGTCTAAATCGATCGTAAGTAAATCACGTCAAACGTTGATAGTTTGATAAAGGTGGCACTCATGAAGTAACCCATAAAAGAGTAATTAGCAAAAGGTTGGGAGAGCAACGAGTAGAGAAAGGGGTTTCCTAAAATATATCCATCCTAAGTATTTTATATTCAGCAATCTAATAATTTACAATTATACACTCAAGATCATACAACAGTCATATCACTGTGCATCGGGGCACGGATGTGTCATAGTGATAACCAAGGCCACCACTATAAGGAACCACCCGCTATAATTAAGACCCTGCTAGGTCCAACCCGGACGTGGTGGATTACAGAGACCGGTGCAGCTGTCACATACACTCGCGGCTACCATCCTCCGTGGGGCTGGGTGCAAACTCGCGTCTAGAATAATTCCTTGAACCATACAAGCAATCACTCTAAATAATCTACCCTTAGCTAACAGGGCAGACCACCCATGCTCGATAAACTTAAGTGAATTGTTTACGCATAGACCAGCTGACAACTCACGTAAGTCTACCTCACACAGACGTGGATCCAACACAGAGATACTTCCGAAGTAATTACACAGAGCAATAATATAAATTAAAAGAATTACTGAATTAAATAAATAAGAAAAGATATCCATAATAATATTTATTCAAAAAAAAGTAAAGATACAAAGAAGAGCTTTACCACACTTCCGAAGATGACTCCGGAACCCTGAGCAAAGCTCACTCTCTAACTCTAACTCCCAACTAATGCTAACACTAAACGAGAAGAGTAAATGGATTCTTCAATGAGGTGCGAGTTGCTTCTGAGGCCGGGGGGTCCTATTTATAGCTTCTCCAAGGCGGTGGGAGCCCCCTAGCCGAAGCTGGAGAGGCGGCGCAGCTAAGGTCGGCCGGCCGGCCAGATAGGGGGGCCGGCCGGCCGTCCACTGCGTCGGTTCGCGACCGACTTCTCTCTGGACGTTCCTGATTGCTTGGTGGAGTCAGTCCTGAGGTCGGTTTTCTCCTGGAGTCGGCAGAAATGGAGTAAGGGCCAAGTTTCGGCCCATTGTAGCCCATCTTCTAGAATGTTTGCTATTTCTTCGTTTGGGCTTCAGTTATTCTCAGTGCTGGGCTTCTTTGGAGCCTACTGGACGAAGATCGTCAGCAGGAGGGGCCAAGGGTGGCCGGCCGGCCTGTGTTTCTGTCCACAGGCGCCTATTTCTTCTGCATTTACTCCTGCACTCATAAATCATCCAAAACTCGTGGAACTTTATTAATAATTAAAACATTGCCGAATTTTGGTGATTTACCCTTTTATTTACCGATATGTTGACGGTAATTTAATGACTTAAACACCGTCAACAATGTCCTTGCCGACCACAACACAGTTGGTAGCTCTTCGATCCAATTCCTTCCCTTTGCAGCAAGCTTATCAAAGACTCGTGCCCTCATGCCTTGCATGAGAACACAATTAGCTCTTTCCACCGCTCCATTGGTCTGTGCATGTGCCACCGAAGACGTTGGATGTATAATCCCATGGTCAGCACAGAACCTTTCAAACTTAGCCCCGACAAATTGCCTTCCGTTGTCAGATATCAGCTTCTTCGGAACCCCAAATCTTGTGACGATGCTTCTCAGAAACTTGACTGACATCTGTTGGCGGTTCTTATGCGATAAAATTAAATTCATTAATTCCGCAAGCGCACGGATCACCATTGTAGCATTTCACCTTGGAGTATTCCAGGGTTATCGTATTTATATTTCCGCAGGGAAGTAGAGCAAAAGAAAGCTGAATAATAGCTATGCATTGGATAATTTGGAGAAAGAAATAATGTATCAACTATACTTGAGACGGGGGTAAGATAGGCATGATAGATATGGGTGGCACACACATCCTCAAATCCAAGGTAATAAAATGAATCGTAGTATACATTTGGGAGAGCAACGAGATAGAGTTATGGCTACCTGTATGTTTATCTATTATTTACTTTTCTAGCAGTCAAGTCTACAAAGATTATTTACTCTAGCTAAGCTCATACACATACAAGTCATGTCGTTTCGGGGCACACACGTGCTAGGTTAACCGATGAAGCTAGTTCAAACCTAGGGAACCGTATGCTATAATTAAGACCCTGCTGAGTCCAACCCGGACGTGGTGGATTACAGAGACCGGTGCAGCTGTCACATACACTCGCGGCTACCATCCTCCGTGGGGCTGGGTGCCAAACGTGCATAGGCCAAGTTCTAAGCGCCATGCTTACAACCCGCCTAGAGGATCTACTCTTGATCAACGGAGCAGTCCTATCTAAGAATGAACAAGCACAGATTTCACACGACGTCATCTCCGACGACGGCACTCTCTCGTACTCGCTATTCCAACAATCACGAATCCCACAACAAGACTTCTACGAGCACTTACTTAACGAATAAATAAACTAAATAGAAAAGAACTACTAAAAGAAATAAATAAAGATAAAACTAATTATATAATAAATAAAATAATATCTCAAAAGGGTAAGGATACAAAGAACTATACCGAACTCCGAGAATACTCCGGAAGCCCGAGAGAGCTCTCACTCTACTCTACTCTACTCTAACTCCCAAAGCTACTACTCAACTAAACTAATGAACACTTGGATGAAGTGTGATGGTGCGAATTGATTCGGAGGCCGAGGGGTCCAATTTATAGCTTGTGAAGGCGGTGGAAGCACCCTGGCCGACTTTGGAGAGGCGGCGGCGACAAAGTCGGCCGGCCGGCCTAGGGGGGTGGCCGGCCGGCCGTCCCTTCGGTCGGTTGGCCACCGTCTTGCTCCTGGACGCTTCAGATCACTCCCTGAAGGCGGTCTGAAGGTCGGTTCCTTGCTGGGGTCGGCAGAATTGGATTGAGGGCCAAGTAAAGGCCCAAATGGCCCACCTTCTAGAATGTCGGTGGAATCCTACCGAGCTGGGCTTGAATTGGGCGTTGAAGATTATTTTCCAGCCCACTGGCCTGGAAAGCCTGGGGCCACCAGGTGGGGCCGGCCGGCCTATGGTGGGGCCGGCCGGCCAGGGAATTTCCCTGACTGGGCCCACTTTTCTCCATTATTTACTCCTGCATCCAAATATTCACCAAAACCTGTGGAGTAGTATTATTCCTAACTACTATGCACAAAATCTTGGTGTTATGTATTTATTTACCGGTAGGGTGGCGGTCAAAACATGGTTTAACGACCGCCAACAACCTCCCCAAGCTTAAACTTTGCTCGTCCCGAGCAAACTCAACTTAGGGTACCGGCGGATCAGGAGTTACAAAGAAGCGCCCCATGGGTAATAAAGATGCAACAACATACTCCCTAAACAGTGGTAAGTTTACGAGAGCACAAAATATTCATGAGTGTTGCAAAAATCGTGGGGCTTATATGTCACACCTTGTCATGCAGCATTGAAGACTAGAACGGCATTTTCGGACAAGTACACAATTCTAACAGGTATGCATCCAGAGTTTTTATGTGCTGCAAGGTGCAAAAATTCTCCTTCGTTTTGGGTGGCACTTCTCTTACCACTCCGATGTGAGTTCTATTCCTACAAGCTCACTCATCCTACCTTCTACCAAATGAGGCTTTGTATGTGGAGCTTGGTAAGGAATACACAAATGTCATGCATATATTGTAAAGCTAAAGAATGAGTCTCAATCAACATAGCAACTCCATTTATTTTTGGTCATAGGAAATGATGTGATGGAGGGGGAGAAAATGAACTCACACTTATGGAAGGGGGTTTTGAAAAACATTGGTCCTTTATTTTGCTCAAGATGTTTATGATAAGAACCATATAGCCATTGACTTTTGTCATGCAACCATGGAGAGTTTTTTTTTTGACTACTTCATGTGCAAGGGGCCATAAATTTTGAATGGTTCAATGAAACATTTTGAAATATTCTTGAGCATTTTGGATGGACCAAAAGTTTTGCAAACTCTGAGAAAAATGTTTGGTTGATTTATCCATACATTCCCCTTTTTATTTGGTGGAGAGAAATTTTCGAAAACACACGCGAAGGAATTATGACCAAAATTAGGAGTGCTTAGTTTCAAGAGTACATCAAACCTTAACAAAACTCAATACATAAACAAATGGCTATGAGTGGGGCTGTTTCGAATATTATGATATGGCTCTGGTAGGTAAGTAAATCCTCACACTAAGAGAAGTGTGCCAAAATAGAAGGGTTTTAGGTACTTGCCGCAATTCAAGAAAAACATCTCTGGATGAAACCATACTAAGAAATTGCAACAAGTCCTAATCATGCCATATCACAATCCACAATGCTCAGACTTGGTGTAACAAATGCAACCCACGGAAATAAGCAAGACTCATGATGTGATCATGCTTAAGTAAAAATAACACATATGTCAGGAGTAGAGGTTGCATCTATGCGATACATGGGAAGCTAATTTGTAACTCGATCATCATTTCCCTTAAGTGTAGCATAACACCAAGATTCTAGCATTTATTCGAAACAGGGAGTTTATTTATTTATTAAGAAAATTAGGAATACTTACCTGGGGGTCCTCCCCAAGCTTGAGTCTTTGCAAGACTCGAGCTTGTATTGAACTCCTTCTTACCTGGGGTGCCCTCCCCAAGCTTGAGTCTTTGTAAGACTTAAGCTTGATTCAGGCTCTTCCTCCTCCTTCTTGACCTGCAAAAAAGAGCGAGGATGACACAAGTGGCTAGCCCCTAATGGGTGTTGGCGGTTCTTATGCGATAAAATTAAATTCATTAATTCCGCAAGCGCACGGATCACCATTGTAGCATTTCACCTTGGAGTATTCCAGGGTTATCGTATTTATATTTCCGCAGGGAAGTAGAGCAAAAGAAAGCTGAATAATAGCTATGCATTGGATAATTTGGAGAAAGCAATAATGTATCAACTATACTTGAGACGGGGGTAAGATAGGCATGATATATATGGGTGGCACACACATCCTCAAATCCAAGATAATAAAATAAAAACGTAGTATACATTTGGGAGAGCAACGAGATAGAGTTAAGGCTACCTGTATGTTTATCTATTATTTACTTTTCTAGCAGTCAAGTCTACAAAGGTTATTTACTCTAGCTAAGCTCATACACATACAAGTCATGTCGTTTCGGGGCACGGAAGTGCCAGGGCAACCGATGCTGCTAGTTCACCCTGGGGATCCATCCGCTATAATTAAGACCCTGCTGAGTCCAACCCGGACGTGGTGGATTACAGAGACCGGTGCAGCTGTCACATACACTCGCGGCTACCATCCTCCGTGGGGTTGGGTGCCAAACGTGCATAGGCAAAGATCTAAGCGCCACGCTTACAACCCGCCTAGAGGAGCTACTCTTGATCAACGGAGCAGTCCTATCTAAGAATGAACAAGCACAGATTTCACACGACGTCATCTCCGACGACGGCACTCTCTCGTACTCGCTATTCCAACAATCACGAATCCCACAACAAGACTTCTACAAGCACTTACTTAACGAATAAATAAACTAAATAGAAAAGAATTACTAAAAGAAATAAATAAGGATAAAACTAATTATATAATAAATAAAATAATATCTCAAGAGTAAGATACAAAGAACTATACCGAACTCCGAGAATACTCCGGAAGCCCGAGAGAGCTCTCACTCTACTCTACTCTACTCTAACTCCCAAAGCTACTACTCAACTAAACTAATGAACACTTGGATGAAGTGTGATGGTGCGCTTTGTTTCTGCAGCCGAGGGGTCCATTTTATAGCTTTCCAAGGCGGTGGAAGCAAGCCTGCCGACTTTGGAGAGGCGGCGCCGCCAAAGTCGGCCGGCCGGCCTAGGGGGGTGGCCGGCCGGCCGTCCCCTGTGGCGGTTGGCCACCGCCTTCTGCCTCAACGCTCCAGATGCACTCCTGAAGGCGGTCTGAAGGTCGGTTTGTTCGTGGGGTCGGCAGGATTGAAGTAGGGGCCAAGTTAAGGCCCAAATGGCCCACCTCTGGTAAGTCGGCGCAAATCCGCTGGGTTGGGCCTTGAATTATATGTTGTGGACCAGTTTCCAGCCCACTGGAGGAAGCCTGGGGCCTGCGGCCACCAGGTGGGGCCGGCCGGCCAGGGAATTTCCCTGGCTGGGCCCACTTTTCTCCATTATTCACTCCTGCATCCAAATATTCACCAAAACCTGTGGAGTAGTGTTATTCCTAACTACTATGCACAAAATCTTGGTGTTATGTATTTATTTACCGGTAGGGTGGCGGTCAAAACATGGTTTAACGACCGCCAACAATGGGCATCACCAGGAATCCTACTTTTTTTTAATAAATTTTTCAAATTTTTATTTTGTTTTTATGATTTATGAAAAGAAAAACAAGTGCTAGGCCTAGCTAGGATAACGATTGGGATGGCCTCCCCAATCGGAGGGCTCTCATTTTTACGTCTTTGAGCTAGACGTTCTCCATGTCTTTAACTCGTTTGGACCTTGCTCGCTGGAGAATCTTGCGAGGTAGAGGTTCCTTCTTTCTTCCGCCACACCTTGGTTGTCTTCTTTGTGTTGGTGGCGGCGACCTTTTCTTTAATAGGCGCCTTTGTTGTACTCTCATCGGTTGATACCGTAGCTGCCTTCTTCTTTCTTGAGCGCCTCGCTCTTCTCTTCTTGGGCGATTGTGACTCGCCTACTCCTTCTTGCGGAGGAGTAAGAGGGGCTTGAGATGTGTTAGGCGGCTGAGGCATCCTCCTTGGAGTCCTCCAATATTTTGCTAGCCTTCTTGCATTCTCTCTTTCCAGATAGTCTCTCATATATGCAATGAGCTTGTCTGGCTGTGGCATGGGTGGAGTAATCTCAATCTTCTCCACTCTCCTTGGGTCCTTTCCATATATGACCCGTACTTGCTTGCATTGCTCAACTTTAGGCTTGAAGTTGAACGTTTCTTCCCTGCCGTTGAAATCCAAGTGGATCTCTCCTGCCCCCATGTCGATGTTGGCGTTGGTGGTGCTCAAGAACGGCTTCCCAAGGATGAGAGGGGTCTTGACATCTACTTCCATGTCAAGCACAACAAAGTCGACGGGGACGAAGAAGTTTCTGATCTGTACAGGGACGTCTTCGGCAATACCAGCAGGATGACGAACGGACTGATCTGCGAGCTGCAAGCACATAGCCGTAGGCGATAATGGACAGTTTAAACTGTCAAATACCGCCTTGGGCATAACGCTCACGCTTGCACCCAAGTCACAAAGCGCTTGAGAGAAGTGCTGGCTGCCAATCGAACACGGGATAGTAGGGCATCCTGGATCCTTCTTCTTTTCCGGAAGAATGTTCAGAATGGCTGCGCTGCACTCTTCTGTAAGCTTCACTACCTCCATTGCTGGAATGGGGCGCTTGTTGTTGAGGATGTCCCGAAAATACCTAGTGTAAGTAGGTACCTGCATGGCATCAAGCAGCGGAATATGCACATATATATGTCGGATAGCCTCAACAAATTTATCAAAGCGCTCATCCACAGTGAGCTTCTTCCTACGGTCGGGATAAGGCAAGCCTGTAGTGTCAAAATACTCATGAGGTGCTGCCTTAGGTGGAGCTTGCTCAACGGGAGGATCTGTCGTTGGTTCCTCCTCGGAGCTCTCCTTCTCGGCGTCTTCCTCTTCAGGGACCTTCTTTTCTGGAACCTTTTTACCGGCCTTCTTTTTGGGGGCTGCATTTGGTGTCTTTCTCTCTGCACCCTTGGGGTATGGTGGGTCCACAGTACCTCTTCCTCCCCTGGTGGTGATAGCACTAACACTCTCCTTCGTACGAGGAGTCTGCACAGCTGAAGCTATTTGCGCAATTTGTGTTTCTAGCATCTTGTTATGGCTTAGCTGATTCTGCAGAGCAGTGCTGAACGACTCTAGTTTGGCATCTATGCTCTCTAAAGCCTTGTCGGTAGTAAGAAACTTCTTACTAATGCTATCATTGATCTTGACCTGGCCGAGAACTAGATCCTTGATAGAGGGCTCATAACGGGAAAGATTACCATTGTTACCTCCCTGATTCTTGTTGAAGGAGAGGTCGGGCCTGGAATTCCAGCCGTAGTTGTTCTGGGAGCGGTACCCATTGCCATTGTTGAGGAAATTGCATTCCTCTCTCGTATTCGGGCAATTGATGCCCATATGCCCAATGTTGCCGCATTCCTCACATGTCATGCGGAAATCCGCAACTTGCAGGTCCTGCGGAGACTCCACCTTGCGGAGTAGCTGATCGAGCTTGATGGCGAGCATGTCCATCGTCTCCACTTGGTGTACTCCACGGGTCTTGGTGCTCGCCGCTTGGCGTTCACCATGAGTCTGGTTAGCCGCCACCTTCTCAATCAACTTCTTAGCGTTCTTCACGCTAAGGGAGAAGAAGGAGCCGCCTGCTGCGGCGTCGAGGTGCTCTCGAGCGGACGGCCTCAAACCGTGGTAAAAACTCTGTATGAGGAGCCATTCTTCCATGCCATGGTGTGGGCATGAGAGAACGTACTTCTGCATCCTGTCCCAGGCTTCCGCGGTCGACTCATCTGTGAGCTGTTGGAAGCCCGATATCTTGTTCCGCAGGGCAGTCGTCTTGCCCGGCGGGAAGAACTTGGCGAGGAAGGCATTGGAGCATGCCGTCCACGTGTCGAGGGACTCTTGGTTCGCGTAGAACCACTGGAGAGCCTTCCCCAACAGAGAGAATAGGAAAAGCTGTAGTCGGATGGCGTCCTGAGGTGCATCCTTTATGACGAAAGTGTTGCACGTCATCAGGAACCTTTGGAGGTGAGCATTTGCATCCTCCGACGGCTTCCCACAGAAAGGACTGGCCAAGATCATGTTGATCAAGGCTGGCTTAAGCTCATAGTCCTTGTTGGTGATGCGCGGGTTGGGTCCCACGCGGATGTTCTCCGTAGTTGCCGCGCGGAGAAGTCATTGATCGTCTTCTCAACAACGGGGTCGGCCATGGTGTTGTTCGTTGAGGAGGCCCTGACAACCGGTGGAGGAGACGATTCGAGAGCTAGAGCGTTCTTGCGGATCTGTTTGGTGAGTTTTGCTCGAACTTTCCTCAAGAACTGCTCTGGATCTGAGTGGAAGTTTTCTGGTAGGTCGAAACCAGTCATGCACAGTCCTGTTTCAAATTTCCACAAGAAAAAAAACCAGGACAAGGGTAAACCCGCAAAAGTAAGTGATAATTATTCTTCTCACAAACTTCAATGCATTTATTCAGTTCCTAGCTGCTACTTCCCCGGCAATGGCGCCAGAAATGCTTGTTGGCGGTTCTTATGCGATAAAATTAAATTCATTAATTCCACAAGCGCACGGATCACCATTGTAGCATTTCACCTTGGAGTATTTCAGGGTTATCGTATTTATATTTCCGCAGGGAAGTAGAGCAAAGAAAGCTGAATAATAGCTATGCATTGGATAATTTGGAGAAAGAAATAATGTATCAACTATACTTGAGACGGGGGTAAGATAGGCATGATAGATATAGGTGGCACACACATCCTCAAATCCAAGGTAATAAAATAAATCGTAGTATACATTTGGGAGAGCAACGAGATAGAGTTATGGCTACCTGTATGTTTATCTATTATTTACTTTTCTAGCAGTCAAGTCTACAAAGATTATTTACTCTAGCTAAGCTCATACACATACAAGTCATGTCGTTTCGGGGCACACACGTGCTAAGTTAACCGATGAAGCTAGTTCAAACCTAGGGAACCGTATGCTATAATTAAGACCCTGCTGAGTCCAACCCGGACGTGGTGGATTACAGAGACCGGTGCAGCTGTCACATACACTCGCGGCTACCATCCTCCGTGGGGCTGGGTGCCAAACGTGCATAGGCCAAGTTCTAAGCGCCATGCTTACAACCCGCCTAGAGGATCTACTCTTGATCAACGGAGCAGTCCTATCTAAGAATGAACAAGCACAGATTTCACACGACGTCATCTCCGACGACGGCACTCTCTCGTACTCGCTATTCCAACAATCACGAATCCCACAACAAGACTTCTACGAGCACTTACTTAACGAATAAATAAACTAAATAGAAAAGAACTACTAAAAGAAATAAATAAAGATAAAACTAATTATATAATAAATAAAATAATATCTCAAAAGAGTAAGGATACAAAGAACTATACCGAACTCCGAGAATACTCCGGAAGCCCGAGAGAGCTCTCACTCTACTCTACTCTACTCTAACTCCCAAAGCTACTACTCAACTAAACTAATGAACACTTGGATGAAGTGTGATGGTGCGAATTGATTCGGAGGCCGAGGGGTCCAATTTATAGCTTGTGAAGGCGGTGGAAGCACCCTGGCCGACTTTGGAGAGGCGGCGGCGACAAAGTCGGCCGGCCGGCCTAGGGGGGTGGCCGGCCGGCCGGCCCTTCGGTCGGTTGGCCACCGTCTTGCTCCTGGACGCTTCAGATCACTCCCTGAAGGCGGTCTGAAGGTCGGTTCCTTGCTGGGGTCGGCAGAATTGGATTGAGGGCCAAGTAAAGGCCCAAATGGCTCACCTTCTAGAATGTCGGTGGAATCCTGCCGAGCTGGGCTTGAATTGTGCGTTGAAGATTATTTTCCAGCCCACTGGAGAAAGCCTGGGGCCTGTGGCCACCAGGTGGGGCCGGCCGGCCTATGGTGGGGCCGGCCGGCCAGGGAATTTCCCTGACTGGGCCCACTTTTCTCCATTATTTACTCCTGCATCCAAATATTCACCAAAACCTGTGGAGTAGTATTATTCCTAACTACTATGCACAAAATCTTGGTGTTATGTATTTATTTACCGGTAGGGTGGTGGTCAAAACATGGTTTAACGACCGCCAACAACATCTCCTGAGTTATACGTCCCACAGCTTCAGCCTCAATCCACTTCGTGAAAGTGTCAATGGCCACATATAAAAACTTGTAACCTCCCTTGGCTTTTGGAAAAGGACCCAGAATATCAATACCCCAGATAGCAAAAGGCCAAGAAAGAGGTATCGTGTGTAATTTTTGCGCATGCCGAGTACTCTGCCTACTGAAAAACTGGCAGTTAGCACATGTCTTCACCAACTCCATGGCATCTTGCTTAGCTGTGTTCCAGTAAAACCCATGCCGAAATGCCTTCCCAACTAAAGACCGATATGCAGTGTGAGCTCCGCAAATGCCCCCATGTATGTCCCTTAGCAGCCGGATTCCATCCTCCGAAGACACACACTTCAGCAAAATGCCATTACGACCTCTTCGAAACAACACTCCATCAATCAACAGATACTGCTTAGACTTGCGAGTAATTCGTTCTGTAGCAGCATCATCATCTGGGATCGGATTATTCTCCAGGAACTGAATAATTGGAGTTCTCCAATCTTCTGCGTGGCCTTCCCCTGAATCTATCACCATCAACTCCACCTCTTGAGACACTTTAGCCGTCGAAGGCTTCGAAATCTTCTCTAGAAACACATCATCTGGAACAGGTGATCGGGATGAAGCAATCCACGCAAGATGATCAGCATCACGATTATCCAGGAGCGGGATATACCGCACTTTGAACCCATCGAACCCCTTCTCAAGCTTTCGAACTTCCTCTAAGTAGTCAGCCATCTTCGGGTCGGAGCATTGGTATTCTTTCTGTACCTGCCTTGCGACTAACTGTGAATCCCCTTTCACAAGCAGCCGACCGATACCGAGAGACTTAGCAATGCGAAGACCTGTAACAAGGCCCTCATACTCTGCAACATTGTTCGTAGCTTGAAACAGCAATTGCACAGCGTACTTGATCACTTTCCCTTCGAGTGACACAAACACCACTCCAGATCCAGCTCCCTTCAGGGTGAAGGATCCATCAAAATACATGACCCAATGATCGGGATCAAGTTGATTTTCTTCTCCATCGTCCGTCCACTCTGCAATGAAATCTGCTAAAGCTTGACCCTTCACAGCCCTTCGGGGCACGAACTCGATATGATATTGCCCCAGTTCAACTGCCCATTAAGCCACTCTTCCTACAGCATCCTTACTGTGCAAAACAGCTTGCAGAGGTCTATCAGAAACCACCTTGATAGGATGAGCTAAGAAATAGTGCTTCAACTTTCTGGACGTCATCAAGATTACATATAACAGCTTCTGCGCCATTGGATACTTCGTTGGGGCTTCTTTGAGAATCTCACTCACAAAATATACCGCATATTGCCTAGATCCTCCTTCATGCTCCCTGTCAACAGTTAAGGCTGCACTGACCACAGCATCAGTAGCCGCAACATATAACAGCAATTCTTCATTGGGTTGAGGGGGAACTAGGGTCGGCATCTTCTTAAGATAAGCTTTCAGTTCGTGAAACGCCTTCTCCGCCTGATCATCCCACTGGAAGCCATCATTCTTGCGCAGTAATCTATAAAAGGGCATACCTTTTTCACCAAATCTTGAAATAAATCGGTTCAGGGCTGCCATCATACCAGCCAACTTCTGGACTTCTCTTCGGGTTCTTGGAGGCTTCAGCTTTTCAATGGCCGTCACCTTCTTCGGATTTGCATCAATCCCTCTTTCAGAAATCATGTACCCCAAGAGCTTGCCCGAAGTGACCCCGAAGACACACTTTTCTGGGTTCAGCTTCATCTTGTACTTTCTCAGATTATCAAAGGTTTGCTTCAAATCTTTCAGGAGATCTTCTTTCTTCTTTGTCTTCACGACGATATCATCGATGTAGGCTTCAACATTCTTGCCAATCTGCTCTTCGAAGACTAGGTTCACACACTTTTGATAAGTGCAACCCGCATTCTTCAACCCGAAGGGCATCGTGACATAACAGAAAATGCCAAAGGGCGTGATAAACGCCGTCTTCTCCTGATCATCCACACTAAGACTAATTTGGTGATACCCAGAGTAAGCATCCAAAAAAACTCAATAATTCACTAGTCGAAGTGGAGTCTACAATTTGATCTATTCTAGGGAGAGGATATTCATCCTTGGGACAAGCCTTATTCATGCTAGTGTAATCGACGCACATGCGCCACGAACCATCAGGTTTCGGAACTAATACAGGATTTGCTAGCCTATCGGGATAGTCGACCGTTCTAATGAGCCCGGCTTGAAGAAGCCTAGTCACCTCCTCATGTATGGCGTCGCGCTTCTCCGGAGTGTATCTTCTCTGTTTCTGCTTGACCGGTTTGAAAGCCGGATCAATCCCCAATTTATGCTCGATCACCTCCCTGGGGATCCCGGGCAAGTCAGACGGCTTCCATGCGAAGACGTCGACATTTTCCCGGAGGAAGGCGACGAGCGCGTTTTTATTTGGTTTTGAGGTTACCACCAATGGTGGTCTTCTTAGCAGGATCCTCCGGGTCGAGCTGGATGTTCTTGTTCCCCACGTCACCTCTGGCTTCAGCGGCCTTCGAACTTTCAGGGTTCGTTGGCGGCGTTGGAAGTGCCAGAGCCATGCTCCTCGGGTCTTCTGGAGTCTTGTCCACCGGCGCAGTTTGTACAAGGTCACCCTTCTGTACTTTAGCAGGCGGAGCAGTCTTCGGTTCTTCAGAATCAAAGTGGCCAACCAGAGCTAGAGCGTTGAGATTGCACCGAACAGCCTGCTCCATATCAGCGTGCACAGTTATCATGTCCTTGGGCCCCGGGATCTTCAGCATACCGTACGCAAAGTGAGCAGCTGCCATAAACTTGAACAGAAAAGGCCTGTCGAGGATGCAATTGTAGGCTGACTCGAAGTCAGCAACCTTGAACGTCAGGATCTCTGTCCTCCTGTTGTCTCCGTGTCCCACCGTGACATCCAGATTGATCTTGCCCAGTGGTCGGGAGAAGGTACCTGGAACAATGCCATGGAACGGGTCCTTAACCGGTATCAGTCCGGAAAGCAGAAGGCCCATCGCCAAGTATGTCTTCTTCATCAACAGATTCAAGCCACTCCCATTGTCGATCAGGGTCTTCGCAATCTTGTTACGGTGGACGATAATCTTTGCCACGAACGGTAGCTCCGACCAGCTCAAAAGACTCTTCGGGTGATCATCAACCCCGAAGGTGATCGGAACATTGGACCACTCAAGCCGCTTCACGTAGGGCTCAGCGTTCAGCACCTCTCGTGACAACTTCTTGTACTGCGCTTTTGATGCTAGCGCCAAACTGCCTCCGAAGATCATGTGAATCTCCGGGTATCTCTCCGCTTCATCTTCTGGTTCTGCCCTCTCACGACGAGGGGGTGCATCGTTCCGGTCACGGTTGCGGTTCTCTTCACTGGCTTGAATCTTGCCTTCCTTGAGCCGCCTCCGCTCCAGGCGCTTATACTCATAGCAGTCTTCGAAATCATGAGTGGAACAGCGGTGTACTGGACACCACCTGTTCACCCCTTCGGGACGATCATGATCGCGGCCACGCTTCTTGCGAAACGAGCCTTCTCCTTGTGCTTTCCGATCAGTCGCCATGACTTCACGGTCATCGGACTTCTTCTTCTGGCCTTTTCCCTTGCTGTCAGTGAGACGAGCTCGGGCGTCGGCAGCTTTGGCACACTTCTCGACGATGTCAAAGAGTTCGGCGGGTGTTTTGGGCTCCATCTCAGCGATGGTCTCCACGGTCTTCACGTCCAGGCACCCTTCCTTGTAGATCCAGATCACCTCTATATCGAGGATGTTCGGGATAGTGTTCCTCATCTGGCAGAAGCGCTTCGTGTAATCCCGAAGGGTCTCGTCAGGCTTCTGCTTGATGCTCCTTAGCTGGTCCGTCGTACCATGACGGGTGTAGGAACCCAAAAAGTTCCCCTTAAACATCTTCTCAAGTTCATCCCACAAGTCGAAGGAGAAGGCGGGTAGGTTCATCAGCCAAGTCCTTGCCGCCCCTGTCAGAGCCGTGGGAAGATAGCTGCACTTGATTCTTTCATCACCACCGACCGCGTCAATGACGGTGGAGTAGATCTGCAGAAACTCGCCGGGATCGGAGGTGCCATCGTACTTCTCAATGAGATTGGGCTTGAACTTATCCGGCCATTGCACCGTTCGGAGATACCGCCCAAGTGCCCGGTAAGCCGGCGGATGCTCATGTATATTTTTCCGCGGGGGCCCCACAGACCGGGACCGAGCTGGATGGTTCGTCTGCACTCGTTCTCCCAGGCGCTGATGTACTGGTACAGCTTGACGTTGGTTCAGTTGATGACGGGCATCCGAAGACGCCAACTGCCGCCCCTGGTTCCGCTGGTGTTGCGACGAAGATCCATGTGAAGAAGCTTGGTGGCCCCGGGCGTTCGAGGGTCTGAGCCGATCATGAATACTCGAAGCCGCCCGTGCCGGCGCCGCCGCAACTTGATTGTCTTGCTGTGGCTGGAGTCGTCCGGCCAGCTCGGCAGCCTGCTGGATCAAGGGAGCCATCGGAGATCCATCAGGGGCCAGCCGGTGAAGGTTATCCAGCGTCGTCTGCAACCGAACGGCGTCGAACGCCGGGTTCAGATTGCGCGGCGTCACCGCCGCTGGAGATTGAGCTAGTGGCCGAAGCCGAGACATGATGGAGCCAATGGTTCGCACGTTGCTGGACGCCTCATCATTGGCACGTCCAGCCATGCAGACCTCGCGAGACGGGTCCACATCTTCTTCCAGATCTTCTCTGATCTCAGGGCAATCATCGCTGGCCCACGATTCATCATCGCGGCCAGGAAAGCCGAGACCGAAGCCGGGAAAGTAGCGTCCTTCCAAGATAGCCTTGACCACTTGTTCTTCTAGGGCAGAGCCAGAGTATGGATTCGAGGCGAATTCCACTTCCGGACGGGTTCCCGTAGGAGAACCCAGTACCCACGCTTCCTCCTGGAAAGCGTCCGCCGAGTTCTTCAACCCGAACGGCCACTGCGATCCAGGTGGCGGCGCATCGTGATCTTCTGCCGTCATCTCTTCAGCCAGATGCAATGAAGCCATCGAATCCGCCAGAAGTGCCTCCTGCACAACTGGCGGGTTTGCTTGCTGGAGACCACCTTCCCCGTCGGCGACGAACACAAGCGATCCGAAGCGGAACTCGGCGCCGACAGGAAACTTCATGTTGTTAGGCGATGCCATCTGGTGTTCTTGACGGAATCTCAACGCTGCCCCCCTACCTGGCGCGCCTCTGTCGTAGCCCGTCTGAACGGGGCGTTCGGCAGATATTTGGATCGTGGGAGCAACGTTGGGAAGTAGAGATCAATCTAAGAACACGCAGAGGTTTATACTGGTTCGGGCCTCCCGAAGGATAATAACCCTACGTCCAGTGTTGATCTTGATTATGTTGACAGCCTTCACGCTAGGGTTGCGGAAAGTGTCGATCCCCCCTCATCGGGGGTGTACCAGAATATTTATAGGCCAAACAACCGCCTATAGAGTCCTAGCGCAATTACAATTCAACTTTCTACATTTGTAAAGAGATCGGAACATATCTCCTAATCCTTGACGCGCAAGGCAAGCCTTCGAAAACTTCCATAATTAGCCTTCGGAATATCGGGAATTTTAGGGTTACGACATATAGTATTCAAATCTCTTTTGTGTGACTTCCGGATTCTTGTCCGGTGCCGTCGGTTGACTGTTTTGGGCAGCCGATTCGTCACTTAAATCCCGTTGCGGGTACGGCAACCAACGGGATCCCACGATTTTCGTGATAAAGCCCACCCCACGGGCGTTTTTGGCCTACGTGGCATCTCAGTCAGCAAGACGGTCCCCATATGTCAGACTTCCTGAGCCCACAGTCAAACTATTTTCGTCACAAATTTCGTTTGACCGCGTACAATGCCACGCAGGGCACTACAGAGCCACATAGGGCCTACGAGGTCAGAGACTGTGGGTCCCACAACCAAGTATATTTTTCGTCGTTGATTTCGTTTGCCCGCGCGTTGTGCCACGTGGGCACCGCAAACAACAAAGCGGGCCCACGTGTCATGCACGTGGGGCCATGGTCAGGTAATTTTTCTCACTGATTTCTTCGTTTGCCCGTGTGTGGTGCCACGCGGCGCACCATGAAGCCTCCGTGGGCCCACATGTCATACACTATGGGACCACGGTCAAGTAATTTTCGACACTGCTTTCGTTCGCCCGCGTGTAGTGCCACGTGGAGCACCATGAAGCGCTCGTCGGGCCCACATATGAGACACCATAGGGCCCACGATCAAGTAATTTTCGTCACTGCTTTTGCTGGCCCACATGTCAGGCGCACCGACGGAGCTTGTGAACCCTCCTTTCTACTTTTTGTGTGGCCCATCTGTCTGTGATAGAAGCTTTTGAATTTCGGTACTTGGCGCGAATATTCGTAGCGGGAAACTCGATTTGGATGCTGCGCGCCTCGGTCCCTCGAAATGAAATCTCATTTTGACGGCAGCATTGCCCTGGCCGGTGGCAAAATTACTTTAGAGTTCAGAACGCAAGGTAACCCCATCCAGAGGACACCGGTGTCGGCGATGAGTCTATCTCGGCGGAGGCTTAACGCCGGTGAAGAATTACCGCTGGCTACAGCTGCGGATCCCACGAAGGTACAGATGTCCTCCACATTCCAAGAAATTATGCACTTCGTGATTCCTGAATGATTAAGTTCTTTACCGGTGGACTCCGGATGCACATACGGCAACTCAGTGGGAGTTGCCATGCAATGTTGTGTCCACTGCAGTGGCGAAGCTAGAACAATGATGAGTTCACATTACATAAGAAAAATACCTCTTTTTGTTATCAATGGGTGCATAATATTTAAATTATTGGGTGCATATATGGTGAAAAAGGAACCAAGTACAAGTACATTTCAAAATTTAGTGAGTGCATTTGCACCCACTACTCTATGTGTAGCTTTCGGCTCTGGTCCACTGCAGTAATTGCAGTTTGCGATGCCCAATGGAGTCAGCGAACACGCGTGAGGCAAAGCCATCTAAATGATATACTATCTGTTTGGGATGGTGTCATCAATGAAGTTGGTGTTGATTGTGTTGCTTTGTTAATCAAAAGATGTAATTTGCTTTGATATCGGTGAAATTCGCTTTTCGCAAAATAAACGATGATGACACCATCGTCGGTCGGATGGGAAGCCAAGCGGCGTGAAGAGGCCATGCAAACTGCTTCATGCTGCATGAAGTAGTCTCATGTTGATCTCCGTCACGCAGAAAACGTGGCTGCTTCTGGATTTGAGGAAACAACATAGGCTATGGAGGAAGCAAGGGTACATGGGGGCGTGCGGTGGACCCTCGGTCCGAGTACCTGTATCTGTATTTGGACATGAGCCAGGCGGAGTTGCTGCATCTGCTTAAGTTATACTAGTGACGATTCGTAATCATATTGTTAGCAAAAGCTTAATTGCAAATTTCCCCCCAAAACTCAGCACTAGTTTATTTCCCCATAAGCTTGTTTGTTGCAAAAATCACCCACCATAACCCGGTGTTGGTTGAAATAGCCCCCCCCCCCCCCCCCCCCCCCCCCCCCCCCCCCCCCCCCCCCCCCCCCGATTTCCATATGCTCTCCCAAATAGGCAATATATATCCTCTCTCTCTCTCTCACACACACATTCAATTATAATCAACTATGACATGAAGATTCAAGAATCACCGCAAAAATGCAGGCATCTGAATTCAAACAACATTAAGTATTTTTCCCATCATATGCCTTCCAGATTGAAACCAACGCTTATTATGGTTTATTAGGAGCTAGCTAGCCTGACTACTACGGACAAGCCTGATCTCTCAGTCTTTTCCTTTGATCAATTCTCCCGTTTACAGGGGTCTTGGCGCATCCACACTGACTTCGCGATTCCTTGATCGTCACTGCGTCCTTGATCGCTGGAACCCGCACCGGGTAAGCCGGATGCGTATACGGGCACACATCAGCAGGAATTAAGCAATCTTGCGTGCGCCGCAGCAGAGTCAGCGTGCCACGCTGCATGGAGTAGGCGAACACGGCGCCAGGCAGCGCGACGAAGACCGCGTCCTCATCGGTTGGATGGAACCCCACCGGCCTAATAATAACAAGGGTGTTGCTTCCATGCTTGGCACGCATGAAGCTGGCTGCTTCTGGGTTCCGCGCCACCAGCTCCGCGATGCTGACTCGGAGCCGTAAACTCCACATGCCACCTATATGTCCGGATCCCCAAACCTCCAGCACCCACGCGTTGCACTGCGCGTACTGCAGACCCGAACCGCGGCGCTCCCCTATGCAACGGTCCTCTTGCCAACTGGCGAGACGAGGAGGAAGGGTGATTTCCTGGATGGGATTGTTAGCACTGCTGCTGCTGTTGTACGCTACAGCGAAGTCTGCCCAGGCATACGCGATCCAGTAGGACGTGCCACTCTGGCCGAGGATCGGCGGCGAGCCGAAGATGTCATTGTCGCAGAGCTCGTAGGGCAGCGGTAGCTTCCGCAGCTCCCACTGGCCGGCGTCGGAGGAGAAGACGCTCAGGTCGAGGCACATTGTTTGGTCCAGGTCCTCCAACGGCCAGTGCAAGATCACCACTCGGAAGCTCTTGGCGGCCACCGTCAGGAGCCCGCACCGCCACTCGTGCGTTCCGGCCGGCTCGAGCTTGGGGAGAGCCACGTAGTCCCGCGTCACCGGGTTGCAGACGTAGTAGTGCACGGTGCCGACGCGGCCTCGGCAGCACAGCACGAGGCCGGCGGCCGAGTGCAGGACGACGATGCCGTCCGGGTCCTCGCCGGCCCGCCGCATGCGCTCATTCTCCGTCGCGCTGAGGCCGGGAAAGAAGGCCAGGTCCGCGCCGGGCATGACGAGCTCGGCCGCGTTGCCGGCAGCTTGGCCGGTGAGGAAGACCGGAACAGCCTCCTTGGGCTGCTCGAGAGGCTGCACGAACACGCCGGCGCGCGGCCAGTAGCGTTCGGCGAAGTCGGGGCGGGCGGCGAGGGCGTTGTAGCGGCGGGAGGCGGCGCCGAGGCGCACCAGGGACTCGGGCGGCAGCCGCGGGAGGATCTCCTCCACCATCAGCGTGTCGCACAGAACATCCATTGCTTGATGGATCGATCGCCGGCCGGTCGCCTGAAAGACTGCCTCCATTGTTGCTTTCATGCATATATACGTACAAAAGTACTACAAGGTAAGTCATGGAGCCGGCCGGCGTCGTGTGCGTGACATGTTGTGTCGCGCTAGGGACTTCCGGTCAGAGTACATGAAGGAAAGGGCAGCAGTACTTCCGCAAGAAGAGCTGGGCTTTGATGCGTCTCATGACAGCTATTTGCGGCGTTTTTATCCGTGGCGTGCTGGCTGGCGGCTCATTTGTTCACGCCGGGACCATGGTTGATTCCGGCTACAACAACATCTCAACGCAGCTACTTCCTTCCAAAATAAATAAATAAATAAAAATAACAAAGCAGCTACGTGTGACTCCTTGGCTCACCTGCTTCTGCCGATGGCAAATTGTGTCTACATCTGCGGCTACTAGCTTTTTTCTTTTTTTTAGCAAACCACCACACTTGAATTAATCAACCTGGGGTACAGAAAAGTCTATGCCTACCAACTCCAAAATAAATAGAACTCCTAGCTATGGTATGAGCATCAACATTCGACGCCCTCCCCTCATGCACTATCTCACAAACCTCAAAAACACTAGTTCATCCCTTGATCTCTTGGACGATCTGGCCATACGGCCCCTTCCCTTCTCCCTTGATGCTTCTCACGACATTGGCACTATCAGAGGCCAATTTAATCTTCATCTGCGGCTACTAGCTCGTTATGCCAAACATATATTCGGTGCTTTTATGCCTGCCATTCGGTTCCTATAAGCTCGCAACAAATTTTGGCGTAGAAAGATGGTGAGCAAGCGTCCACTTGCATACTTGCATGTAATGTTTTTTTAAACGAAAAGAGAATTTCATTTATATTAAAACATATTACACCCTCTGATTACAAAAGCATATTACACAACTCCAACTTTATCGATGAGGGACGAGAAATGTTGAAAAAGCCGCAAGCAAACCTTAGGCGTGCCATTCCGTGGCGATGAACCAAACATCTCCAAAAGTGAGTTTGGAGTAGGATGCTACACTGACACGTGGTGTTCACTATCGGGCGTTCAATTGCTCTTGGATCTTCCAAGTGGGTTTCCGGGCACGCTTGGGACGTCCTCCTTGTCCAGAGCTGGGTAGGACAGCATGCTCTGACGATTCATCTTTAGAGTACCGTTTTGTCTTGGTTTTCATTTTGCTGGAATTTACCACCTCTGTCTTCAGCTGGTTTAGTTTTCGACGAGGCTTGGTTCGGTTATGTGAACAAGCAGTCTGGTCCCTCTGCCTTTTTCTTGGCTCTGTTCCTCTTTTCACAAGGGACTTGGTCGATCCAGCACGTTTTCCTCTTGGCGTCGCCGGGACCGAGTTCTTTACCACCGGAATTCGTTTCATGACAAAAGAATGCTCGTAAGGGAAGACATGTTGAGGCGTCGCCAAGCCATCATGCGTGCACCACAGGTCCATTCTGCAACTGTCCATGCAGAGGGCGAACACGGCCCCAGGCAGGGCCACGAAGACGATCGTCTCGTAGGTTGGATGGAAGCCCACCGGCGTGAGAGGGGCGAATGTCACTGGTGGTTCGTTCTTGTCGCTCATGAAAGCAGCCGCCTCCGGGTTCCGCTCCATGAGCTGCGCGACGCCGGCCCAAAACACCAGCGCCCAATCGTCGCCCGTCGCCTCCGCCATCCACACCTCGATCACCGACGCGTCGGACTGCGCGTACCGGACGCCGGAGATGACGCCGGCCCCGATGCAACGGTTCTGCCGGCCGTCGGCGAGGCGGCGAGGAAGGCCGAGGAATTCGACGCTGTTGCTGAGGCAGTTGTAACGCAGGGCCTGGTCCTTGTGGGGCTGGATCCAGTACGCGCTGTCGCCGGCGAGGATCGGCGGCGCGCGGAAGGTGTCCATGGAGGAGATGGGAGACGGCACGAACACCCGTCGCGCCTCCCACTCGCCGGTCTCCGAGAAGAAGACGCCCGCCTCAAGCGTGTCGCTAGTTTCCTCCACTGGACATTGCAAGATGACCACCTGGAAGCGCTTGTCCTGGTTGCTGCGGGCGTCCTCGTCCACCGTCAGAAACCCGCACAGCCGCGGGACGTGGCGGAACGGGTACTCCGGGAGCGCAACGGACTGCCCCGTCACCGGGTTGCACACGTAGTAGTGCTGCGCGTTCCAGAAGTGGCCGCCTCTGGTGCAGAGGATGAAGTCGCCCGACGGCGCCGGGTGCACGATGGCGACGCAGTCCGGGTCCTCGCCGCAAAGCCGCATGCACCGCTCCTCCTTGGCGCTGGGCCGGGGCAAGGAGGCCGCCAGGTCCTTCACGGACACGAGCTCGTCGCCGGCGGCCGCGAGGAAGCGCGGCTCGGGCCTTTCGGGAGGCTGGAAGAAGACGCCGTCCCGATGCCAGTAGCTGAAGCTGAAATCGAAAAGCTTGGCGTTGGCGAGGGCGTTGTAGCGGCGGGAGACGGCGCTGAGGCGGAACAGGGACTTGGGCGGCAGGCGCGGGAGGATCTCCTCCACCAGCAGGTCGTCGTGCAGAACATCCATTGAAGAGGGACCGATGTGTACCGCGCCGATCAGCAGGCCAACGGCGATATATATTTGAGTGCATCAGCAGAGAAATACTCGATCGGCGTACTCCATGTCGGAGTAGAGTACGTGGACGAGTTCGACACAAGGTGTCACGCAAAGAACTGAACTGCCGGAATAGAGAAAGAGTGCGTGGACGAATCGGACTCAGGTGCCATGAGAACGTGCAATTCATCACGAGGAACCAATATTTTGCATTAAACAGTACTACTAGCGATTAGCTAGCTAAAGCCTTAAAGAGAGACAAAAAATTGTAATACACCGCGTTAGCATGAACAGGACAGAACTGCTAAAGATCGGAGTTGAGGATTGTCAGGGCATCCATCCCTGCTGTTGTCGACAAAGAGCAAGCAGATGTTCCTGGTAATCCTAATGGGCCGTCCGTCGGCAAGCGAGCAAGAAAGCCCAACCCGAGAGTTATTGGCCCAGAGTGGAAGTAGCGTGTGGGAGTTGCGTGCCGAGGCGCCGTGTGCGTGTGTGTTGCCTGCGATAATATAAGCAGAGCACGAAAGAGAAGGAGGCATCGATTATTCTATACAACTCATGAAAGCTGAGGATGTCGTCAGCCCCGGCTTAACGGCCCCGTAAAATCCGTATTCCGCGACACCGTGAACCCGCCCAGGCGCGCATGCGATCCGAAATTTGCGCCCACTGCGCAGCCAACTCCTCGTCATCTTCTCCTCCGCCTCCCCGTTCTGCGCAACTCGCAACTCCCCGCTTCCCCACCCTGCCTCGTGCTTCCTCCCGCTCCCGCTCCCGCTCCCAAACCATAGCTCGCCGTCAACCATGGCGACGCAAGATCAAGCATTCGACCGCTGGTGGCGAGCGCACGCGGCGGCGCTTGTACGACGACAACTACTCTGGGGGCAGCGGCTGGCCGCAGGCAGGGGAGAAGAAGAAGGCGTCGACGGCCGCCATCTTCGCATCTCCACCAGTCTCCCTCATCCAAACCAATTGCCGCCATCATCTCCGCCTACGTCGAACAGGTACGCCCCGCTCATCCACCAGCCTCGATTCTCATATCTAGATCCACCCTTTCCTCCACCTATCCAAACACCTCCTGTTGAAGTTTTCCCCCATGATTCGATCTGATTGGATACAAATCGATGTGTCCGGATGCAGAATCTAAGTGACGGGACTGTGAAGGATTTGCCTGTTCGCTGGTCGCGAGTCCAGAGCGGCGGCGGCGCAGTTCGATGAGCTGTGGTCGCGGCGGCTGCAGGAGAGTCTGAATCGACTGTACAACCGTTCGAGGCCGATCGACGTCACCGCTCCCTGTGGCGGTGAGCTCATGGGTGACTCCCGCCCCGATGGGGGCAGTCGTGGCGGTGGCGGCGGCGACGGGCGCAAAGGCGGCGCGCAGGCAGGCGACTTCCTCCCCTACGGAACCAACCGCAGAGGCGGCAACGGGCGCTACGACGGCGAGCACGCGGGCGGATTCCACCCCGACGGAGGAGACCGCGACGTCATCGACGCGCCCACTCATGGCTCCCGCTCCAACGGTGGCGACTGTGACGACTGTGGCGTGCGCTACAGCGAGGAAGGCGACCCCGACTGCGGCTACGGCATCGGCGGTGGTCGTGGCTACCACAGCCACGAGCAGGGTGCTGCTGCTGCTCTGGTGTTGGCTGAAGGTACTACCCTTTCGGTGTTCGACGAAACGCCTCTGAAGGATATTGCAGGAGCATCTAAGGAGCGTGGTGTGTTCATGTCTCCTGTGAAGTCTGATGGTGTTGCCTCTGAGTTAACTGGTGAAACACATCAAATGGGTGTGATCTGGGATGAGGAATTTGGGCACAGCCTCGTCTCACGTGATGGATTGTTGCAGCAGCTAGCAATGGGGGAAGAGTATTTTGTTGTTGAGGAGAACACTCCAACCACCGAGATATTCAATGAAGTTCCTCTCACTCCTCTCATGTCAGAGAGTGATGCACAAGTGGTGTTTGAATTCCTTGTGAGGTTGTGTGGGATGATGACCTGCCACTTGACAGTGACACGCATAATGGCTTGCTGAAGCAATTTGCTGAAGAGAAAGCGGTGCAAGACTAGCTACTCATGGAGCAGGCAAACATGGTTTCATTATTATCAGATAGAGCCGCACATGAGCCATTCGATGAGATTCCTCTCAAGGATGTGGCAGCACCATATCTGACTTGTGTTTTGCCTCTGTTACCTGTGTTGTCCGAGGCATCTGCAGATGAGTTCAATGAAATGTCTCCTAAGATGGTACGGGATGAGGAGCTGTCAATGATTGAGCTCAACACCAATGTGGATGGACTTCAGCAGTTTGATGATAAATCTTCAACAGAACTAGCACGGCAAGAAGTCAGCAGCATGTTTCTCTCTCCATTTAACAAACAAGTTGAATTGTTCAGTGACTTAATGGATTCAGTGGAGCTGCACATGACTTGCAAATTCGGTGTGTCTGACATAATTGGTGGCAAGGGAGAAGTTGTTTACAAGCTCTTGTCATTGAGCGGAACAACAGATAACGGAAAGGAAAAGCTCAACATATCAGGTGGTGTGTCGGTGGGATATGAATTGGATGCAGCATATTATCAGCTTTTTGGATGTGGTTATTTCAGTCCATGGAGTAAAGCCAATCTACTATATCTCATGAAAATGCCAGCATGGAGGTGCAATGGCTTTAGTCCTGGAAAGTTTAGTTTCAGTTCAGGGAGTTGCGAGCTAATCAGACTGCAATGGGATCCAGGGATTCTGAGTATATGGCTTGGGCTGAGAGCATTTCTTATGACAAGTAGACCAAAAATGAGGGCATTGAGGCTGCTTTCTCAAGGGGGAAAATGTCAATCAGTTAGAAGTGGCAGCAAGCTGACATGGGAAATGAAGAAACTCTGTCACACAGTCTTGGAAGTTTCAGTCCAGGAGCAAGAACGCAAGGCACACACAAGAAGACAATGGGATCCTGGTATAGAGTCTTGAGATGACAGTCTAAATGGTAAGATGTGGGCAGTTGGTAATGAGCACAGAGGAGCTAGCTCTGTGGATTGCAGTGTTGCTTGGGGACAAGCAACATTTTGTCGGGGCGGTAGTGTAACACCTGGCCTATGTGCCATTCTTTGGGCCTCTTTGTTATCAAGGCCAAGCCCACAACAGCCCAAGCTGGAGTATCAGCTCCTCTACAAAGTCACGGCAGGAGCAACGAGAAGAACAGAACAGAAATAAATCGAGAATTGGGTTATCCCTTTCGAGTAATCTCTCAATCTTGCCCCATACACCCATACTTTGCCATCCCTGTCTTGCTCTGTTACAAGTGAACAACATGTGTTTGATGTCCTCACAACCTTCTGAACAAATCGGGCATGTGAAATTTGTCTTGCAGCATCCTTACTCAAGAAATTATCAAGCTGTTTATACATACATGGCAACAGCTTCCACAAAATAAGGTTCGCGCCAAATAAATCTCTGAATGATTGTCTTATGTCATTTGCTCGGGGGATAACTTCCGTTTTAATTAGCATGTTACTCTGTTTTATGTGTGTGAGTGTATATATATTTGGAAAAAAATTGTGTAATTTAACTCTATAATGATCAGTGTGGGAGTTTTCTTGAGTTGAGCACCACATCTCGTACAGTCAAAAATAATTTTGCTTCCTCTCGTTCTTTATTGATGATGTTAGGACAACAAGTTTAGTTCAATTTTGGGCTGAAAATGCTGTTGTAACATCATTGGTTCGTTGAACTAAGACCTTTTTCTTAGTTTCTTGTGCTTATGTAACAATAGGTTTTCAGTAGCTGGAAAGATGATAGTTGGATTGTCTCTTAAATAAGACGACGCCAACAGCTTAATTCTTCACTTAGTACAAGTATTCTCCTAGAGTTTCTTCTGTGGGCATTGGTTAGGATTGCTTGCTGTTTGAAATGGTTGTCTTATCATATGGACTGCTGTTAATAAATAAGTCCATTTTTTTTCATTACAACAAAACGATGATAGAGAACACAAAGGGCTACCTGCATTCATCTCGTGAAATGTTTAACTATCCTAGCACACATCATCTTACGAAATTGTTCATCTCCCATAGCACTTCATTTTATTTGAGCAAGAGCTGCACCAATGTGCTGATTGGTTTATGAAGTAGTACTGCGAATTTGTTTTATTCAATGACATCTATTTCAGTTGTTCTTCCATATTCAACTGGAAAATAAATTTAGTTAGATGTTGCCACGGTTTCAGAAACATGACAAAGATATATTGCCCTTTTAGTTCTGTTCAATTAAGCTTTAGCATGTATTTTATTTCATTTAGGGCTGAACTAAATGTCCACCTGTCAATATTTGTAGCACTAAGTATTTTGCATGTGACAGGATTTACTTCACTTCTTGATTTGGCATGTTATCGTCATCTGTCAACGGGTGATGATACTATTAGCTTCCAGTATTTAGCATGCTGGAAGTGCCTAAGTGCAGACAAGATTGTACACTGCTCTAACTGAAGGTGTGTGCTCTTCCCACATCTGGTAGTTACCAATAGTTGTGTGCAGAACATGGCAGATCAATCTAGCTAGAAATAAACATGAGGTTCAATATCTTTTTTTTTACTTTGAATCGATCTTCTTTGATCAAATTATCATCGAGTGTTAATTCCATCTTATTTTTTTAACCCTAATGTGCTCAATATCATTTAATGCCACAAATTGTATGTTAATGGATCATGCAGTTTTCTCCGTATGTTATCTCAAACAGTTTTGAAAAATAAAAACATGTATGTGTTGCATACACATACACTCAGGCACGCGAAGGCGCTTGGGTGTGGAGTTGGGGAGCAGGATGCTGCCGTCGGGGATGCGGGTCACGAAAGATGGAAGGAACCATTGTAGGCGTGCACCGCAATTGAGGCGATATGGGATGCATAAGATTTGGGATTATGTGAAATTAGACCAATCAACATGAGTTGTGAAATCCTGCGATAAATAATTTCAAACTATTATACATTGTGTATGTACATGGCACTATTACCTCTTGCATCTATGCGATCTATGCAATACCATTTACCGCTACGCAATCTTTGGTTCCCGTGGCAACGCACGGGCATTCAACTATTGTAACAAACACTTGTTCTTCTTCCTATCAATACATCTCTACTTCCTGCCCAATTCTTCTTCTCTGTTCCTCGATCTGTTGCTTGCTCATACAAACCTCCCTTCTCTTGAGGCCGTTAACACCTGGTATCAGAGACAACGATCCGTAGATCTGGGGGATCACGACCACTACACACGCTTGGCTAAAATGGCGGGCGCAATCGATCCCAATCTGAAGCTGGCGCTCGAAGCTCAAGCGAAGACGTTCATGGCGGAGATCAAGCAGGAGTTCGCGGCGCAGGACGCGAAGTGGGCCGAAAAGTTCGCGTCCGCCGGGAAGGAGCACGAGGACCGCGTCGCGGCTCTGGAGAACGCCGCCACGACGTTCGACACGAGCTTCGCCGAGTGGAAGCCGGAGATCGAGTCCGTCGTCTCCTCCATCAAGCTCAAAGTCTCCAAGCTGAACAAGTTCTTCGACCCTGAGGCACGGGACCAGTCATCACATCATCCCAGCGTCCTTAGCGTCAATCCCGGCTCATCGTTCGCTCCACCGCTTCACTCCGTTCCGGATCCGTCAGCGACTTTCGGCGTCGAGCATCTCCACAAGGACTTCGGTTTCGGCAAGGTGTTTGCTCACTCTCACCTTCCTGATCCAGGCAAGGGTACATCTGCTCCTCCTTCCCCAAAACAATTCAGTTTGTTCCAGGAGCACTCATATGCTAGATTCAGTAAATTTGAGGGATCTGGTCATAATTATGCTATGGGCAAATTACCTAAGATGAGTTTTCCCAAGTTTGACGGTGAAAATCCTAGGCTGTGGAAATCTCGATGTGAGAATTATTTTGATATGTACTCTGTCGAGCCTCACATGTGGGTGAAAGTGGCTATGATGCACTTCGAAGGGGCGGCAGCAGTATGGCTCCAGTCTGCAGATCGTAAGGTGAAGACAGCACGATGGAGATGTACTCTGTCGAGAATTATTTTGATATGTACTCCGTCGAGCCTCACGATGGAGATGCTGCTGTCCGGGTCGTCCTCGCCGCCGAGCCGCACGAACTGCTCCTCGTTGGCGCTGGGGCGGGGCAAGGAGGCCGCCAGGTCATTCACGGACACGAGGTCGTCGCCGAGGAAGCGCGGCTCGGGCCTCTCGGGAGGCTGGAAGAAGACGCCATCCCGATGCCAGTAGCTGAAGCTGAAACTGAAATGCTCGGCGTTGGCGAGGGCGTTGTAGCGGCGGGAGACGGCGCTGAGGCGGAACAGGGACTTGGGCGGCAGGCGCAGGAGAATCTACTCCAGGAGCAGGTCGTCGTGCAAAACATCCATTGAAAAGGAACCGATCACCGATACTACTCCAATAGTCTGATTAGCAGGCCAACAGCGATATATACATATATATGTGGAAAAGGCTTGATGGCGTACTCGTGTCGGAGTAGAGGAAGAGTACATGGACGAGTGGGACTCGATCGGTGTACTCCAGGCGTACAACGGTGATATAACATCGGCGTACTCATGAGCATATCCGCGGATTATTATACCACTGCTACGCAGCAGAGGCAAAAAGGCACTTGGGCAGCTACTACGCGGTATGCAGTTTATTTTGACGATTTCTTTGGTTAAAATTGGGACCATAAAAATAGAAATCATCTCATTTTCAAAGTGAAAATGAATAAAATAGAAATTTTCATTCCGCTCCATTAGCCATGAGAAGTCACGATGTCGACTTCTCTGATTTAAGGCCCAAGAGATTTGGTTATCCCAATTCGAAGTTGCTCAGAACAAAAGGTATGATCAATGGCTTACCATTTACTATTGATTTGAAGAATCCTTGTGAAGGATGTATTTTTGGTAAACAAATTCAAACATCTTTTGCACACATTGGATCATGGCGTGCAAATGTACAACTGGAGTCGGGCATAATGATATGTATGTGCGAATAAAGCCATGGAAGAGAAAAATTAAGACAAATAATACTTGGGAATTAGTTGATCGTCCCAAGGATCGTGAAGTAATTGGAGTTAAATGGGTCTATAAGACCAAACTAAATCATGATGGCTCGGTTCAGACATACAAAGCAAAGCTTGATGCTAAAGGTTTCAAATAAAAGCCAGGTATATATATTGATTATTTTGAGACATGCTCTAATTGCAAGGCTAGCTAGAGACAATTCGTGTATATAGTAATAGCTCTAGCAGCTCAGAAGAAATTGAAGCTCTATCAACTTGATGTTAAATATGCATTTCTTAATGGCTATCTTGAAGAAAAAAAAATGTTGAGTGGCAAGAGGGATTTTCAGTTGAACCGGGGGGGGGGGGGGGGGGGGGGGGGGGGGGGGGGGTTTGAAAAAGGCATTATACGGATTGAAACAGAAGCCAAGAACATGGTACAGTCAAATTGATGAATACTTTATGAAGAATCAACACTATATGTTAAGTAAAAATGTATGGATATTCTCATTGTCTCCTTATATATTGATGATTTAAAAATGACGCAAGAGTTCAAATTGATATGATGATAATACATATGAGATGAGTGATCTTAGCTTGCTCCATTATTTTGATGGCATGGAGATATTTCAAAGTAATGAAGGCATTTTTCAGATCTTAAAAGAAATATGATAAAATATTCTGAAGAAATTTAAAATGCATGACTGCAAATCAGTTGCAACCCCATTGATGCCCAATGAGAAGAAAAAATAAAATGGTGGGGCAAGCAAGGCTCATCTGTCAAAATACAGAAGTTTGGTTGGAAGCTTATTATATATGACTGCCACAGAAATGGATATTATGTCCACAGAGCTGGACATGTACCTTGTTATCAAGATACATGTGTCGTCCTAATCAGCTACATTATTCTGCTACGAAAAGAATTCTACGTTATATTAAAGGGACTACATACTATGGGATTTGATATAAGCCAGGTGAAGACTCAAGATTAATTGCAAGATTAATTGGCTACACAAACAGTAATTGAGTCGGTTGACTTGATGATATTAAGAGCACATCAGGTATCTGCTCTTGGTAAGAAACAAAATATTTTGGCTTTGTCTTCATCAGAAGCAAAATATGCAGCAACACGGCGGTAGCTTCACGAGCTATATGGCTCAGAAGAATAATGGAAGGTATATGATGAAGCGACTGCAATCTATTGTGACAACATGTCAGCAATTGCAATAGCTGAGAACTCAGTAACTAATGAGAGGACCAAGCATATTCTAATCAAATATCATTATATCCAGGAAGCAATGGAGCATGTTGAAATTAAGCCCCCGTTTGGAATGGAGGATTTATTCTCCATTCCTGCAGGAATTGAGCTGTTTTCTGTGAAATTCCTTTGTTCCAAATGGGGACTAAAATATCATTTTTCCGATCTGGTCAGTAGTTGGCTACCATTTTTACCAAGGCACTGCCAAAGAATAATTTGTTCGCAACCGAGAGTTGATTGAAATGTCAAAGAAATGAATTAAGGAGGAGTTTGCTAGAAATAATTCATTTCATTAGTGCTGAATTAGTTCTAGAGTAATCTAGTGTGTGTGTAGCCTTGTCCCAAAGGTCTAGTGAATAAATGACCATGGTAGTAGATATTTTTGTGTTAATGTCGGCAGCTCATGCATATATAATTGGTGTTGTTTCAAAGCAAAGCTAAATCGTAGAGTCTGACATTTTAGTATTATTAGTTGCTCATGCAGTATGGTTGCGTCTTTGTTTTCCCAAAAACTTCTGACATTATTGCATTGAACAATCAATTACTGTTGTTTTGTGGGACTTAATTTGAGGCGGATTCAGTCTTAAACATGTTTGTTTTGAAACAAGGTTGATTAATCTCCATCCTTATTGGCGTTGTTTTCAAAGCAAAGCTGAAATGTATAGTCTGAACATTTCAGTATTATTATAGTTGCTTGTGCAGTCCGGTTCCGTTTTTCTTTTCCCAAAAACACCTGACGTGTTTTCTCTATGAGCTCTCTATTAGTGTTACTTCATGTCCTATATTTGAGGTGATTTTCGTCTTCTACAAGCTTGATACTAGTAGCTGTTTGTGAGCTTATGGATTTGAGTTTATTCTAATTTATTTTGAGTGCATAACAATGATAAGGAATTCTAGTCAGATTTGCCACATTTGAGTCGATTTCAGTCTCTTTCGTTCACTCAACAATCAACATTGTAGTCCTCTGGAATATATGAAAGTGTCGGAACTCCATGTATTCAGTCAGTTCAGCATTCAGTTACCTTGCTTCCAGCAGTCTTATGTGGCTTAGTTGTATGTTTCAACAATCATCTCTTGAAGGACTTAATGAAGACAATGTCCGCAAGCTAAAGGATGCTGAGATCTATACTTGCAAAAGACTTTTGAAGCGTACCAAGGAGGTTTTGAACCACCCATCTTGATTCCTCTTCCAATCTCTCATAAAACTTTGCAGTGTATTCAGATTTCCAAAAAAGTATTTGCTTACATTACTTGAGGTCGTTGGTACTACCGAGCACTACAATACAATCTTGTGTTGATTGCGGAGTAAATTAATGACCCTAAGGGGCCAACTCCGACTCTCTTTAATGCAACCAAATGAAATAGCTTTTGGAAAGCTGGTTCATTTGTTTGAATTCGGGTTGAACTAATTAAAGAGGGTCAAGAGTACCTCTAAGGGTCAACAAAGTACAACTGTAGTTGGCTGTTGGGAGCTGACCATAGGACACCAATAGAGGAGATATAGGATTAGCTGAAAACAGAGGAGTTAGCTGATTGCTTGCTTCTTCTTATGCTATCTATGCACATGTGCACACACATCCTTTGCTCGTTACAAGTCTATTTTATAGTCCTACATCACTGGCATACTACTCAGACTTTTTTTACTCTCACACATTAAGCTAGAGGACTCCAGAACATTTATACACAACCAAGTTACTTGGATTTTTTCTCATGCCAACAAAGTGCTTGAATGCTCTAAATTATCTTGTTCTTTTGAATTTGCTACTCCTTCTGTTCCAAAATAAATGTCACTTTTGACTTTTAGGTATCATGTTATGATCATTTGTTGTATTCAAATTTTTAGTGCAAATATTATTTATTTTTTATAACTTGTTTCTATCATCAAAGATACTTTAATCATGACATATTCGCTCTCATATGTGCGCAAAAAATTAAATAAGATGAACAGTCCAACGCGATCTAAAATTCAAAAATGACAACTATTATATCGATTCTAAATTAATGACTGATCTGGCATGTCACCAGCTCAGTAAATGCTAGAGATTGTCCCTTAAGAGTTAGCTCATCTCTTTCCTTTCATTCTCTTCTCCACATAGGACAAAATCCTGTGTAGATTGACTCTTAGCTTCCCTTTTGAGATGCTTAGAGTGGAAATCTTAAACTCGAAATGACTTATGTTGTGGGTTTTGCAATTAAGTCTTTGTTTAACCAACTGTGCATGTGTTAAAAGTTTTGTTGCAATAAAAGCGCAATGGCCAATCTCTCATTAAGACTGTTAGAGGAAATGGGAAAAGGCTTGCACCAGCGGTTTGGACTCCTCGCTAGAAAGCGCTATGGCCAAACATTGGAGTATGGCAGTAACACTCACTAGAAATAAGTTGGATGATCCTCTCACACTTGATAAAAAGGCTGACATCTAAGCATCATCGCCTTAGGGATAGGTGTCTGTAATTAGAGAGTCCTCAAAAGTTAACTCTAAACTAGCTTTTACTATTGTTTATTGGAGAAAAAGAAGAGAGAGAAGGCTGTTAGCTCTTCATCAAGAGCTAGTCTCTAAAGACAATGAGAGATGTGAACATGGATCTCACACATCGTCAATCCTTTGCAAGAGGTGGCTGCTAGTTCTTAACTAGCTCTACTATTAGCGAGGCTCTTAATTCTAAAAAAAAAAAGAGGAATGTTGTGCCCTACTGAAAGGAACTGACTGCATTACGAGGGATAGTGGGATTCGGTGCATAAACTCTTCAGATTCAGTTCAAACTCATTTTAAATCCTAGGTATTTGTATTTATGGTGAAAAACGAACCAAGTACAAGTAAATTTCAAAATTTAGTGGGTGCATTTGCGCCCACTACTCTATGTGTAGCTTCGGCTCTCGTCCACTGTAGTAATTGCAGTGTGCGATGCCAATTGGAGTCAGTGAACACGGGCGTGAGGCAAAGCCACCAAAATGGCATATCTGTTTGGGATGGTCTTGTGTTGCTTTAGTAATCAAAAGATGTTTTGCTTTGATATCAGTGAAATTCGCTTTTCGCAAAATAAAAGATGATGACACCATCGTCGGTCGGATGGAAGCCAAGCGGCGTGAGGAGGCCGTGCAAACTACTTCCCTGATCTCCGTTACACAGAAAACTTCTGGATTTGAGGAAACAACATAGGCTATGGAGGAAGCAAAGGATAGTTGGGGCGTGGGGTGGACCCTCGGTCCGAGTACCTGTATCTGTATTTGGACATGAGCCAAACAGAGTTGCTGCATCTGCTTAAGTTATACTAGTGACGATTCCTACTCGTATTGTTAGCAAAAGCTTAATTGCAAATTTCACCCCAAAACTCAGCACGAGTTTATTTCCTAATAAGCTTGTTTGTTGCAAAAATCACCCACCCTAACCCAGTGTTGGTTGATAGCCCCCCGATTTCCATATGCTCTCCAAACAGGCAATATATATCCTTTCTCTCTCACACACATTCAATTATAATCAACTATGACATGAAGATTCAAACAACATTAAGTATTTTTCCCATCATATGCCTTCCAGATTTAAACCAACGCTTATTATATGGTTTATTAGGAGCCTGCAGTCTACTATACTATGAGCAAGCCTGATCTCTTATTCTCTTCCTTTGATCAATTCTCCCGTTTACAGGGGTCTCCGTGCATCCGCACTGCCTTCGTGATTCCTTGATCATCACTGCGTCCTTGATCACTGGAATCCGCACCGGGTAAGCCGGATGCGTGTACGGGCACACATCAGCTGGAATTAAGCAATCGTTCGTGCCTGTGAGCCGCAGCAGAGTCAGCGTGCCACGCTCGACGGAGAAGGCGAACACGGCGCCAGGCAGGGAGAAGACCACATCCTCGTCGGTTGGATGGAACCCCACCGGCTTAACGACAAGGGCGCTGCTTCCATGCTTGAAGCAGCTGGCTGCTGCTTCCGGGTTCCGCGCCACCAGCTCCGCGACGCTAACCTGGAGACACAGGCTCCACCAGACACCACCTGTAAGATCTGATGATTTCCACACCTCCAACACCGACGAGTTGCAGTGCGCGTACTGCAGGCCCGAACCGTGGCAGCGCTCCCCTATGCAACGATTCTGATCTTGCCAACCGGCGCCGAGACTATGACGAGGAAGTGCGATTTCTTGGATGGGGTTGTTAACACTGCTGCTGCTGTTGTACGCTATAATACAGGTATGATCCAGTAGGACGTGCCGCTCTGGCCGTGGGTCGGCGGCGAGGCGAAGGTGTCTCCGTCGCAGAGGACGGGGGGCAGCGGTAGCTTCCGCAGCTCCCACTGGCCGCCGTCGGAGGAGAAGACGCTCAGGTCGAGGCACATTGTTTGGTCCAGGCAGTCCTCCGGCCAGTGCAAGATCACCACTCGGAAGCTCTTGGCGCCGTCGGCCACCGTCAGGAGCCCGCACCGCCACTCGTGCGTTCCCGCCGGCTCGAGCTTGGGGAGAGCCACGTAGTCCCGTGTCACCGGGTTGCAGACATAGTAGCGCGCGGTGCCGACGCGGCCTCGGCCTCGGCAGCACAGCACCAGGCCGGCGGCCGAGTCGAGTACGATGATGCCGTCCGGGTCGTCGCCGGGCAGTTCGGGCACGAAGGCCAGGTCCGCGCCGGGCATGACGGGCTCGCCCGCCGCGTTGGCGTTGCCGGCGGCGGCTTGGCCGGTGAGGAAGACCGGAACCGCCTCCTTGGGCTGCTCCAGAGGCTGCATGAAGACGCCGGCCCGCGGCCAGTAGCGTTCGGCGAAGGCGGGGCGGGCGGCGAGGGCGTTGTAGCGGCGGGAGGCGGCGCCGAGGCGCACGAGGGACTCGGGCGGCAGCCGCCGGAGGATCTCCTCCACCATGAGCGTGTCGCACAGAACATCCATTGCTTGATGGATCAATCTCCATTGTTGCTTTCATGCGTATATACGTACAAAAGTACTACAAGGTAAGTCATGGAGCCGGCCGGCGTCGTGTGCGTGACATGTTGTGTAGCGCTAGGGACTTCCGGTCAGAGTACATGAAGGAAAGGGCAGCAGTACTTCCGCAAGAAGAGCTGGGCTTTGATGCGTCTCATGACCGCTATTTGCGGCGTTTTTGTCCGGGTGCTGGCTGCTCATATGTTCACGCCGGTACCATGGTTGATTCCGGCTACAACAACATCTCAACGCAGCTACTTTCTTAAAAAAAAATCACAACGCAGCTACGTGTGACTGCTTATACATGGCCGGGCTCACCTGCTTGGCTGCTTCTACCGATGTCAAATGTTGACATCTGCGGCTATTAGCTCGTTATGCCAAACATTGGGTGCTTTTTGGCCTGCCATTCGGTTCTCGCAACAAATTTTGGCATAGAAAGATGGTGAGCAAGCGTCCACTTCCATACTTGCATGCAATTTTTTTTTTCGAAAAGTGAGTTTCATTTATATTAAAGCATATTACACTCTCAGATTACAAAAACATTCCAAACAGCTCCAACTCTTTCGATGGGAGACAAAAAAAAATGTTGAAACAACCGCAAGCAAACCCAGTGGCGGAGCTTCAACTATAATCGAAGGGTGTGGCCGGTCTTGGTAATTTTGCCTCAAAACTTGAGAAATAGTACCAAATTACTGTTTGTTTAGAGCTGTTGGGGGTGGGGGTGGTGGCATGGCCACCCTCGGCCACAAGGAACCTTCGTAACATAGCAAACCTTTGGCGTGCCATTCCGAGGCGGGGAACCAAACATCTCCAAACTGATCCCACACCCAAAGAATAAAAGAAAAACTGACTGAGCAGCAACAAATGATGCAGTCAAATTGTTTGCGCAACGATGATTTGATTTGTTCTTCCATTGTCAAGGTGGCTCGACAGTATGGACCAAGCTCAGAATGTCCTCGGCAACGTCTACAACGTTGGATGATCTATGGACGCTACAACTACCCACAACAGTCTCACATCTCTCTTCAGTGTGGCCTTCTATCCTCATGATTCTACTTTGGAAGATATGGGAAGGCAGGAATAATCACATCTTTCAAGGCAAAGCTTTTTCCCATCATCGTGTAATTAACGCTACTTTTAGCGACATTAGGTTATGGAGGCACCGTTGCAAGCGTCAGCAAAGACAAACTATAACGGCTTGGGCTTTATGCTTCGATCAATGTAACTCCGCTATATAACTCTCTTGAGGCTTTTGAATGAAATTCAGGTGGAGAAATCATAAGTGAGTGTGGAGTAGGATGCTACATTGACACGTCGTGTTCACTATCGGGCATTCAATTGCTCTTGGATCTTCCAAGTGGGTTTACGGGCACGCAGGGGACGTCCTCCTTGTCCAGAGCTGGGTAGGACAGCGTGCTGCTCTGACGACTCAGCTTTAGAGTACTGTTTTGTCTTGGCTTTCATTTTGCCGGAATTTACCATCTCTGGGTCCAGCTGGTTTGGTTTTCGACGAGTCTTGGTTCGGTTCCGTGAACAAGCAGCCTGGTCCCTTGGCCTTTTTCCTGGCCCTGTTCCTCTTTTCACCGGAATTCGTTTTCCTCTTGGCGTCGCCGGGACCGAGTTCTTTATCACCGGAATTCGTTTCATGACACACGAATGCTGGTAAGGGATAACATGTTGAGGCGTCGCCAAGCCATCGTGCGTGCACCACAAGTCCATCCTGCAACTCTCCGTGCAGAGGGCGAACACGGCCCCAGGCAGGGCTACCAAGACGATACTCTCGTAGGTCGGATGGAAGCCCACCGGCGCGAGCACGTTCTTGTCGCTCATGAAAGCGGCCGCCTCCGGGTTCCGCTCCATGAGCTGCGCGACGCCGGCCGAAAACACCAGCTCCCAATCGTGGCCCGTCACGTCCGTCACCCACACCTCGATCACCGACGCGTCGGACTGCGCGTACCGGACGCCGGAGATGACGCCGGCCCCGACGCAGCGGTTCTGCCGGCCGTCGGCGAGGCGGCGGGGGAGGCCGAGGGCTTCGATGCTGTTGCTGAGGCAGTTGTAACGCAGTGCCTGGTCCTTCTGTGGCTGGATCCAGTAGGCGCTGTCGCCGGCGAGGATCGGCGGCGCGCGGAAATTGTCCATGGAGGAGAGGAGAAAAGGCACGAACACCCGTCGCGCCTCCCACTGGCCGGTCTCCGAGAAGAAGACGCCCGCGTCGAGCTGGTTGCTTGTTTCCTCCGACGGCCATTGCAGGATGACCACCTGGAAGCGCTTGTCGCCGTCCACCGTCAGGAACCCGCACAGCCGCGGGACGTGGCGGAACGGGTACTCCGGGAGCGCCACGGACTGCCCCGTCACCGGGTTGCACACGTAGTAGTGCTGCGCGTTCCAGAAGTGGCCGCCTCTGGTGCAGAGGATGAAGTTGCCCAGCGGCGCCGAGTGCACAACGGCGATGCTGTCCGGGTCCTCGCCGCCGAGCCGCATGAACCGCGCCTCCTTGGCGCTTGGGCGGGGCAAGGAGGCCGCCAGGTCATTTATGGACACGAGCTTGTCGCCGGCGACCGCGAGGAAGCGCGGTGGCTCGGGCCTCTCGGGAGGCTGGAAGAAGACGCCGTCCCGATGCCAGTAGCTGAAACTGAAATCGAATTCCTCGGCGTTGGCGAGGGCGTTGTAGCGGCGGGAGACGGCGCTGAGGCGGAACAGGGACTTGGGCGGCAGGCGCGGGAGGATCTCCTCCACCAGCAGGTCGTCGTGCAGAGCATCCATTGAAGAGGGACCGATACGTACTGCGCCGATGAGCAGGCCAACGGCGATATATATATATGTGCGTGCATCGGCAAAGAAAGACTCGATCCGCGGACTCGATCGATGTCGGAGTCGGAGCAGAGGAAGAGTATGTGTCATGCGACTCATATGAGGATATCAGCCTTGTGAACAGAAAGGGAACGCAACCGATTATTAAACACTATACTATACGCGGCAGCAGCAAATAAATACTCAAAAGTATTTTCATTCTAAATTGCTTACGACAGACTCTAAGCTTACAAGGAACCCACTTCTTTTTTTTTTTCGCCCATGATCATTGCAATCAGAAGGGGGTAAACAGCCAAGGTCTATATATTGTTACTGATCAGATCAACGTACCCGACCCAAGCTTAGCAGATTCAACAATAATCACTTCACATCACGAGGCACGAAACAGCCACATTAACGTACCCGACCCAAGCTTAGCAGATTCAACAATAATAAAATTTACTCAATTCTAATCACAGATAAAAATTTCTAACGCAGAATATTCAAAGAGAAAACGGCTACTTGTATCTGAACCACTTCAATCCAGGTACCTGCAGAGCCAACCTTTACTTGGTCGTTCAGCCCCCCACAATGACGTCTTGGGACGGGCGGGGGCCGGGCACGACAGAAAAATTCAACGCCGCCTGAAAGACGAAGCACTGAACGATGCGGTCGCGGGACCTAGGATTGGCCTTCCTCAGGGAGCGGGCCATGCGGCCAAGGTCGATTAGATTCTCCTCCATTAGCCACTTCAAGTTATAGATGTCGGGCTTGTCGGCGGAGAGGTAGGGGGCGAGCGGGCAGTCCGGCGGGCACTCGACGCGCTGGTGCCTGCACGCTGGGCACGCCGGGTGAGACGGCGAGGGCGAGGACGCCGTGGAAGAGCAGGTTGATTCCGAAGACAAAGATGTTATCGAAGATCTGGCCGTAGCTGACGAGGAGGAAGCCATGCCGACGCGTCCTGATGTGTGGATTGGGGAAGTTTGGGACACGACTCAATCATGAATTCAGGACGCGTGGGTGCCGGATTTTTTTTTTTTGAGGGATGGGTGCCGGACTTTATACGGGGCGAGACAGTTTGGTTACGAGGAGGACGCCGTAGGTTTCTGTGGCCCCGTTTGGAACCGATCGATTTGTTGACCGTGTGCACAGCTTTTCCATTTTAATCTTCATAATATAGTTTATATATGTAACTGTGATGATGTTGTACAAATGTTATTTCAAAAAAAAAAGAATACACTGGCCACTTGATCAATTTATGGGTTGCATTATACTCCCTCCGTCCCAAAATAATTGTCGTTTTAGCACTCGGCACGGAGATTAAGAAAAGTTAGTAAAGGTAGGTGTGCAGAAAACGAGAAGGAGAGAGATAGAGATAGAGGTGTATTAGGAAGAGAGAAAGGTGCATCGAAAAGTGAGAATGATAATTATTTTGGGAAAACTGGATGAGGCTAAGATGCCAAATAAACTGGGACGGAGGGAGTATCAGTTAACGTTCTTGCTTGTGTGGTTTGTTTTGTATTACCTTGAGGGAGCCCTCGTCACAAATTCTTTAGATCTCATAGTAAGACCGTCATATCATCAAGTCAAAGATGTCGCTAAATCGTTGACAATCAAATCTTAAATCAACGAATTGGAAAGGTGACCAACACATGCTCAACTTTCATTGTACAAAAACTCCGAGTGTGGCTAATGCATGTGCTGCTTTTATATACTGAACACATGTAGTAATCAAATGCGCGAAGCGAGCATATATATATATAGCCCAGCTTATAAAATGCGATTGTGCGAAGAGAGCATATCTCGGGTTGTTTGGTTTTTTTGTTGGAATCAAACCATTCGGTTTCGGTTGTGGTTGATTTTTTTTAAAAAAATGCTTTGCTAGCTGTATTTGTGACTGTGCTTAAAACGTTTGGCTAAACTGCTCCTCTAGCCGTTTCTCTTTATTTTTAGAGACAAGCTAACATTTCTTGGCTTCCTGTTTCATTTTTTTTGCCACTTTCTTCTTTGCAGCAAATTTGCACCTCTTACGAAAGGTAGCCTAGTGGTTACAAGAGTCTTAATAGCACCTAAGGTCTTGGAGTACGACTCGCCGTGAGAGCGAATTTTTTAAGATTTAATGGCATTACGCTTTTAAAGGGAGGCGACGTGACCGTCGACAGCGAGACGTCAGTGGTGACTTCGTCAATTTCGAGGATTTGCTGACTCAGTATTCGAAAATGCTTATTGAGGTAAGATTTACATATGTGCGAAAAGCCATTAAAAAAATCCTAAAAAAAAGCCCTTAAAATAGCCTCCATTGCAACAGATTTGCATCTCTTGATGATCGCAATTCAGCGAACGAAAAGGAAGGCTTATGTTTTTTTTTAGTTTTTGTTTTTTTTAAAAAAAAACAAGGAAGGCTCATGCGAAAAGAGGCCATAGGACCTTTTCGCGGAAAGGCCTTAACCGTATTGGGCCAGATTGGGACTGAAATCAGGCCCGCGTAGATCGTCGAAGCATCATCGCACCATCTTCTCTAGAGAGCACCAGCGCCGCCGGAGCCGCCTTCTGCTCGCTGGAGCACGCCACACAGGCCACAGCTGCACCTGGTGGAACTCTGCCCTCCTCGTCTCGTCTTCTAGTCGCGTGGAGTGGAGATCCATCCCGTCGCGCCTCCGGACTGGAGCAGAACCAGTCGAGGTATGGGTTTCCTGCCCTCCCCTTCCTCAACCCTAGATGGCCTCTTCCCCCTTGATATTTGGCCATGGTTAGTTATAAAACATGTTGGGGTGCGGAGGAAGAAGGATGCATCCGAAATTGATCCTAAGAATGCCTGTAGGATGGATATTGTAGTTTTTTCATTTCCCACGTAGTGAATTAGTAATCTAATCCATCCATATGGTTTTGGTTCGGCTTGATTAGACTCTTCTCGTTCTCTTAGCGTGCAAAATCGATTGACCTCAGCTGATGCCATAGGCATTTGGAATGGAAGGTGATGTTGCAGTTTATTTTCCCAAATCTTGGGGGTTTAGCTCAACCTCCAGGCGCCAATTGTAGACTGCAGCGAGTTGGAGTGAGTTTGTTTGGGCGTTGGGACCTCGGAAATGGAATTTTAATTAGCTTCGGATTGAAAATTTTGTAGTGCTCAGGCTTACCAGGTTCTTTTCTTGTGTTATTACTTGGCAGGACAAATTGCAGGTCGCTATTCGTGTAGCCAGGAGCAAGTTTCACACAAAAAAAGATAGAAGATGGGTATCCTTGAGAGGATCAAGGAGATCGAGGCCGAGATGGCTCGGACTCAGAAAAATAAAGCAACAGGTTTTGTTGTCTTCACTACCTGACAACTAGGCAACTTATGCTTATCTCTGTATGCTGTTTTTTCCTCCTTTTTTTTTCCTTTTTTTGTACAACCACACTAGCACATGTTATTGGATCTCTTATCTGGTCATGAAAAACTAGCTCAGGATGGTTTAGTGAGCCACAGGGAGTAGGGTCATCAACTGCCACATTGGCCGTGCTGCCTCTATAGTCATGCCTCCAATAGCGTTTAACTATTCAGCCTGTTTTGTACCCCTCTTATTGAAATGCAGGTCCTTTTAGGATTTGTATTGGTTAAACCATTTTCATCTTTGATTTTGATATGTAATGAATCACGTAGATTGACAACATTTGATTGATGCTTATATAATTACCACTAAAATACTAGCATAATATGTAGATGATACATATTATGTTATCTTTCATGTCAATGTCCTAAGTGACTCACGTTTCGAAGGATCATACAGAATGCTAGAATATCTCATCATTCTGCTACTCAGTGCTATAAATGTTTGGGTTAATGACCACAAGCTGTTTCATTTTAGCATCCACTGTGGATAAATAATAATTCTAGACATAGTTAATCCAGGACTACTGATTTAGGAACATTCTTTTTTCATTCTTATATAGGGTCTGCTTGGTTACACGCCATCGTTTACCAAGCTAAACGTTCGGCAGCCACAGGCAAAAAGGCAGGTGCTTGGATTCCGCCAAACTCGTACGGCAGCCACCAGTTCGCTTCATTGCTTTGGCGTGCTGTGCTGTGGCGAGTGTGGCGCCGATTTTCGTGGCGAAGCTGGCCGTGGCGTGGCGACCCACGGCCGGCAACCAAGCAGACCCATAGTTGTATTTATTATCACATCAATCATCTTAAATTTTATGCATTTTATGATAAATAAATAGTCAAATACTATCTCGTATATCCAAATAGGATGGTTTTCTCTACACTGAATATGTTGGAAACAACTCTTGATCATGCGACTACCATTGGTCTGTACATAATTAGCATGAGCATCCCTAATCCATCATTAGTTTTCTCTTGCACATTATGTTATGATCGATAATGAAGTTTTTTTTTTCTTGCATATTGTATCTAATACCTTTTTTTCTTCATTTGTCGTACAGAATATCATCTTGGACAGCTGAAGGCAAAGTTAGCAAAGTTGAGGACACAATTATTGGAGCCTCCAAAGGTAATGATGGATGACCAAACTACATCCGGATCCTGAATATTTGTTTCCCATGGAGTTCTATAATATGGATATATATTATATCATCATGTGGAGCTATTATTTATTGTTTCCTGGTCATTTATTTCTAAGTCTTCGCCCTCTGAACATTGTCGAATAATATGACCTAAATATAATAGATATGGGAGTTGCTTGCATCATCTGACATTGTAGTTTGGTCATATAGGGTTCTACTGGAGGTGGAGATGGTTTTGAAGTCACAAAGTTTGGACATGGTCGTGTTGCACTTATTGGATTTCCCAGGTCTACTTCTTATGCCTAAGACTCGAGTATTGAAAAAGTCCTGTGTTCAAATCTTTCAGTTTGTGCCAGTGGCATTATTATTCTGGAGTCTATTATAATAAAATTGGAGAATCTTGTGTGTTCTACATATACTATCTGATTCCTTGTATTTTTGGCTCATGTGAACTAACTCTTGTAACTATGGCTTTTATATATGTATAAACCAAATATTTCTGTTTAGTTCTATTTATGCCAAACTTTCTATTATCGAATACCTTATGCTGAAATTTTGTTTCTTATTTGTAGTGCAAAGCAGAAAATGTTCAGCGTAGTTAGTAGTTTATAAAGCAATATTTCTCATGTATTGTGACTATTTACTTTGCAGTGTTGGAAAGTCTACTCTTTTAACTATGTTGACTGGGACACATTCTGAAGCTGCATCATACGAGTTTACCACCCTCACTTGCATTCCTGGTATTATTCATTACAATGATACCAAAATCCAGCTTCTTGATCTTCCTGGTATCATTGAAGGAGCCTCTGAAGGCAAGGGCCGTGGTAGGCAGGTATATATGCTGCAAACAGTTCACTTATTTACAACACGCTGAGTTCTTTCACTGACTAACCACTCTGATATTTTTTTAATGCCATGCTACACTCGTTCTTGTTTTCAGGTTATTGCTGTTGCAAAGTCATCAGATCTTGTCCTGATGGTTCTGGACGCCTCTAAGGTAACTAGTTAACTTGATAAGTTTTTGCACTTTCGCTTCATTGTTTTCCTATTCTCTTATTCAAACTTTATAACTGTGGTGTTTGCTAAGCATAATTAAGATTCTATGGTACGAGAGAAGGGGAAGGGCAGATATCTAGGTCTACTTAGTATGTGTCTCTCATAATCTCACCGATAAACATAAAATTTGAGCTCAAATACTTCCATCTTATTCTTGACAGTAGCTGAACAGCCTGAACTACCATGTTTTCCTTGGTACATTCCTTTAGATTATTTTATTTTAAGTTTCTGGGCTAAATCCCTCAAAAATCAAATTTATCAACCAGCATACTTAACAAGTGCATCACTAAAACCAGCATTCCTCTTCATTGAAGCTTGTATGTTAATTGTTATATCTGTCCTGCATTAGCTGTTTTCAGTTTTTTTTAAGTAAAAGCATGTCATATTAGTTAATATAAGTTGCTGTGCTTGGAATTTAATTACTTTCCTTATGACTTGTCAAATAGAGATGCCCATATACCACATTTTTGCTATTTTAAGTTGAGAATTCTTAAAAATCTTAGCGGAGCCTTTTAAAAATATATATGATTGCTTGAAAGTTCTTCCACGATCTTAGCGAATGCTGTTGGCGTATATCGTCGCACTTCAAGATGTGAAAGTGTCACTTCAGAGTATGTGACTATCATACAGGGTCCAAGCAACAGCTTATATTCTTTTGCTAATTAGATTATTGTTCTTATTGTCATTTCAGAGTGAAGGTCATCGCCAAATATTAACTAGAGAACTGGAAGCTGTTGGACTCCGTCTCAACAAAAGGCCTCCTCAGGTATATACGTGCTTTGTTGAATATGTGACAAATGAAACGTATGTAGAAAACATACAGATGGACACTATTTCAAAACTGACTTTCTAGGAATATAAGAACTAAAATGGACTCTACGGAACATATCGAGCATGCTGGGTATGACTCTAATCCACAGATCAAGTATTGCCAGCCCTACAGTTAAAGGCAGTCCTTGAAACGCTGAACCATGGATGGGAAGTTGGGAAGAGATGAATGCCACTTCTCATGGTACCTCTTGGGCATGGTGCTTCACAATCTGTGTCGGATGGTCTGTAATGCATGGGCGTGTAAAACATAGCAGTGATCTAAGTCACCCCATGCAGATCTGACTCTTTGATTCATTATTTCATAATTTAATCCTAACAGAATCAACTGACTGCGTTTGTTTCGTAGCTAGGAATGTATTCCAAATTTTCACTAAGTAGCCACAAAAGTTTAGTACAACCAAAGGATAAATTTCACAGCCTTACTCCCTATATAACCGAACATATGTTAGTTTCTCACAAAGCAAATCAATAAGTGTAGACAAACACACGTCTAGTTAGGGGCTCAGGATGCATGATGTAGTCCTTTAAGCACAAATATTAGTGGCATAATAAATGCGATTGTTGTGTCGTCACAAAACACTAATTCAATCTTGTGTTTCCTGTTGAAGCAGTCAACTTCCTTTATAATACTATGCACGGAATTCTGTGTATCCCAATTTCTTTTTTTGTTTGGATATGGATATCATTGGAAGGTGGGTTCATTCATGTTTGATTTTCTGTGGAGTGCCGTTGGTTATAAAAATACCATGGATAAGTGCCGACCTAACTGTGTTGTTACTTGACGAACTAGTTCTGTCAATCTGTTGTTATATCACTGCCTATGCACTACCTCCTAGATGAGGTCTAAATTTGCAGCTGGTGTTAACAAATAAATGCTCTGTTGCTTTTTGACTCATCTGGCGTTTCATATATGCACTTAATATTATACCATCTAAATTCCCCACTGACCCATTATTGTATCTTTTGTACAAAGATATACTTTAAAAGGAAGAAGACTGGCGGGATTTCATTCAACACTACAGTGCCTTTGACTCATATTGATGAGAAGCTCTGCTATCAGATTTTGCATGAGTACAAAATTCATAATGCTGAGGTGTGTGTACGCTTGTGTGGGTGTGCATGTTTGTCTTTGCAGTAGACTTAACGGTTTTTTTTTTCCCGAACGGGGACTTAACTGTTGTTTGTTACTTTAGGTGTTATTCCGCGAAGATGCTACTGTGGATGACCTCATTGATGTCATTGAAGGAAATCGGAGGTACATCAAATGTGTTTATGTATATAACAAGATTGATGTTGTTGGTATTGATGATGTGGATAAGCTTGCTCGGCAACCAAATTCACTTGTGATCAGCTGCAATTTGAAGGTATGTTTCATCTGTCTCCTTTGTCAATATGACCCTATATTTGTTTGTTATTCCCAACAATTATATTGCTGTATTGGCATCTTTAAAATGTTGTGCACACAATCGAGTTCTGTAATGTCCTCATTTCTTTTCGATCTTTTGTCCCAAGCAAGTTGGGGTAGGCACACATGTAGATATAAAGATCAAAAAAAAAACCGTAATGTCCTGATCTTTATATCTACATGTGTGCCTACCCCAACTTGCTTGGGACAAAAGGCTATGTTGTTGTTGTTTATATCTACATGTGTCTGAATTTATTCATCTGCGCAGCTGAACTTGGACAGGCTGCTGGCAAGAATGTGGGATGAAATGGGCTTAGTGAGAGTGTACACTAAGCCACAGGGTCAGCAACCTGATTTCACAGATCCAGTTGTCCTTTCTACTGTAAGATCCCCCCTCCCCCCAAAAAAATGCATTTCACTTCCCGCTGTACTATGGAATATGAGGAATAGGCTGGTTGATGACCTTGGTTTTGTGCCATCAGGATAGAGGTGGCTGCACAGTTGAAGACTTCTGCAACCATATCCACAGAAGTTTGCTCAAGGACGTGAAATATGTGCTTGTATGGGGAACCAGCGCAAGGCACTATCCGCAGCATTGCGGGCTTGGCCATGTTCTTCAAGACGAGGATGTTGTCCAGATAGTAAAGAAGAAGGTTATAATCTGATCTGAGGCTAAAGTCACCATATCTTAAAATAGTTAAAAGATACCAATATGCATTTTGCATATAAAAACTTCAGTTTCGATAGCTGTGTATACTATATGTATTCGATAACTTAAAAGTTTTGCTAAACATTTGAATTGAACATTCAGGAAAAGGAGGAGGGCGGGCGAGGCCGGTTCAAGTCGCACACGAATGCACCTGATCGGATATCTGACAGGGTGAAGAAGGCTCCTCTGAAGCAGTAATCGGATCACAAGTGCATCGAAATCAGCTCTTCCAAACACTAGATCGGATAATCTGGAGCTAGCTGAGCTGGGTGCTACTTTTTGCAGCCCTATTTTGTGCCAGAAGGGCCATATTTGAAGTACTCACTTGGCAACCCCTGTATCTCTGCGCAATACCTTTCACTTATAGTATGGATTCTCATCAGATATTGTGTTGTGGGCATGTGTTAGTGTGTTACCTGCCATGAGGCTTTGCATAGATAACGAGAGTTATGCTACGAGCTTGCTTGTTAATACCATCTGTGCTGTGATAGGATTGGAAACTTGCAAGTTAATAAAAGGAAATCCTAGAATGACTGGCTTCGCGTGTGAACGTATATCCTCTTGCGTCTTGCGGACGACGTGTCGAACACGGATTGGCACGATCAGTGCTTTCCACGTCTCCGCCTAACGGGTTGCGAGCAGCAGGTGATTACTTGTTCAAATCGCACCCGCGAGGAAGAGTACAAGGTAAACGGGTTCAAATCTCTGACCCGCAAACTGATCTCGCTCGCACCCTCTCCATCCCCCATTCTTTCGCCGGCGATGACGCCGCTGCCGGCGGCCGCCGCCGCGGCGGGGCGGAAGCCAACGGCCGTTGTGCTGCTCCTCTGCATCGCGTTCTGCTTCCTCCTACTCCTTCTTGGCTCCTATTCCCCTCGCCTCGAGCCCCAAGGCCGCAGCCATCACCGCCGCCTCAAGCTCCACCCGAGGAGCTCCAAATCCGCCTCCTCCTCCTCAGGTGCCGCTCCTGGGGTGAACGGGGGACAGGAGCAGCAGCAGAACCACCACCACCACACATTTGACCCGGCCATAGCCGAGCTGGAGCACCGGCTGGAGGACAAGGAATGGGAGCGCGAGCACTACCGCCTCCTCCACGGGGACGACGGCGATGGCGGGCCGGACGAGCACATGAAGGAGTGGGAGGAGTTCCTCAAGGAGGAGGAGGATCTCATCAACGACGACGAGCGCTTTAAACTCGACGACCGCATCCGCGAGCTCTTCCCAAAGATCGACCTGGCCCCGCAGGACGGATTCGTATCCCTCGATGAGCTCATCAAGTGGAACCTCGAGCAGGCCAGGGCCGACCAGCTCCACCGCTCCGGTAGGGAGATGGAGCTGTACGATAAGAAAGGCGACGGGATCGTTTCCTTCGAGGACTTCAAGGCGCGGCGCCAAGAATCCCACGGTAACATGTCTCTGCTTTTAGTTGTGGATAAAGCAATCAACGCAGACGAACTCGTGTAAAAAAATGTGCGATTGTGAACATGTTGGATTCATGATTTGCAGGACAGGGCAATTTGCTGGGTTTCCTGTGGTGGAACGAGGAGCATTTCAATGCTTCAGATGCAAACGGCGATGGTTTCCTTGATAAAGCTGAATTTAATGAGTAAGCATTCAATTGAATTGTACCAAGAGATTAAATTTCCTTTATGATTCTGGATTATTTGCTAACCTCTTCCTTTTAATTGTTTTGCTGCCACTTCAGTTTCCTTAATCCAAGCGATTCTGAGAATCCTAAAATCATCAATTTGCTCTGTAAGCAAGAAATAATGTGAGTGCTTCTTCATTAATCACTGTATCTATTGTGGTACTATGTTTGCATAACTTTCAGCAGTTCAGATGGATAATTCAACATACTTCAATGCAAATTAAGGTGTATGTGATTTATTCGCTTCAACCTTTCAAAATTCTGAGGGTATTTGGTTCATTGATGGGTGAGCATTGGCTTCACCAAAATTGTCAAATCTGTTGTGTTTCATGAAAACCTGATTGCATATGTTCTTGCCTTTGAATTAATTATATGTTATCGATTCACTTCACTGATGTCGCATGTGAGGGAAATTTGTTAACGGTGCCTGGTTGTCTTGGTGTTCACTTACATGTGAAGTGTGAACAGTAGTTTCTGCATATGAAACCAGTGCGTTATTTATTGCTGAAACATATCTACTGTGTAACCCTGCCCTGCCTCTTTAGAGGTTGACAACATCTTACTGTCTTTTAACTTTACTACAAAAGAAGCTCAGACATTTTGCTCAATCATCACATAACGATGGCCACCAAGTTAACAATTTGTTCACACAATTCAAATAATGTGTCTTTAAGGGGGTAGAGTTCAAGTCAGGTTAGATAGGCATGGCTAGACCTGTTATTGGATTGGGTTGGGCCAGGACTGGGCTTAGTCAAAGGCGAGATGTCTGGTTGACCTTGGTTAGGTTTGGGCTTACTCTGGTCGTTGCCAGGTCATTGATTAACCTTCCTTTTTCTGAGATGAGAGGTGAATCATACAAAATGCATATTAAAATTAAAATGCACTTAATCGTATGTTATATTTGCGAAAGAACACAAGCTTTCATGGAATCATTGTGCTCCTTATAGTTTTGGCAATTGCAGTCCATTCCTCCTGTCTTAACAGCTATAGGTTTTATGTTCACCTCCTTCAAAGTTTGGAATTCTAAACATACATGTTTTAACACTTTATAAATAGTTCCAAATATGGACTAAGCTCTACTATGCCCTCTGATAAACTCATGGCGAATGGACTAAGCTCTATTATGCCCTCTGATAAACTCACCTGAAGCAGAAGAAATTTAGCAGGACACCCATGTCCAGGCTTGTTGCAATGATAAGACGGATGAACCTTTTGAATGACCATCAATATTCTCTGGTGTGTCTTGCGGAAAGTTGTCGATGTTATGCCATTACATGGTCAATAAGATGAATAATGCCTTTTAAGAGCATGCATATAGTTTCTTTGAGATTGCACTTGAAATTCCTTACTCATTTTGCTATATCCAGGCAGAGAGATAAAGATGGTGACGGAAAGCTAAACTTTGAAGAATACTTTAATGGGTTACATGACCATATACATGGTTATGATGACGAGAATGCAGATATTTCCCATATTGGGAATATTACAGTTGCAAAGGAGCGTTTTTCTAGACTTGACAAAGATAATGATGGGTATGCAAGTGGGACCTCTAATTGTGGATTTCTATATGAAACCTCACTTGCAGAATTTATGAACATCTTCCCAATTCATTTGATAAAACCCTTTTTGTAGGTTTATTTCAGAGCATGAACTAGAACCTGTTCTGGATAAGCTTTATCTTTCTGAACGCTATTATGCTAGACAGCAAGCTGCCCATGCAATTTCAGAGGTTTGATTCATGTTTCCTCCCTCTGTTCCTGCTTCCTTTATTGTTATTTAGAGACAGAAATTTGCTCCATGGCCTACTTAATACGCATATGTATGCTTTGATAGTGCGATGTTTAAAAGCTGTTGTCATGGTTTATGTGCGAATCATATGACATAATTTATTTAGTTTAAGGTTTATTAGTTTGCATTCTTTTTGTCATTATTGAAATGGTAGGTATGTACGTTTATGTCGGTAATACTCACCATGAGGCATTTCAACATGTCTTGAACTAGTAAAGCAGAGTCAAATTATTTAAAATCATATTTGTAGATACAAACATAAAATCCCCTATCAGTGGGTGGGCTTATAGTTGCCAACAGGTTTAACAGCTTATCCTGAGCTAGTCTTGCCAACATTCTGATATAACATGTGAATGATCTCATGGTTGTAACTACTTTATGTTTGCATAGGCAACAGGAAAACACCAAACAGATACAGCTAACAGGAAGACACCAAATTGATATAGACTATTCATTAATAGTTGCAAAGTCATTTCGCTCTGATCCTGTTTCAAGTTCGGTAATCCTAGATTATACATGGAAAAACTTGCTTCATGACTATTCCAGCTGACATGGTTTCTTTATCAAAAAATAAAATAAAATGCAGGCAGACAAAAACCACGATGGGAGGCTAACACTGGAGGAGATGATTGAGAACCCCTATGCATTCTATGGTAGTGTTTACTTCAGCGACGATGAAGACTACTTCCATGACGAGTTCCGCTGAGACATCCGCAGAGCGACTTGTATGCTTCTCTTTCTGACTCTAATCCAAAAATTGTTTTCGATTAAGTGTCTGCCTAACTTTTATACCCCATTGCTGCGGCTGTCATGTACATCGTGACTAAAGTTATCATGTTTTGCAGAATGTCATTTTCTTGTATCCTGGCCATACAAGCAATACAGCATATCCGCATGATGGCGTGCATATGGGATAGGAGTAGGACTAAAGCGCTAATGGAATGCAGTGCTTAGAGCTTCTGTCATGTGTATAAGAGTTTGTCTTAGTTACTTGGTTCTTTAATTTCTTTCAATTCTATTGAGCAGAAAACAACATCTTCATAGTACCCTGCCTGCGGGTGATGTTACTCCCTCCGTCCCAGTTTACTTAGCATCCTAGCCTCATCCAGTTTTCCTAAAATAATTGTCATTCTCACTTCCCGATGCACCTTTCTCTCTTCCCAATACACCTCTATCTCTATCTCTCTCCTTCTCGTTTTCTGCGCACCTACCTTTACCAACTTTTCTTAATCTCCGTGCCGAGAGCTAAAACGACAATTATTTTGGGACGGAGGGAGTACGTTGCTAGTCACTCGTGACCCTTTTTTTTTTTCTTCAGACATAGCTGCCATTATGCCTATTGTGTAAAAATGTTTGTAGTCTTAGAGAACAATGAGTGGAATGACATGAATCTGGGGGATGACTGATCTGATGAGCGAATACAGACCTGACATGCATCATGGTGTTTGGTGTCTGAAATACTGAATTCAATTATTTCTGGCAAAATGTCTCGATCAAAATTCAGTAGTGAGGTAGCACCTCGTGCAATTGCAGATGCATGAACAAGAAATTATTTGCTTCATGATTACAACATGGATGAGGGAATTGTAGAATTTTCTGGGACTTGATCTGGGTGTCTAACATCAAATAATCCTTCTGTGGGCTAGCTCCCACTGGATCTATGGACGAGCATATCGTCGGCATCAGGCACGTGCATAGCCAAGGATGAACACGTGGGAGCGTGGCCAGATCATCCGTTACATCAGTCTACTGACACGTGCGCTAGTTCATTTCCTGCCTGCCTTCCTACTACTACAACAGATAATTGTACTCCACATAGACCAAAGTACGGCCTCTTTGGCAAAGCTTCCCGGAGTTGATTTTGAGGCAGAAATAATTAAGCTATATCAAATTGACCTCAGGAGAAGTGATTCTAGTTTGATTTTGTGAGGTGAGGTGATTCATTGAAAAGAAACTAAGAAGCTGAAAAAGAAAGTTGAATTGAAGAATCACTTCTAGACACAAAATCACTTCTGCCAGTGACGTATTCGGTCTCTTTCTTCGTGTTAGTGGCTCAACCAAACAAATCCGAAGTTAGTGGCGTTATCTAATTTCGTTTGCGCCATAGTATGTGCCAGTGACATATTCGGACTCTTTCGTCGTGTCTACATGCATTCACTGCTTGTGTATAGATCTTGTTCAATCTGTTTGACCTCTTGATAAAATATTAGCTCGCTTAATCTATTTAAATCAATGCAATTTATCTATTCAAGAAGGAAGGAGAAAGAGTCGAGCAGCAGCCAGCCCTGCCAGGCAGCTCGTTCGCAGAGGGAATAACAAGGAACAGCAAGCAACACAGGAATCAAGGAGGGCAGGGGACAAACGAGGGGGAAACTGGGTGGTCAATGACTGCAAAGCAAATCCAGATTCTTTCTTTCCCCCCTCGTCTGCCTTCTTCTTGCTTCTCTCTCTTCCCCCTCTCTCTCCACTGCACTTGATCAGCACCAGCTATCCATCCCAGAGAGAGAGAGCCGCCGTGGCCGAGGTGGAGAGAGAAAGATCGAGAGGAAAGAGGAACAGTGTCAGCAGAGCAGATATCGGCGGAGAAGGAAAGGGGAAGAAGGTCAGTGAAGAAGGCCAGTTAGGCTTTGCCCAAAGCCAAACTCTCCACTTTATCTGCTTCTGGCCCCTTGCTTTAGGGGAGAGAGAAGGGAAGAGAGCCAGAACGATGGAAAGCCTCCCAATTCCATGCTTTGCCTTCTCCAAGAAACAAAATGAAAAATGAAAATGGAACTTTTCCTTCCTTCTTGAAGCAATAACAGTGATTCTACATAATACAATGATCAGTAACCACTGTTTACAGCTGTACGTAGATGTGAGGGATGAGAGGTGATAATTCTAGTAGTGGTAGAGCACTGTGAGCATAGCAACCAAGTGTGCACCAGTTTCTCTTTATTTTTTCCTTCCCAGTTTCCATCTCACAGAGACACAGCTCACACACCACACCACACGCCTAGCAATGCTGCACTGATGCTGAGCTTTCTTGTCTTTTCCCCTGTCCCATTGCAAATGCAGTACTAACAGATACTCTACTTTCTCTCTCCACCCGCTCTCTGATCAAAAACTCCTTTTCTTTATGTACCCTGTACACCTACCCGGTTGGTACACCACCAGAGATCAATCCTCCCTCATACTCACTTCAGATAAATAGACCCGTTACTGTTTTCATATTAATTTTCAAAAAAACGTATGTATATACCAGTGTACATAATAATACTCCTGCTACATATGATATGGTACATGTACCTACCATAGTGCATGCATTCAGGAACCTGGAATACATATTTGCGTGCCATGTGATTTTTCTGCATTTTCTTTCTTTATTTCATTTGATGAGTCACCATGGGACCCATGCGTGCATATCATGGGTGGTCATAATTCAAAAATGGAATTCCTATCATGTCATGGTCTCACGGGGATGCCTGCAAGACCCCCAGTTGATCCCACAGTGCTTCACAAGCTCTTGTTTTTAATTTCTGCGAGACGAAGTACATCACAGAATGATGAGGTTCCAAATTACAGAACTCCGGAACCTACGAAGTCCTAGGATTATCTTTGCACTTGCAAAACCAAACCAAAGAAACAGAAATTTTAGCTTGCTCGGTTTTTTTTCCTTTTGCTTTGGATTTTTCTTGGTCACAAATCACAAGTCATCAAACAGTTTGGTGTGTGTAGAGCAATAGTACTAGAGCTGGTAGGAGGACCAGCTATAGACTTCTACAGGGTGCCATGCAAAGCCTGAGAATTTGGTGCCTCAAAAAGATAGAGACGTATTTTCCAAAGTTAGCTAGAGGCTGCAGGGGGCCTAGAGCTTCATGTGACACACCACGGCTATAGTAGGGTGGCCAGGTGTACTTTTTAACTGCTGGTAAAATTTTGTGCACACATGCAAAGGCAGGACAGCAGCAAGAAGTTCAAAAGAGAATCAAGAAAGGTTGTGGGAGTAGGGGGGTGTTCGGCGCACCCCCTCTAAACTTTAGCACCCGTCACATCAAAGAGAATCTTACTATTTAAATATATTTTTATTAATTTAATGACAAAACCTATGTCACGACCCCCTCTCTAAATCACGAGACGAATCTAATGAGCCTAATTAATCTATATTTTGCTACAGTGATGCTACAGTAACCATCGTCTAATCACGCCTTAATTACCCTCATTAGATTCGTCTCGCGATTTCGAGCGGAGTCCTTAAATTAGTTTTGTAATTAAACTTTATTTGTAATCACAATATTCGTTAGAAAAACCCTCTAAAGTTTAGACCTCGTGCGCCGAACACCCCCTAGTACTACTCTGGTTTTTGATAGACTAGTGGAGGGTACTGTTCTAGGCTTCTGGTATCAAGCTTTTCCTTTGTGATCTGATCACCTTTGAGGACACCAAAGATTCATGGACATGCATGGTTTGTACTCACTCGGACTACCGAACATTTGAGTGTCCCAAAGATATTGTTGGTCATCGACTCATCGTAACGTAGAGAGGGAAAACAATATTTACCATGCAAAATGGGATGGGGGACCCACCCAGGCAATCAGCTACTCTAGTTTTTCACCTGAGAGACTAACCAAACCGCCTTTGTGCATGCTACTGTTATTGCTGGCGGTCTTGTGATGCAATATTCGCCGTGTAACAGCGACACTGTTCCCGCTTCTTTCAGAGCCACGGTGCATTTATGTGATGATGGAAATCTCTTGAAAGGAGCAGATAGACCACTTCATGGATCTACAGTACACGGCAGACTACCATGATAATGATCTTCCTTAAGTTCACAAATTATCTTTCATACAATTCTTTTTTTACTAGGGACTTTTATATAATTCTAAATACTATTATAAGATGGGAAGTACGATATCAAAGTTCGAATGCATCTGTTAGAATTGATGATCTTTATAGTAGAACAAAAATTCTCTTTTGTAAGAAAACCATGGGAAAAAGATTGTTTGATAATGCAAACCACTTGAGAGTTAATTTAACTTGAAAGCTGTCAACGCACCATTAAAAAAAAAGCTTTCAACGAGGGGATTCACTTTTGAATTCTCATGAAGCAACGGAACAAAGAAAGGGCTCTATTTGAGGGGTCGAGTGAAGAGGTAATGGAAAAATTAAAGTTATTTTTTTCAACTCTTTTTTATTGATTATAGTTGGATTGTTACAGGAGAAAAAACGAAATAATATACATCACCCTCTTAGGCTTTGGATTCACAGTAAGCATTAAAGACACGAGTCTGTATTTTGACACTAAAAATACACATCATTTGCACACATTTGTACTTTTTAAGAGAGAATGTCAGGACATAATTGAATATCGTTTGTAGGTATTGCTATAAATACTACTACAACAATGAACGCTCGCACTTCACTATCCCAGTAAGTAGGACTACTAGGCTCAAATGATTAAAGACATGGATTTGACCAACTCGTGGGGGAGGCCAAATTACATACTACAAGTATAATATTGGTCAAGCAAAGCTAGTTTCCATCATCTCTTTTTGCTTCATGGATCAAAGCAGCTAATGGTGAGAAATCAAATTCCTATTGCTGAGCAGTATTTCACTCATTAATAAATCTGCGCGTATGTATGGTCATAACATAAAATGTTTTACATGTTATTACTAGTTTTATTATTTATTTTTTGTTATTACCCACAGCACAGGAAAAAACCATACTTTTCTTTCAAGTCCTATATGTTTTTCAGTGGTAATAGTTATGATTTGCCTTTCATTGAGTTACTAACATATAGGCACCATATGTTAGTAAGACAATTTATATACAACAATATCAAGATTTGGAGGGGGCAATTATTGATTAAATACCAAAATTTGAATGCCCACTTGAAAAAAAAAAACTACGTTTATTTAGGGCATGTTTGAATTGGATTTTAGAAATGCTTCTGATTCGGATTCTTGAAGAAGTTTGCCAAACAGTTTTAAATAAAACTTGTTCTACACTTCTCAATTTTGTACTAAAAGTAAAAAAACAACAACAAAATGTAGCTTGTTTGACTTCTCCATCAATTTTTGCATTGGTTCCATAAAAGAAGCATTTTGCCAAACATTTGGAAAAATGTTTTTTTGCATAGAATTTGTTTGTTTAAAGAAGTTATTTCTTAAAAAATTATTTTTCTAGAGAAGCTGTTTGCTGAAAACTCTATGCCAAACGGAGCCTTATAGTATTTCTATAAACTGCGGCGAACTTGCATAGGATACTTTGATTCTGACCCAACCACTGGGGCGCTGGAAGCAAATTTAATTTATTTTCTTGTTTATCTTATATATAAGATAAAAACCACAGCAGACCGCCCAGATCGGCTGACAATACGTGTACGTAAGCCAAGCATGGAGCCATTCGCTTCCAACCCCCTAAAAAACAAAACAGAGATCGGCTAGAAAAGTTAACCACCACCGAGCACTTAATTAGTGCTTCATCACTCGATCGAGCAAGTAGCTGCAGGGTGGTGATTAGATTATGATGAGGTGATCAGGAGGCCGCTTTTTGGCGCCATCATGTCGCCGGCTGGTTGCATAGCCTACGTTTAGTTTAGGGCTAAGACGTTTGTTAATTACGATTTGATAGCAGCGTTGCGTGTGCAGTAGGTCGCTGTCTGCTGCTGAGCATGTTATTTATTCAGCCGGGTCGCGTCCGGACAAGGGTCAAGGGGCCGGACATGCCATGTGCCACCTCACCTCCCCGCTTAGTCTATCTTCCTTACTCTATACAAAAACAACTAATGGATGAAAAATATTATTTTTACCATAGAGGTTTCAAACAGGGCCATAAGGTCCATCTGGTATTGCTTCACACAACTGATTTCCTACTAGAGTATTTTTCAGGAGAGGTGAAACAGGCCGGTTTTGAAATATTTGACCAAATTTCATTCAAATTTCAAAAATATTCGGACCAAAACCGGCTGATTTTTGTTTTATCGCCCTTGGCCGGTAAATTTTTTTAACCGAATTTCAAAACTCTGGGTAATCCTAGACTGATTATGTGGAGTGATCCTAGAATCAAAGAGAGCCACTTTCAACAACAAACTAACCTCAGTCCTGAGTCACTTAAAGAGAAGCTCTGCTAAATAGGTCCCTAGTATTATTCGCGCTTCATTGGTTTCGTAAAGGCCTAAAAACCTCAAGGAAAGACACTACAACATAGCTCTCCTTTAGCGACACAAGCCAAAATCCTTATAGCCGCGGAAACAATGATGAACCGAGGCTACAAATCGAGTCATATTTGTAGCCGTGGACCACATCACGGTCCGCGGCTATAAATCTATTTTTAGCCGCGGTTCACATTACGGTCCGCGGCTACAAATGATTTTTAGCCGCGGTTCACGTTACGGACCGCGGCTACAAATAAGAGCATTTGTAGCCGCGGTTCCCGTTACGAACCGTGGCTAAAAATCAATTTTAGTCGCGGTCCATAACGTGCCGCGGTTCGTAACGTGAACCGCGGCTACAAATAAGAGGCCATAGAACACAAGAATAGTTCCTGACTTTTTTAAAATTCAGAGTTAAAAATTGTAAGTAGTATTTCTCTCACATACGAACTCCGAATTTGATGATTCTTTCTTCTATATTTTTCTAAAATCATGCTCTTTCATGTAATAATGTATGTGCGCATGTTTACTGCTATCTATTTATATCTTTTTCATATGACTTGTTATTGTTAAATTTATATTATTAAGATAATTATTTTAATAAAAATTGCTAATGTTACATCATATTTTCTTACATTAAGGTAAATGAAGCTTGTGTCCAAATTTATAGCTCACGCGAGTTCAAAAAGTGTTCTATGTGATGCCAATTACTACAAAAAAAGGCATTATCGAACCGGTGACCTCTCCTAATAGAGGCTTGTCCCTAATCACTAGGCTACTTTATTTTACGTTTAAGTAATGGGAATTATTTATATTTAAATTGTCATTATGTTAATATGTTACACTAATGGGCCGGCCGGCTGGCCCAAAGCCTCTCATGCCTGTACTGATTTACAGCTCGCAGCTTTTGCGTTGTACCAACTGGTCAATTGCTGCGAACTTTCCCCTTTCTTCTTCCCTGCTACAGTACAGAGCGAGGAGAAGAGCGGGCGAACTCCAAATCCGGCGGCGATTTTGCTGGAGCTCACCCTCCGTCGGTCGCTTCGGCGCCGGGGAGGGTGGGATCCGGTGGAATCGTCGTCCGGCCCTCTTCCTATAGCTGTAAGTTAGCTAGTAGGTGTAGCTCTTTGTCGTGTCGGCGTCGAGATGCCGGCGACGACTCCTTTTGCTCCTCGCTCTCTTCCCAGCTTCGGCGTTGGTGATGGCGAGCGTCTGGCGAAGGGGCGGGAGCTGCTTTTGCGCCGGCGTTGGAGCTTTTCCGCCGGCGAATAAAGGTTCCCGCCGACGACGTCTGTTGGCGATTTCTAGCATACCATTTTATATGCCAACTGCGCCCTATTTAGAGCATAAATGTCATCATTATAGGCCATTAACCCTTGATAATAGCACCATATTTGTATATATGTCGTTCTGGAGCTTTATTGCAGAAACAGATGAAAAGGACGACATTCTGGACATTGAGGCTGATCTGGACCTGAAGAGAAGAGAACCAGCAGAAAAGGCCCACTGTGCCGATCGGCACAGCCATGTGCCGACCGGCACATGGGACTCCAAGGCCACCGAGCTGGCCCACCATTCAGTTTATTCTAGAAGGAAGTTATCCGAACCAATCTTGGGAGATATTCATCACGAAGAGATAAAAGATACTCGAAGATTTGAAAGAGCAACACAAGACTTGATCTCGAAGAAAACTGATTGGAAGGCCCACATGGAAGCTACCTAGGACTTCGGAACCGACTTAGGGAGGAAACCGAGCTGGACACGAGGTGTGCCGATCGGCACAAGGACTCTTTTCCCGAGAATCCTTTCCTTTCTGATGTACAGCCCTATATAAACTTGTAAAAGCCCTAAGGGTTTGAGGATCCGCCGCCAGAGGGACAACACAGCTAGTAAGTTTAGAGCCACCGGGGCTTTGCCCCGTTCTTCATGTTCTCTAGTTATTGATCAAGAACCATTGGTGCTAAAGAGGTGATCCATCAAGGTAGGCCTACTAGATGGTGATGTATCTTGCACTATGTATTATCGAAGTATGGTTGAATATGTGGATGAATGGTTTTGATTATTGATTGCCTGGATTTTATGGTCTTTACATGCACTTGTTCCTACGCTTAGTGACGACTAAGTATTAGATGTTATCTTAATGGTGGTGGCAAAAAGAGGTGAGAGGTTCAATCTCTCACTATCTCCATTGTGGTTAAGGTAGCATTGGGATCTTGTAATGCGCCATAATTGCACGTTGTCTCTGTACCCCCACAGCCGCTAATGCATACGCGATGATCCTTGAGATGATGTGTAGAGTAGGAAGAGGTCAGCGACTACGGCGAATTGGTCGTGACAGGGCATTCCGGAAAGGGGCTTCGACCTACCGATCTTCGGTTATCAATAATTGAGTAATCCCGTTTATGATGCTATTTGATTAAGCTTCTTGGTTACGATCTTAACCAGCAGACTTGGCTAACTTACCCCATGACCTAATCAGTTCCTAGGCTGTTCGGACAACACTTCGGACAACTTCGACTTCGTGCCGACCGGCACATCCCCTGTGCCGATCGGCACGGCCCCCTGTTTTCCTGAAACTCACGCTCACGCTCACTAGAAAGCTTGGCTAACTCTTTTACTGATGATTTTGCTTAATTCCCATTGGTCCTTGTGGTTCGATTAAACCTTGGAATACTCTTCTAGGGGAAAAAGACTACAACTGTACACCGTGCTCTTGCGGTATATAAGTGGGTGCGTAGATACGACCAACAACGTCCTCGTTGGTGTGGATTTTTGTGGGCTTCGCGGGCGACGGCGGCGAAGTTGTCTACGAAGCTCTGTGTTTCCCCTCACCGGCGTCGCTGCTGGTGATGGTGGAGCTCGGGTGCCCCCCGCCGGCGTCGGTGCTGGTGGCGGTGGATTTTGTTGCTTCTTCTTGCCGGTGGATGGCTGCTGGGGGCGGTTCCGCTCGCCTCTTCCCCTCTGTGCGTCGAGGAGGGTTGAGGGAAGATCCCGGCTCTGGCGTCGTGCTTCTTCATGCTGGTGGCTGGCTGCTGGCGGTGAAGGTCACCGGTGTCAAGAAGATGTGTCCAGGCGTGACGGCGTTGCGGAGGCGTCGGCGCGCTGCTTGGAATAATTTCTCCCTGCTTTCTCCGTCTCGACGGCGTGGTGCTCTCCGGCGCCGTGGTGAAGCTGGTGGAGGAGGGGGTCGGCTGGGCCTCTGCTCTGGGGAGCTCGTCCAGGGTTGCAGAGGAGCAGTTGGTGTTGAAGCTTCGGCGAGCAGCGGGCGTGTTGAGCGACGTCGGAGCTGTGGCGGTTGGCGGCGCGATAGGCGACGGCGATGGCGGTCAGCGGCGCGTCGAGCAACGACGGCTTTGGCGATTGGAACCGCGTCTAGCGGGCGTCGGAGCTGGGGGCTCTAGGAGTCTCTTTCTTAATGCCAGCTTTCTTCTGTAATCTGTTAGGACTTTTTGTTTTTCTGATACCTCTCACCGCGTGGTGACAGTAGTGCAATATTCTCTTGAAGGACGCGTTTGTTTTTCTGGGTATAGATGTAGGGGAGTTCATGTGTGTTTGAGTGGGTTGTGTCTTTTGAATGTACATGAACAGATACTACATTTGTATTTAGGATTGAGAGGTTCAAAAAAAAAATAGCGCACGTCACTCTCATTCTCCCCAGCCACCGCCGCCACTCTCTTCTATCCATTCTCATTCGACTCTTTCTTTTCTCCTCGCTCGATCTCCTCCGAGGTCCGGCAGGCGAGCCGCTCCAAGGCGCGGCGGCGGAGCTCCGGCGCGGCGCGGCTCTCCTCCATGGCGCGACGGCGGCGGCTCCTTCCTCTCCCTCCTCGTCGACGACGGTGACGGCGCGCGGCGCGCCTCTCCTTCCCGATGGCGGAGGCGGGATGCGACCGAGTCGGACGAGATCTGGCGCGCGACGGCGACGGCGACGGCTCCCTCCCCACCGCTCTCTACCGAACGACTACGGGCCCTCCTCTCCCTCCTCGATGACGGCGGTGGCTCCTTCCTCTCCCTCCTCGTCGACGACGGCGGTGGCTCCTTCCTCTCCCTCCATGTCGACGACGGCGGCGGCTCCTTCCTCTTCCTCCTCGTCGACGACAACGGCGTCTCCTTCCTCAGATCTACGCAGCGGCGGCACGGCACGGCAACACGACGGCAAAGACTACCTCGACGACCCCAGTGGCGTGGTGGCGGATCTGCGGCCTGGAGGCTCAAGGTTCCAGATCTGCAACGGCAACGGCCGTCTTCCTCGGGCTCCTCGACAACAACCGTGGCCGTTCCTCGGGTTCATCGACTATGACGGCGGCCGGCGGGTTCAGGTGGCGACCACGACGACGGCGCACCGACGGGCGAATCTTGCAGGCGATGGAGTTGGGACCCACAGTGGTCTCCATTTTTTTTTGATTTTGTAATTCGTTTGTAGCGGCGGGTAATGGCAGCACCCGCAGCTACAAAAGCATGTGTAGCGGCGGTTCTGGCCGCCCGCCGCTACACATCAAGATTTGTAGCGACAGACGCTCAGCGGCGGGTTAGGTAGTCCGCCGCTACAGGTTGTTTTTAACCGCCGCTAGAGGCCTTCGTTGTTGTAGTGAGAGTGTTGACATCATCACATTAAAACATACCACAGTTAGATAGATGTTTTATGATGCGGTATATTTTAACCACTTATTTAACACTTCTCGCATTGTTTTATGACCCTGTATCAATCTTGAAATTTATAAATAGCAATCTTGAAATTTGAGGACGAGCAATAGCTCATTGTTTTATTTTCCTCGATCTCACATGATGAGAAGGACTTCTTGGATGGTGCTTACCCCTTCGCAGGTCGAGTTTTTTTTTTCAATCTTGAAATTTAATAAAATTACCACACTAAACAATTTTCTCATGATTTAAATTAGATCTAAACACATTTTTAGAAAAAAGTTAACTAAATTCTGAGAATTCCTCAAGCCAAGTCCTACATATTCCAAACAATTGTGTGTTCCTTTTCTGAAAAAGAAGTAGTGCTAATTTAGCAACTTTATACTACTAGCGAGGTCACAACATGTCAATGGCTAGTAGCTTTTTTTTCATCAAAGGTTTTGCAAATAACCTTTTGCACGCTCGTCAAGGCCTCAACGGCAACTCCCAATGCCTTCCGCAGAGGCAATTTGACTAACACCCTCGCCTCCAGCGGCCTCGCCGTCGAAGAAGGAGGGAGGCCTCGCATCTAGGGGTGAAAGTGGTGTGGGTAATTATCCGATCCGATCCGGTCCGACTCTGATTTTTGAGGATTTGAAGAAGCGCTTTAGATATTTTAGAAAATTCGATCCGATCCAAATCCGATGTATGCGGATGCGGATTAGGATACGGAATTAGTAAAATCTGACCGATATAGATTTTTCGAGATATGGATTATCCGGCTCAAAATAGGATTATCTAATAATATAAGTCAACTTTATTTTATTTTACATGTTTTCATGATTTTAAATTGAGAACTTGTAGTTTATGTGGTGGATTTCGGTGGCTGCTATAATGTTGCTACTAGCTATTCTAAATACTTTGATGAATTATTGATTAACATGTAATTCTATACTAATAGATGTATTAAATCTAATATTCAGAGTCCCGCTTCCGATCCGCTTTCGGTCCGAATCTGCCATTTTCGACATCCAAAAGAATCTGTATACATAACCGCATCCGTATATTATCCGCTCCGCTCCGGATCCGATGAAAAAAAGTGGATTAGGATATGAGAAAGTGTAAGGATCGTGTGACCGAGGGGGGGGGGGGGGTGAATCTGTCACATCCCAAAATTTGAGGCCTAAAAACAATATAAATAAACTTTAATTAATGTTGGGGTTATGTTTGAATTTCATATTTGAATTTTTCTGAAATTTCAAACTTCATGCATGTATTGCATTTCATGTGCGCAGGAACTTCCTCGATTTTTCGTGAAAAATTTATTTGGCCAAAAATCTCGAAAAATTCATCATAGGAAATATTCACAGAGAGGTAATTTCTGTGAATTTTACGGAATTTTTAGAGATTGTTTGCATAGGTAGAAAATTCGTAAACGGCTCAACTAGTTTGAAAATTCGAAAGATAATGAAAAACCTTTTTGGGCTTGACCTAACCTGCCCGGCCCATTACCAAATTCCGAAAATAAAATAGAAAAGAAGAAAGGCTTACCTCACCCGGCCCGTTGCAGCCCAATCCAGCCCAGTCGGCCCAACTCCGAACCGCCTCCAGTCACGCGTCGTCTTCTTCCTTCTTCCGCCGTCAACGCGCCACCGCCGCCCAACCATCGTCGAGCTGCCACCGCGACGCCCTGCTCTGTGCTGTTGCTGTAGAGGCGAGGATGAGACGAACACGTGGACCGAGATCTTTACCGCGCCTTCTTGCACTGCGCGCTGGAGCTCTCCTCTCCTTTCCTTTTTCCTCTCTCACTGACAACCGAGGCCGCCGGGCAAAAATCCCCGAGCACCGCCTCAACGTCCTATAAATACCCCAATTGAACTATTCAATGCTTTCTTCTTCTTCTCCTTATCCTCTAGCACTGGTCCTCATCTACATCCATTGCTTGAATTCGATGAATTTCCAACTATCCCCAATTCCGGCCGTGCCACCATTCCCGGCGATTCTCCTCCCTCGGTGAGCTAGAGCTCAATTCCTTTGGTATTTACAACCCTTACATCTTTCTGATACCGTTTGCACACTTGATTGCTTCCATCTAGGCCCGTACTGCCCTCTTAATGGAAGTCGCCTCTGCTCCGCCGCCGCTGACCGATGATCCGCCGCCTCCGACCATTAGAAGCTCGACCGACAGCTTGGTGAGCCTTCCTGCACCTCGTAGACTCGTAAAAGGCCACATGAACACGTCGCCGTCCTGCCTTTTCTGCATCGCGATGTCGCCCTGCCACCGCGCCGATTAGGTCGTCGTCGCTCCGCCGCTACGAGCCGCCATCGCCGACGAGGCGACTACCGGAAGGTAGCTCTTGACCCCGCGCGTCGATTGGTGTATGACATCGACGTCGCCTGGCCGTAGTTCGCCGCCGGCGAGCCATTTCCCCGCCGCCGGCTACTGTGCTCGAGTTGCTTTGAACTGAATTAACCTCGAGCCGACACGTGGCGCGTTACGATTGGCCAGTTTTGGTTTAATCGTTTTTAGCTCGAAAATAATAGGAAAAATTTGGTAAAAATGTTAGAATAACTCCTTGTTATTTTTAGGACTTTTTGGCACTGCCCATCAGAAATAAATCGTAGAAAATTTTGCTAGTAAAATTTGATAATTAGTTTGTCCATACTTTTATGAAATAACTTATTTCTTCATAGGAATTAATTGGTTATTTACATAATAGGAAAGCATGCAACTACTATGATTAAATGTGTAGGTTTTGCCCCTTTTGCATACACTTAAAATAGCATAATTATCTTATAGGTCATGCTACTAGATATATTAGGTGCACACCTATTTTATTTGCTTAAATCATTAGATGGTACTATCTTTTATAGATACAATTTCATAAAACATATGAAACTATTAGATTGTTTCTTAATGTATTTAGGGGCATTCTTTGCTGCTTTTCACTAATGAACCATAAGATACACCACTAGATAAATATTTGACTTAATGCATACATGTTTTCCATGAAATTGCATATTTTCTCCTATTAGGAATAATTTGGATATTCATATGGCATTTACACATATAATTGTTATAAGCAAAATATATAGGTCTCACCTTAAATGTATGTAATTATTAACATGGTAATTTTATATAGGTTCAATCTTACAGTATTAAGTTAATTAACCTAAGTAAATGAACATCTCATATATGTATGTGCATATAGGTTTAATTACATCCCATGTTCATGGATATATGTTGCACATCATAGTCATACATGTAGCCTTACATAAGTAATTCAATAAAGAATGATGAAACAATAGTAGTTATATCTAGTTGAAAATATGCATGTATAACATATATGTTTTCCATGCATATAGTTATACACGCATTTCCACGCATTCTTGTTTTATTTAAATACTTAGGTCACATGTACATATAGCACCATATCCATAATATCTGAATCATGTAAAACAAATCTTTAGAGCAAGCCACATGTAAATAATTTAGTTTAAACGAAACATATCTCTAACTATGTCATATGTATGCATAAAGACACATAAATACTTATAGAAGATAAGTATAGATATTAATACATAGGAATGTCTCCATATGCATTAGAAGCATGTAACTTCATTTTACATGTAAATTATTTTAGGAATAACTGCTACGTAAATTTAGTTTATTTATTTATGTTTGTTTAAATGACACCATGTTCATTAATAGAAATAATTATGAATTTCATATAATAGATATGCACGCAATCACTGTCAATGAAGCATATGCATTTCGCCATCTTCACCATAAAGATTTAGAAAATAGATATCTATGCATACCGTCATATCCCCCATGCATGAATTAAACTAAATAACATCCATGCATGTTTTTATTTAAGAGAAAATAAATAATAAATAACTTGTCTAGGTGAATATGGCCTTAATAAGGCCAGGAGTATATCTCATAGCAAATAATCGCCATAGAGGAAATGGAACCACATGAACCCTAGTTATTTCTTGTTTATTTATCGATAGAACTCGTTCACGTGTAGTTCCGTTAATAAGGGCTCCGAGTAAATATTTAATTTCATGAAATGCATTCCATAATCATGCTCTTTGGTTTTCATTCAAAATATTTGTATTTATTATTATAGATTTTATTGGATCTTCTCGGATGGCTTTATTTGGATTTCTCGGTGTTTATCGATCACGGATTGATGTGTACGTGAGCGAATCGTCGAAGGACTACATCGCGGGAAGATCGACATTTGAAGATCGACATGTAAAGTATAAATATAAAGGTGCGAGGCAAGCACACCCCTTGATCATTTTGATCCTATGTTTGCAAATGCATTTAAGTGCTTAATATGTAGGATTAACTTGTGCATAATTTATATCACTAAAAATGCTCATTTGGGAAATGGTAGATACTACCAATTTGATTTTATCCCCTTTGTTGAACTATATCATATCCCCTTGTAACCATAAGATGGGTTATCATAATGGTTATACGCTCTAAGCTTTATGGTATAATTAATCGCTAATTAAGCTTGCTAAAATGAATAACTATATTTTGTATAAATGTAAGTACATGTATAATCATTAAATTTACAGATTATGTTGATGGGAAATTATTGTTGATGATATATGATAATAATTTAGATGTTGACGGGTTTTGATGTGATAATGTTAAATTGGATTAATGATTGATTGATAATGATGATTTTGGAGACCCGTCGCATCGCATAAGGACCGGTACATTTGTATCTTGATTTAGGGATATATCGTGCGACCATGGATGCTGGTATGGGACGGCCATGACTAAGTAATTAGTTGAATGTTGCCTTGCCTTCTAGAAGTAGAGAATGTGCGGATAATTCCCGATTTTGGTGGGGTTATTCGAAGGGGCTCCCATTACTATAACGTGTGGGATCAAAGTTTGCTGACACAATAAATTGTACCTTCTTAATTCCTGCCTAACTATCCATATTTGAAGGAGGGGATAAATTGTACCTCTGGGATGTTAGTTGGTAGGTACGGAGGGATTGTTTACAATTTAGGGAAGGCAAGGTTAACAAACGGCTAATGAAAACGTCATGCGTGATACCGATGTGCACACTTCGTGAGTGCACGGTGCTTGCAACACCACAGACGGTCACTCACTGTCCATGGGTACAGCGTACAAACTCTGCAGAGTCATAATCCATTCGAATGGCCGTGCTTGCGGTCTCAAGCTCCTTAATGATAGGACTTTGTTTAGAGAATGGTTGGGATTAAAATTGATCATGATGGTTATTGATATATGAATTGGTATAGATGATGATTTGGTAGGAACTTGACATGGAAGTCAAGTATGTCACTTTATTTATGTGATAATTACCTGTACTTACCTTTATGCAATTTATATTCAAGCAATTTAATTTAGTAATTATTTCATTAATCAAGTTTATATTGCCATTTGCTCATTTATGCAAATTTACCCATATTATACCTTCCTTCATTTGGCCTTGCATATAATTATGATTTTGCTATTATTCACCCGCATTGCTTGCCTCCGATAACTTGGTTTCAGAGTTGACGAGGATCTCGGTGAGGAACGATACCGTTCTTTCTAGGAGTTCAACTTCCAGTCAATTGCCTGTGGGATGAACACGGGGCACACGCTGGAGATTTGAATTCCTTTGTGTTTATTTCTTAAGGTATTTCGTCGGCCGTTGAGCCAATATTTTGTAAATTTTAAATAAACTTGATAGTTAAATTTTGATATGGTTATGGTTCCACTGTGATTTTCGTGTGTACTTGTCATTGATCCTGGGGCAAGTACGGTAAACACGGAGTTTCGGGTGATTTAATTACCCGGAACGTTACAGGTGGTATCAGAGCTATATTGACTGCAGGTTGACCCTAGATAGATTGGTCGTTAGATTAGATTAGTAAATTGAAGTTATATTTTCAAAATTTTCAAATATATTTAGGAAAATATAAGGATTTTGCTCTATCTTTCCTAAATCCTAGTCTCTTTTCTCATCTATATTTTCAGTTGATTTCAAGAAATTATTCATCCTCTCTTATCACTTTCCTAGTTACGAAGAAAGAGAAGAAGAAAAATGTTGCTTTCTTCCCTCAACTTGATCCTAAATAATTTCTCTGGTATCTCATCTTGACATTGATTATATTTTCTTCCTAATCTTATTTCTTCTATATCTATCGTGAGACAAGGAAGAAGATGTAGTAAGAAGGCGATGGTAAAATTTGGATCTCTTCTCTTATTCTTCTCAAAATTTATTAGGAGGTATAGATATATAGGCCGTAAAAAGAAAATATTAAGGTAGAAGATATGGCATTTTAAAAGTGTTATGCCATAAAGACCTATGGACATAATCATTAACAAGAAAACTGTTTTCAAAAATCTCGGAGGTTCCATTTGCATTTGATTTACTCGTTCTTCTTGACTTGGTATTCATATGTGATTTTGGAGTTTCCTTTTCTAAGCATAAAACATATATTAAGATAAATATTTTAAATTTTGTTAACTTTCCTTTAGGATAACATCCTACTAATTTTGACTATAACATACGTTCACTCTAACATCTCGTACTACCCTAATTGCATACCTTTCACTTACTTAATTTATTGAACTCTTCTTTGATTCATTTCCATGCATGACACCCATTCCGGGATAAAGACCATATTATATTCTTTGTTAACTCCATAACAATTTAATCCAAGTTTCCATACTCATTTTAGCATCGATCTCGCATGCCAAATATTTTTTTCCTTGGTACTTATATTGATATCCCACTTATGTTGTCATCATTCTTTATAGGTTCTTTTGATTTCAAAAAGGTTCCGTGATCTCACATGTTTCCTTCTTTCATAGTTTGGCATACCTTGCCTCTTTGATTCATGTAGACTTAGTTTAACATATAGCATAAACAGTGCACAATTATCATATCTTACCTCTTTCATTCAAAAATAATTTATTTTTCTCTTTCCATTTTATGCGAGATCATTAAAAATTTGATTTCCATCATTTTTCATCCCAGATGGAAATACTCCTATTGCCAGTTGAACCTTGTATCACGTTTTGCATAGCGTGATGATTTTATTCAATTAATCCCCTTTGAAAATGTACTAGTGTGAAGAATTTTCGTCAATATCTTGCCAAAACCCGTTTTACTACTCCTTGATAAATCAATAATCATATTTCATTATTCAAAAGAAGGATAAAATTAATTTCTGTAACCATGATATCTTGTTTTCAAACTCTTTGACTTTTATCATGGTTGTTCTTTTGCACCTCTCCACCATATGAAATTTCCATGAATTATCTTTTGTTTCCAAGTCAGTCAATTTTTCTTTTATTCATAAAATATTTGTGCATTCCATCCATTTTAAAACTTGAATATCCTTCACTTTCATATAAATGCCCATGATCATATTGTTTCGCATTCACGAAAGTTTTTCCACTAATCGAATCATCTTTCCATATGAATCATGTTAACCATGATCTTTTATTTAATCATCATTGTTGAATTCTATGACCTATCATCTATGAGAACATTTCCTCACTTGACTACCCATCAACTTTATAATTCTTGATCCATGAGGAAAAATCTCAAGATTTTAATTCTTATCTATCCTACTAACTATCGATTTTCTAGTAGCAATTTGCTTAAAATTCGGAAATCATGCTTACTTTAAGATCTTAGTTTTGCTAACTAATGATCATTTGTAAGGTAGGTCTAATTGCTACCCTAAGCCTCCTTGCTTTATTTTGAATAAACATATCCTATTGTCATCTTCTATTAAAAAGAAAAAGGGAAATGAGAATATCATATCATCTCATTTCTTAACTTTTCTATCTTGTTCACCATTTGGTAAAAATTGAAGGTATGACCATCTTCGAATACCTTCTTAAAGCATTTCAATATTGTCTTTATATGCCTAATTGTTTTGTTTAACTATTTTACCTTGTAATATTATTCCCTTATTTTATTGACTCGATGTCCATCGATTTGATACCCATTAATAACCTTGAATTGAGAACAATATTTTCCTTGAATTGTTCAACCAAGAGATCACTTGATTTATATTGATGTACTCTCCAGAGTCAATCTTGATTTTTATATGTTTCAATGAAAACCTTAATTTCCATGATTCACGAAACATAGAAACCTATTGTTCTATGTTAATCTGATTTTAGAAATTTCTTTGATCTGGTATATTCTAAGGTAATCATCTTGAAAACCTTGGAATAATTCCTTATACTATTCATGAATAAACCTTGTTGTCATGAATTGTTCACCATCCTTACTTGAATGTCAAGTCATTCTACCGTTTATTACCAATTCGCTAATCATACTTTAATAATTATTGTATCACATTGTTACACATGCCCATATTGTCATATGTCGCATTGATCATATATTTAGAATCCCTCATTATTTAAATTCATATTGACTTGCTCTAAAATTTGTTTTGATCTTGTCCTAAAGAACTTGCCTCATAATCCTTGGAATAGGTTCCTAAACCATCCTTGATGTTCCCACTAGGTAATTTTGGTTGCAAGGATTGGCTGCCATTCTTCTCGGATGGCAAGTGTTGTGCTCATATATCCTTCAATGACCAATATGCCATTCGAGTCATTTAAAAACCAATCCTATTCATTTTACTTTATCTTTGTAAATTCATTCGTTTTCCTGAGGTCGAATTCCATTGGAACACTAGCCTATTGATTTTGACTTCCATTCTTTGGTCGATCAAAATTCATAAAAACATTCTTACGATTTGAAAATCTCATGTTTCCTTGAACATAAGAAATTTTCCTTTATTCATTTATTGGGACTCGTGGCATTTAAAATTGTTCCATAACAAATCATATTGGTTTTGTTTCACCATTATAAATTCATTTGCTTACATGATCCTAAAACTCCATTGGATTACCAGCCAACCGCTCTTGACTCCATTCTTCAATAGATTATTTCATCACAACTTTCTTGTATTTTGAAAATATCCTAGTATCTTTGGTATAAGCATCCATTTAAATATTTCTCTTACTCCCGAACCTATTTCTGAAAGCTTTTATGCATTATGTTGAATAAAATAAAATTTTCTTCTTTAATCATTTAGGTGCTTACTAACTTTCGATAAAAGTTGATATTAGAAAAATATTTAATGCTAACACTCATGGTGAGGTAACACCAAAGATGAGGAACACTAATATGTGATTCGGGGTTTTCACCTAACATCGCCGTAGAAGATCAAGTATTTTCTCAAGATAGAGGAAAGGGACTTCACGACGATACTTCAAGGACAAGAAAGTAACGACTACATCAAGGAGGAAGCAAGGAGAATATAAGAAGATGACTCATTGCTACAAAAGTCTTGAAGATAAAGGAACTAACTTTATATGTTGTGCATTGCATTTCAAGTGTTTTATGAATGATAGGTTGAAATTTATTTAAGGCGGGTAGGACGTGAGATATATCTAACTCTACTAATATTTTGATCATACGAGTATTAACCTCTTTAATGAGGCGAAGAAAATTTTTGCAATCTTTACTAACAAATGTTAACAAAACCCCGAAGATTTCTTCTAAAGGATTCCTCTTTCTCAAGATACCAATGTTCACCAAGTATGAAAGACATATATACTACATTAGAGAACAACCTCAAGAAATTTACCATATCGAAGAAGAAGTAAGAGGAATACGTGAAGATTATTCCCTACGCGTGACATGCCAAAGACAAGGAACTAATAACCATAGCAATTAATTTCAAAACCATCCTCTACTAACTACTACGGATTAGGGATACGGCATAAGAAGAATTTTCAAGAAAGTGATCACGTCAAAGAAGGAAGCAAAACCAGAGCGTGAAGATCATCCTCACATATGGCGTATCAAAGATCGAAGAACGTCTCGACACCTTAGAACTAACTTCCGTAAACATCCACACTAACACCTCGCGGAATCTCGAGGACGAGATTCTTTTTAAGGGGGGTGGAACTGTCACATCCCAAAATTTGAGGCCTAAAAACAATATAAATAAACTTTAATTAATGTTGGGGTTATGTTTGAATTTCATATTTGAATTTTTTCTGAAATTTCAAACTTCATGCATGTATTGCATTTCATGTGTGCAGGAACTTCCTCGATTTTTCGTGAAAAATTTATTTGGCCAAAAATCTCGAAAAATTCATCATAGGAAATATTCACAGAGAGGTAATTTCTGTGAATTTTACGGAATTTTTAGAGATTGTTTGCATAGGTAGAAAATTCGTAAACGGCTCAACTAGTTTGAAAATTCGAAAGATAATGAAAAACCTTTTTGGGCTTGACCTAACCTGCCCGGCCCATTACCAAATTCCGAAAATAAAATAGAAAAGAAGAAAGGCTTACCTCACCCGGCCCGTTGCAGCCCAATCCAGCCCAGTCGGCCCAACTCCGAACCGCCTCCAGTCACGCGTCGTCTTCTTCCTTCTTCCGCCGTCAACGCGCCACCGCCGCCCAACCATCGTCGAGCTGCCACCGCGACGCCCTGCTCTGTGCTGTTGCTGTAGAGGCGAGGATGAGACGAACACGTGGACCGAGATCTTTACCGCGCCTTCTTGCACTGCGCGCTGGAGCTCTCCTCTCCTTTCCTTTTTCCTCTCTCACTGACAACCGAGGCCGCCGGGCAAAAATCCCCGAGCACCGCCTCAACGTCCTATAAATACCCCAATTGAACTATTCAATGCTTTCTTCTTCTTCTCCTTATCCTCTAGCACTGGTCCTCATCTACATCCATTGCTTGAATTCGATGAATTTCCAACTATCCCCAATTCCGGCCGCGCCACCATTCCCGGCGATTCTCCTCCCTCGGTGAGCTAGAGCTCAATTCCTTTGGTATTTACAACCCTTACATCTTGCTGATACCGTTTGCACACTTGATTGCTTCCATCTAGGCCCGTACTGCCCTCTTAATGGAAGTCGCCTCTGCTCCGCCGCCGCTGACCGATGATCCGCCGCCTCCGACCATTAGAAGCTCGACCGACAGCTTGGTGAGCCTTCCTGCACCTCGTAGACTCGTAAAAGGCCACATGAACACGTCGCCGTCCTGCCTTTTCTGCATCGCGATGTCGCCCTGCCACCGCGCCGATTAGGTCGTCGCCGCTCCGCCGCTACAAGCCGCCATCGCCGACGAGGCGACTACCGGAAGGTAGCTCTTGACCCCGCGCGTCGATTGGTGTATGACATCGACGTCGCCTGGCCGTAGTTCGCCGCCGGCGAGCCATTTCCCCGCCGCCGGCTACTGTGCTCGAGTTGCTTTGAACTGAATTAACCTCGAGCCGACACGTGGCGCGTTACGATTGGCCAGTTTTGGTTTAATCGTTTTTAGCTCGAAAATAATAGGAAAAAATTTGGTAAAAATGTTAGAATAACTCCTTGTTATTTTTAGGACTTTTTGGCACTGCCCATCAGAAATAAATCGTAGAAAATTTTGCTAGTAAAATTTGATAATTAGTTTGTCCATACTTTTATGAAATAACTTATTTCTTCATAGGAATTAATTGGTTATTTACATAATAGGAAAGCATGCAACTACTATGATTAAATGTGTAGGTTTTGCCCCTTTTGCATACACTTAAAATAGCATAATTATCTTATAGGTCATGCTACTAGATATATTAGGTGCACACCTATTTTATTTGCTTAAATCATTAGATGGTACTATCTTTTATAGATACAATTTCATAAAACATATGAAACTATTAGATTGTTTCTTAATGTATTTAGGGGCATTCTTTGCTGCTTTTCACTAATGAACCATAAGATACACCACTAGATAAATATTTGACTTAATGCATACATGTTTTCCATGAAATTGCATATTTTCTCCTATTAGGAATAATTTGGATATTCATATGGCATTTACACATATAATTGTTATAAGCAAAATGTATAGGTCTCACCTTAAATGTATGTAATTATTAACATGGTAATTTTATATAGGTTCAATCTTACAGTATTAAGTTAATTAACCTAAGTAAATGAACATCTCATATATGTATGTGCATATAGGTTTAATTACATCCCATGTTCATGGATATATGTTGCACATCATAGTCATACATGTAGCCTTACATAAGTAATTCAATAAAGAATGATGAAACAATAGTAATTATATCTAGTTGAAAATATGCATGTATAACATATATGTTTTCCATGCATATAGTTATACACGCATTTCCACGCATTCTTGTTTTATTTAAATACTTAGGTCACATGTACATATAGCACCATATCCATAATATCTGAATCATGTAAAACAAATCTTTAGAGCAAGCCACATGTAAATAATTTAGTTTAAACGAAACATATCTCTAACTATGTCATATGTATGCATAAAGACACATAAATACTTATAGAAGATAAGTATAGATATTAATACATAGGAATGTCTCCATATGCATTAGAAGCATGTAACTTCATTTTACATGTAAATTATTTTAGGAATAACTGCTACGTAAATTTAGTTTATTTATTTATGTTTGTTTAAATGACACCATGTTCATTAATAGAAATAATATGAATTTCATATAATAGATATGCACGCAATCACTGTCAATGAAGCATATGCATTTCGCCATCTTCACCATAAAGATTTAGAAAATAGATATCTATGCATACCGTCATATCCCCCATGCATGAATTAAACTAAATAACATCCATGCATGTTTTTATTTAAGAGAAAATAAATAATAAATAACTTGTCTAGGTGAATATGGCCTTAATAAGGCCAGGAGTATATCTCATAGCAAATAATCGCCATAGAGGAAATGGAACCACATGAACCCTAGTTATTTCTTGTTTATTTATCGATAGAACTCGTTCACGTGTAGTTCCGTTAATACGGGCTCCGAGTAAATATTTAATTTCATGAAATGCATTCCATAATCATGCTCTTTGGTTTTCATTCAAAATATTTGTATTTATTATTATAGATTTTATTGGATCTTCTCGGATGGCTTTATTTGGATTTCTCGGTGTTTATCGATCACGGATTGATGTGTACGTGAGCGAATCGTCGAAGGACTACATCGCGGGAAGATCGACATTTGAAGATCGACATGTAAAGTATAAATATAAAGGTGCGAGGCAAGCACACCCCTTGATCATTTTGATCCTATGTTTGCAAATGCATTTAAGTGCTTAATATGTAGGATTAACTTGTGCATAATTTATATCACTAAAAATGCTCATTTGGGAAATGGTAGATACTACCAATTTGATTTTATCCCCTTTGTTGAACTATATCATATCCCCTTGTAACCATAAGATGGGTTATCATAATGGTTATACGCTCTAAGCTTTATGGTATAATTAATCGCTAATTAAGCTTGCTAAAATGAATAACTATATTTTGTATAAATGTAAGTACATGTATAATCATTAAATTTACAGATTATGTTGATGGGAAATTATTGTTGATGATATATGATAATAATTTAGATGTTGACGGGTTTTGATGTGATAATGTTAAATTGGATTAATGATTGATTGATAATGATGATTTTGAGACCCGTCGCATCGCATAAGGACCGGTACATTTGTATCTTGATTTAGGGATATATCGTGCGACCATGGATGCTGGTATGGGACGGCCATGACTAAGTAATTAGTTGAATATTGCCTTGCCTTCTAGAAGTAGAGAATGTGCGGATAATTCCCGATTTTGGTGGGGTTATTCGAAGGGGCTCCCATTACTATAACGTGTGGGATCAAAGTTTGCTGACACAATAAATTGTACCTTCTTAATTCCTGCCTAACTATCCATATTTGAAGGAGGGGATAAATTGTACCTCTGGGATGTTAGTTGGTAGGTACGGAGGGACTGTTTACAATTTAGGGAAGGCAAGGTTAACAAACGGCTAATGAAAACGTCATGCGTGATACCGATGTGCACACTTCGTGAGTGCACGGTGCTTGCAACACCACAGACGGTCACTCACTGTCCATGGGTACAGCGTACAAACTCTGCAGAGTCATAATCCATTCGAATGGCCGTGCTTGCGGTCTCAAGCTCCTTAATGATAGGACTTTGTTTAGAGAATGGTTGGGATTAAAATTGATCATGATGGTTATTGATATATGAATTGGTATAGATGATGATTTGGTAGGAACTTGACATGGAAGTCAAGTATGTCACTTTATTTATGTCATAATTACATGTACTTACCTTTATGCAATTTATATTCAAGCAATTTAATTTAGTAATTATTTCATTAATCAAGTTTATATTGCCATTTGCTCATTTATGCAAATTTACCCATATTATACCTTCCTTCATTTGGCCTTGCATATAATTATGATTTTGCTATTATTCACCCGCATTGCTTGCCTCCGATAACTTGGTTTCAGAGTTGACGAGGATCTCGGTGAGGAACGATACCGTTCTTTCTAGGAGTTCAACTTCCAGTCAATTGCCTGTGGGATGAACACGGGGCACACGCTGGAGATTTGAATTCCTTTGTGTTTATTTCTTAAGGTATTTCGTCGGCCGTTGAGCCAATATTTTGTAAATTTTAAATAAACTTGATAGTTAAATTTTGATATGGTTATGGTTCCACTGTGATTTTCGTGTGTACTTGTCATTGATCCTGGGGCAAGTACGGTAAACACGGAGTTTCGGGTGATTTAATTATCCGGAACGTTACAGGATCGGTGCACTCTAGAATCTATTTCCAAACGCTTACACCCAAGCAACTCCTAGCGAGTGGTTCTAGTAACAAGGTAAAGCACACTAAGGAGTATCCTTAACCTATATAGCTAGTGCATATAGATAACACAATCACACCACACTAGCAACCTAGCACAAGATAGATAGATAGCGGAAGACTTAAGCTAGGCAATGCAAGGTAACAAGATAACTAGAGACAAGGCAACCAAGATACTAGGCACACTAAGTAGAGTCCTTAGAGCTACTAGATAGGCTATAACAAGTAAGCACACGAGCAAGGCAAACAAGCAAACCTAGTGAAGCTAGTAGGTACTAAGGTAAACACACAAGCAAGATAAGAGCACAACTCAAGTACTACAAGCAATCATATGAAGTACGATAAGTAAATGCGAGTAGTAAAGGAGAAGGGATAGAGAATGCTCATGATGTTTTCCCGTGGTCTCGGAAGGATGGCGCCTTCCCCTACTCCACGTTGGGTCACTCCCGCCGGAGTCTCGACCCCGTCCCTCCGCTCGATGGCGATCCCTCCTAGAGCACACTTCACCCTCCGAGTGAAGTCGCGGGCACGTCCCGCCGGGCTCGATCCCGGGTACTCTTCCGGAGGTAAGGCTCCGCACTTGATGCGTGCCAAAGGGCGCTCCACTAGTGATGCTTCTTTCGCACGGGAAGCTCCAAGACCGTGTACAAACTTGTGTCGACTTCCACAATCTCCTTGGACAGCTCAACACCGATGCCTAACCGGTCTAGGCCTTGCCATAGACCAAGAGTAACAGCCCTAGATGACTCTCTCAAGCCCACACTACCTAGAGATCAAAGGATGCAACTTGCTACTCTCTCAAGCACTAGGATCACTCCAAATCCTTCTCGAGTGCTTCACACTTCTTCCTCTTGGCTTCTTGGCAATACCTCCCCTCTTTCCTGGGTCCAAGGCCACCTCAAAGAGGTAAACAACCGACTATATATAGGCCTCCAACCTCAAACTAGCCGTTGTCCAAAACTGCCCAGTCTGCGTGATGACCGTACAATAGACCGTACTGTCCGGTCCCCATTCTGACCGTATTGTCCGGTCTTCACCAGACCGGCTTCCAGGGAGTGCTGCTCCTCTTTTCAAAGCAGACCGTATTGTACGGTCCCTAGGACCGTACTGTCCGGTCTCCACTTCTTCTTCAGCCAACAGAAACTTCTCCTTCTCTGTTGCTCTTCTCCTGTAAGACCGTACTGTCCGGTCCCTGACCGTATTGTCCGGTCAACTGTCTGGTCTTCATTCTTCAACTTCCAGAAACTTCAGCTTCTCTGTCTGGAACACTCCAATAGAGACCGTACTGTCCGGTCCCTAGGACCGTACTGTCCGGTCAATCGTCCGGTCTCTATTCTTCAACTTCCAGAAACCTGAGCTCCTCTGTCTGGATTTCCTCTGGAGACCGTATTGTACGGTCTCCATGACCGTACTGTCTGGTCTCTTCTGACTTCGCAGCTTCGATCTTCTTCTTGATCTTCTTCTTCCAAACTTGAACTTCTTGGTTCCTTCAACTCTCTTCTGCCACCCTAGCCCCTGAGAGACTCACCATGCATCCAATGATCTCTATAACTAGTGTGTACTAAGAGAACCACCTCGAACCCTCTTGATAGTCCGGTTTTTCCTATGGACTCAAGCTAACATCTAACCAAGCAACACTCGCTTGGATCTAGCATGTCCTTATCCTTGATCCATATCTTCTCCGCGACTCCATCAAGTCCGTTCTTGTGTAGATGAAGGCAACCAATCATCCTTGTCATTTAAATTCATGGTGTGTTGGCGTTCACCACCAACGGACGGAGCTTTCTTCATATGTGACCTATAAGATCTCACAAAGAGTGTTAGTCACATTCATGGTTCTCATCCTATCACCAAAACATTCATACCTTGGGGTTTCCCTAGCTCCAATGGTCATGAAGCTTACAATCTCCCCCTTTTTGGTGATGGATGACAACCATGATAAAAATGATCGAGAAGATAAAGAATGTAATGACAAAAGCCAAGATAAAAGCGCAACTCGATCAAGACACTAAACAACAAGTATATGATAGAGAGATAGTTACCTTGTTGATTAGGTCGAGGCAAGTTATAGCTCAAAAGAAGTCACAAGTTAGAGCAAAAACTCATATCACAAGTGAAAGAAAGCACATAGAGCTATGACAAGCAAAGGTTGCAAGGGGTTTACCTTCATACTTACTTTGTAGAATTCCGCTCCCCCTTGACAAGTGCACCAATCTCAAGATTGTGTGAAGATCGATCATCTTGATCACTTGATCTTCATTCGCACACACTGCCCCTTGAGACGGCATTGCTTCTTCTTCATCACCTCAAGATTTGTGCAAAGATCGATCGTCTTGATCACTTGATCTTCTCTTGTACAAACTCTCCCTTGAGGTGACATCTTCCAACTCATTGTAAGTCCGAACTCTTCTTCCCCGTACTCTTCTCCATCATAACTCTTCTCCCCAAGTTGCTCGATCATTAAGCCCAAAACCTTCTCCCCCTTTGGCATCTATCACTCAAAAAAAAATCTACCAATGAAGAAAGGTTAGTGTAAATGTATGAGACGAGTGGGAAAATTAGTTACTTGATTTGGCGTGAAGCTCCCCCTTGATCCAAAATTCTCCATCTCCCCACCAAGTATCCCTACACACATTCTCAAAAGAATATTGTCTTGAAGTACATAGGGGTTAGTTGATGATGATGGAAATGTATGAACCCTTAGACTTTGAGCCGCGCAAGTGGATTTAACCTTGGAGCTCAAAAATCATGGTTCAATGGGCATGAAGCTCATATAGCATTGCTATAAATTCATCATAGGAGGTCATATACTCATATTGTGAATAAGCAACTCCCCCTAGATGGATGCTCGGCGCCGAGACACTTATGCAAGATGCATGATGCGAATGCAAGGAATGATAAGTGTACAATGCATGATGCTATAAGGGTAAAACAAGAGAAAGCTAAGAGCGAAGTTACCAACAACAAGTTTGAGCCCTCCATGAGCTTGATCACAACGAGCCATTCTTCAAAGCCTCGGGAGCCAAGTGCCACCAATCCCAAGCTTAACCCATGCTCATTGCTATCTCAAAGAGGTTAGTCGTCGGTCCTACAAAAACAAGAAGAACACACAAAAACAACACAAACAAAAACAAGCAAAGTATATATACATATATACAAATGTAAGCTCAAGGATATCAAGTGAAGTCGGAGAGGTCGAGAACATTAAGTTCTCCCCGGAGCTTACAAAAAGTCTTCTTGTCAAGTGGCTTGGTGAAGATGTCCGCCAATTGTTCATGAGTCCGAACACCAATCAATTCAATATCCTTCTTGGCCACATGATCTCGAATGAAGTGATGCTTGACTTCAATGTGCTTGGCATGGCCGTGATCACCCTTGTTGAGAGCCATATTGATAGCACTTTCGCTATCACAATAGAGAGGTACTTGCCCATAAGATAATCCATAGTCTAACAGGGTTTGCTTCATGTATAACAGTTGAGCACAACAAGCACCGGCCGCCAAATATTCCGCCTCCGCCGTAGAGATAGCCACACAATTTTGTTTCTTGGAACTCCATGAGATGAGTGATTGTCCAAGAAATTGGCATCCACCGGAGGTACTCTTTCTACTCACTTTGCATCCGGCGAAGTCCGAGTCCGCATAGCCAACAAGTCCAAAGTCCGAGCCTTTTGGATACCATAGGCCCATTGTAGGAGTGCTCTTGATGTACCTAAGAATTCTTTTCACGGCACTCATATGGGACTCCTTGAGGTTAGCTTGATAACGAGCACAAAGGCACACACTAAACATGATATCCGGTCTAGATGCGGTAAGGTAAAGAAGTGAACCAATCATAGAACGATAGAGTTTAGGATCCACCGGTATACCTTTTACATCCGCATCAAGAGGGACACTTGTAGCCATAGGTGTGTCGTAGGACTTGGAGTCTTCCATGCCGAACCTCTTAAGAAGATCCCGAGTGTACTTCTCTTGGTAGATGAACGTGCCCTCCTTCATTTGCTTGACTTGAAAACCGAGGAAGACATGAAGTTCACCTATCATGGACATCTCAAACTCTTTCTTCATAAGAGCACGGAACTCATCATTATAGATTTCGTTAGTGGAGCCATAGATGATATCATCAACATAGATTTGACAAACAAAGAGATCATCACCAATATGCTTAGTAAAGAGAGTGTTGTCGATACTACCGATCTTGTAGCCCTTGGTGATGAGATGATCTCGAAGTCGTTCATACCATGCTCTTGGTGCTTGTTTGAGTCCGTAGAGAGCCTTCTTGAGCTTGTACACATGGTCCGGATGCTCCGGGTCCTCGAAGCCGGGAGGTTGCTCTACATAAACTTCTTCATTGATTAGTCCATTGAGAAATGCACTTTTCACATCCATTTGGTGAAGTTTAAAATCAAAATGAGAAGCATAAGCAAGGAGTGTTTTTATAGCCTCAAGACGAGCGACGGGGGCGAAAGTCTCGTCAAAATCGACGCCTTCAACTTGAGAGTAGCCCTTCGCCACAAGTCTTGCCTTGTTCCTCACGATTGCTCCCTTCTCATCTTGCTTGTTCTTGAAGACCCACTTAGCGCCAATAACATTGGATCGCTTGGGCCGCTTCACCAACTTCCAAACATCATTCCTCTTGAAGTTGTTGAGCTCCTCTTGCATGGATAGCACCCACTTGTGATCTTTCAAGGCTTCCTCGATCGTCTTCGGCTCTAGGGTAGAGACAAAAGAGAAATTCTCAACAATGTTAGCTTCATCAACATAATTAGGTTTATATTGACTTCTTCTAGTCTTTATCCCTTGAGAAGGACTCCCAATGATGAGATCACGTGAATGATCCCGAGCAATGGGTTTGTGCTTCCTTGAAGGTTCTTGTCGAGGAGGAGGAGGAGCCGGCGAAGTGTCTTGCGCATCTCTTGCGGCTTGCTCCCTAGAGATGTGAGTGTCTTGTTGTCGAAGAGGTGAACCCGAGCCATCATCTTGAGTTGAAGTAGATTGTGCTTGTTCTTGATTGCTCGGTGACGCTTGGCTCGTAGATGCATGAGGTAGACTTGATGGCGCTTGTTGCGGTTCATTGGAGTCGCTTGACTCGAAGATGCTTGTTGCGGTTCGCTTGATGGAGCTTGACTCGAAGATGCTTGTTGCGGATCACTTGAAGGTGCTTGATGTTGTTCACTTGAGGGAGAGTTTGGATTCTCTTGAGATGTGCTCGTAGAAGGTCCACTTGATGAAGTTGTTGGAGGAGGTGTCGGAGGTTCATCTTCACGAGGAATAACTTCACCAATAGGCATGTTCTCCAAAGCTTCCTCCACGGGTTCATCACCTACAATATGAGAAGAAGGAGGGTCTTCTTGAGACCCGTGAGACTCATCAAATTGCACATCATAGGTTTCTTCAACAAAGCCGGTAGAGGTGTTGTAAACCCGATAAGCCTTGGCCGAGCCCGAGTAACCGACAAGAATGCCCACATCGGTCCTCTTCTCGAACTTGCCAAGTCTTTCCCTCTTCTTGTAGATGTAGCACTTGCAACCAAACACTCGGAAGTAGGCAACATTCGGTCTTCTCCCAACAATCACTTCATATGGAGTCTTGTTTAGCAACTTGTGAGGATAGATCCGGTTGGAGGTGTAGCATGCCGTGTTGATAGCTTCCGCCCAAAACTTCTCCGGAGTGTTGTACTCATCAAGCATAGCACGAGCAAGAGTGATAAGTGTCTTGTTCTTCCTCTCAACAACACCATTTTGTTGAGGAGTGTATGTAGCCGAGAACTCATGCTTTATGCCAATCTCATCACAATAGTCTTCAATGATAGAGTTTTTGAACTCCGTCCCAATGTCACTCCGAATCTTCTTGATGTGATGTCCATACTCATTTTGTACTCTTCTAGCAAACTTTTTGAATATCCCAATTGCTTGTGCCTTGTTCTCAAGAAAGAATACCCAAGTATATCTTGAGTAGTCGTCCACTACCACCAAGCAATAGAGATTCCCACCAATGCTTACATAAGTTGTAGGCCCGAAGAGATCAATGTGTAGGAGCTCAAGAGGTCTTGAAGTTGACAAGAAATTCTTGGATGGATGAGGTGAAGCCACTTGCTTTCTGGCTTGGCATGCACTACATAGCTTGTCCTTCTCAAAGTGACATCCTTGACTCCTCTCACTAGCTTGTTCTTCATTACATGCTTGAGTTGACCCATACCAATGTGAGCAAGCCTTCGATGCCATAGCCAACCTAGAGCGGACTTAGTGAAGAGACAAGTGCTAGGGGCAACAATGTTAGTCTCAAAATCAACAACATATAAATTATTATGACGAAAGCCCTTGATAGTGAGACCCATAGCATCATTATGAAGAACCACCCCATTAGCATCAAAGTTACAAGAAAGCCAATCACATATTTGAGCAACGGATATAAGATTGAAGTTTAGGGACTCAACAAGCAATACATTAGAGATAGAGAGGTCATTGAGATAGCCACCTTACCAAGACCTCTCACCTTGTGCTTGGAGTTGTCCCCAAATGTGACCTTGTCATGATCTTCATTTTCTTCCAAGTTGGTGAAGATGGATGAAGTACCGGTCATGTGTTGAGTGCACCCACTATCCAACACCCAATGTTTGCCACCAATCTTGTAGTTCACCTTGGAAGTAGCCATCAAGCAAAGAGGAGGGTTAGTATCAAAAGAATCAATTGACATGTTATCTACCTCTTTCATGCTTTTGATGCTATTGATGTAGGCCATGGGAACACCATTGAGAAAGTCCAAGTCCAATGCATCCAAGGCGTCAATCATTGCCTTGGTGACTCCATTGTGTCTCCACATGGTCCGATCAACACCCATGTGTACGACATGAGTTCCAAGAGGGAGACCTTGAAACCTTCCCACATTTCCACTAGCATTGAAGTACTCAAGAATGTTGTAGATTTGGTTCTCATAAGATAGTGCCATCAAGATAATCCCCTTGAGAGTCATCCCACTAATATCATCATTGAGATCATTTAGAATGTGAAGCTTCCTATTGTATGGTAGCATAGAGATCACCGTGTGAATAGCGTGCTCATCACTAATCTTGTCTTCTCCTTCAAAAGAGTTCACTCTAGCCACCAAAACAAGAAGTCTCTTCCAACAATCAAGCCAAGACTCCTCATCTCTCTTGTAGTATTCATCATACATGTTGTAGAGGAGATAGTGAGCCCGACCGGCAAGATCCGGTTCATACAAGATGTAGTAGTCTTCAAAGAGGGATGGCAAGATTTCTCTCTTCATGTGATATTCCTTGATAGGCTCCGGCTCAACATCACTAGCACTTGAATAGTCATCATCACAAGTGAGAATCTTGGTCTCATCATCTTCATCCTCATCATCACTTGGGGTCTTGAATGTGTTAGAGAGCATAGAGCGAGTTCTTCTTCTTGTAATGACCTCAATAGCTTCTTCAATAGAGTATGACTCAAGCTCAAAGCTCTCAAACTCAATGTGATCACCATACTTATCCTTTGGCAAAGCATCAAGAAACCTCCTAAGACCTTGACCCTTGGTGACTATCCAAAGCTTATTCTCATTTATCCTCTTGATGAGTGAATCCATCCGAAGAGCAAACTCAACAAGATCTTCATTCGGCTTCATAGAGATATGGTCCAACTCATCACATAGCTTGATATATCCATCCTCTTGATCCTGAGAAGAAGAACCTTCACCAACACGAGATGATGATTGAGCTTGAGGTAGAGGTTGAGCTTCAATGTGTTGATCTTCACTTGCATGAGAGATATCCTTGCCCTTCTTGATATCCTTCTCAAGGGAGGAGAGAATAGCAACCACCTCATCATAGGGCATGTTCACAAACTCATCCACTCGAGCAAAAGCAAGAATACCAAACCGCGAGAGTGGTAGAGATCGGATAAGCTTCTTCACAACATGCTTGTGCATAATAGATGGATAGCCTCTTGATATGAGTTTCCTAGCAAGAACATACAAGCGAGATGCGAAGTTAGTGATATCCTCATTATCATTCAAAACAAGCTCATCATACTCATCACGCACATCATAGTAGGAAGTACCAATAAGCACACAATCATAAGGCTCAATCAAGGTAGAGGCGATGGAAGTGTTAGAAACGTCATCATGAGTGGACTCCATTTTCCCACACGCAATCCCGGTCACGACTCAAGGCGGTAAAGCCCTAATAACTCATTTGCCCTTTGTTGGCGATTTCTAGCATACCATTTTATATGCCAACTGCGCCTTATTTAGAGCATAAATGTTATCATTATAGGCCATTAACCCTTGATAATAGCACCATATTTGTATATATGTCGTTCTGGAGCTTTATTACAGAAACAGATGAAGAGGACGACATTCTGGACATTGTGACTGATCTGGACCTGAAGAGAAGAGAACCAGCAGAAAAGGCCCACTGTGCCGATCGGCACAGACATGTGCCGACCGGCACATGGGACCCCAAGGCCACCGAAGCTGGCCCACCATTCAGTTTATTCTAGAAGGAAGTTATCCGAATCAATCTCGAGAGATATTCATCATGAAGAGATAAAAGATACTCGAAGATTTGAAAGAGCAACACAAGACTTGATCTCGAAGAAAACTGACTGGAAGGCCCACATGGAAGCTACCTAGGACTTCGGAACCGACTTAGGGAGGAAACCGAGCTGGACACGAGGTGTGCCGATCGGCACAGACCCTGTGCCGATCGGCACAAGGACTCTTTTCCCGAGAATCCTTTCCTTCCTGATGTACAGCCCTATATAAACTTGTAAAAGCCCTAGGGTTTCGGGATCCGCCGCCAGAGGGACAACACAGCTAGTAAGTTTAGAGCCACCGGGGCTTTGCCCCGTTCTTCATGTTCTCTAGTTGTTGATCAAGAACCATTGGTGCTAAAGAGGTGATCCATCAAGGTAGGCCTACTAGATGGTGATGTATCTTGCACTATGTATCATTGAAGTATGGTTGAATATGTGGATGAATGGTTTTGATTATTGATTGCCTGGATTTTATGGTCTTTACATGCACTTGTTCCTACGCTTAGTGACGACTAAGTATTAGATGTTATCTTAATTGTGGTGGCAAAAAGAAGTGACAAGATTCGTTCTCTCACTATCTCCATCGTGGTTAAGGTAGCATTGGGATCTTGTAATGCGCCATATTTGCACGTTGTCTCTGTACCCCCACAGCCGCTAATGCATACGCGATGATCCTTGAGATGATGTGTAGAGTAGGAAGAGGTCGACCGATTAAGGCGATTGGTCGTGACAGGGCTCGTCGGAAAGAGGCCTTGACCTACCGATCTTCGGTTATCAATAATTGAGTAATCCCGTTTATGATGCTATTTGATTAAGCTTCTTGGTTACGATCTCAACTAGCAGACTTGGCTAACTTACCCCATGATCTAATCTGTTCTTAGGCTTTTCGGACAACACTGCGGACAACTTCGCCTTCGTGCCGACCGGCACATCCCCTGTGCCGATCGGCACAACACCCCGTTTTCCTGAAACCCACGCTCACGCTCACTAGAAAGCTTGGCTAACTCTTTTACTGATGATTTTGCTTAATTCCCATTGGTCCTTGTGGTTCGATTAAACCTTGGAATACTCTTCTAGGGGAAAAAGACTACAACTGTACACCGTGCTCTTGCGGTATATAAGTGGGTGCGTAGATACGACCAACAAGCTGTCTTTTTCTGGCGCCGTTGCCGGGGACCTTTGTTCGAATTAGGCATTGTTTGAAGTTTGAGAAATTGGTCGCTGTGCCGACCGGCACACGTGTGTGCCGACCGGCACAGAGCTTTCTTTCTTTGATTTCTCTGTCTTTTCCAGTATATATGTCCTGTTTCATTTAACAGACAGGTATGGACGGCGCTAAGTCGAATAAACCCTTTAATTACCTCGATGATCCAGAGATTCTCTTTCGCAAGCGTAAGGCGGAAAAGAGAAGCAAGTCAGTGGGAGACATAGAAGACAACAGCGAGCCGCTCAGCCCGAAGGCATTGTTTGCAGCTTTGGAAGAAGATAAGGAAGAAGAAGTTCCTGAAGAAGAAGACATGGGAGACGCAACACCAATTGCTAATCGTCTCAAGCCTGCCTTGGACAATGTCACCAAGACTGAATTCACTGCACAAGCTAGACCCTTTCGGCTGGAGCGTTACATGTCCTTGGTTGGTCAGCAACCGTTCACAGGTTCTGAAGATCCTAATATGCATTTGCAACATTTTCATGAAATCTGCGGTACCTTTCAATTGGAACATATGAATGACAATGAAGCCAAGGTGCGATTGTTCCCTTTATCTCTTATTGGGCGTCCTAAGCAGTGGTACCATGGGCTACCTACCGCGACCAAGATTAGTTGGGATCTACTTTCTGCGGAATTTTTGGCAAAATACTTCCCTCCAGGCAAGACTCAAGCTTTGAAGAACAAGATCCTTGGATTCACTCAACTCGCTGATGAGAGCGTTGGAGAAGCATGGAATCGATTCAATGAGTACAAGGATGCTTGTCCGCACAATGGTCTTGCTGAATGGGAGCTAGTGGAAAGGTTCTACACGGGTTTGAATCTTTTGTCCCGACAACACTTAGATGCTTCGGCTGGAGGATCGTTTTTGGACAAGACACCCGCTCAAGCCACGGCTTTGATCAAGAAGATAGAGCAAAATCAATCATGGGTTGGTGAGAGAGAAAGTAGAAGCCTTCAACCTTCCACGGGAAAGATGAAGAGTGTGGTGGAAAGAGCTTATGATGAATTGCTTATGGACAAGCTTGACACCATACAAAGGAGATTAGACAAGATTGATCATATTCCCAAGGAAGAGACCGTCAAGCTAGCGGAAGCCCGTTCCACATGTGAAGAATGTGGAGAACTTGGTCATGTGAGTAAGGATTGCCCCGAAGATGTGAAGATGCTCAATTATATCAAGAGTCAAGGATGGAAGACTCCATATCAGCAACAAAGGAGTAGCTTCACCCCGTCATCGTCTATGCAAAATGCCATCCCTCTTCGTATTCAATGCCAAGAGTTCTTTCAAGCTCAAGAGAAGGTTAACAAGGACACTCAAGCCAAATTCAAGGAAGTTGATCGTGTGCTTGAAACAATCAATGACAAGGTCATCGAAGTGGGGAGTTCTAATCAGCAAATCCTCCAATTCATGAAGATGATGGAGAAACAAATGGCCCAATTAGCGGAGTCGGTAAAAAGCGAGAAAGGAGCTCTTCCTGGTAATACCCGCTCTGCAGAACAGCTGAAATCCATCGAGACGAGGTCTGGGAAGCAAACTGAAGATCCAAAGTTCGCAGCTGGGGCAAGACGACCTCGTGCCGACCGGCACGACGCTGGTGCCGATCGGCACGCTACAGTTGACGGTGCCGACCAGCACGCTGATGGTGCCGATCGGCACAGTGAAGAAATCGACCTCTCGGGTCTGAAGAAGGGAACTGAGAACAAGGAACATGGTCCTGCTACCTTTCTGGATACGCAGCTGTTGACCAAAACAGAAAGAATTCGGCATCATGATGAGCAATTCTCCAGGTTTGTCGATATCATGAAGAAGTTATATATCAATGTCCCATTCCTTGATGCTCTTCAAGTGCCTACCTATGCCAAGTACATAAAGGATATTATGCAAAGCAAGAAGTCCTTAGCATCGGAAGAAGTAGTGAAGATGACAAGAGAGTGCACTGCAGCTATTAATGACATTACACCAGAAAAGAAGCCCGACCCCGGATCTCCTAGTATCCGGTGTTTGATTGGAGCTCAAATCTTTGAAGGGGCTTTATGCGATCTTGGAGCAAGTGTAAGTGTCATGCCTCGCTATGTCTTTGCAAGTTTGAATTTGCCAGAGTTGGAGCCTACGGCCATGTGTTTGGAGTTGGCCGATCAATCGGTTCGCTATCCCGATGGAATTGCTGAAGATGTGCCTGTCCAAATTGGTGATCATATAGTTCCTGTGGATTTCATTGTGCTTGATATGGATAGAAGAACAAGGACTTCATTGATTTTGGGCCGGCCATTCTTGAGGACAGCGAAGGCAAACATTGATGTGGGGAGTGGAAAGATAAGCTTTGACATAAGTGGAGCCTCCTACACATTCAATTTTCGCCCCAAAGGAGAAGAAGGCCGTGCGGCATCCAAGTGGGTTGAGAAATACAAGTCTCCGCACCATAAAGCAATCGAGGGTAATTGGAGGAAGGATATGTCCTATCATTGAAGGAGAAGAGACATGAGAACCTTGTAGTGTCGCAACTTTTTCCCGTAAGGCGGCACTAAGGAAGTGATTCATGCGGGGAGGTCAAGCTCTATGACCTTTTTAAAACTAAGAGCGCTTTTTGGGAGGCAACCCAATTTTCGGGAGCGAGTCGTAGGGTGAGTCTTTGTGTGTTAGTGCTTTCGGGAGGGCAACCCGTTAATTAGAAAATTAGTGCTAACCGGGAGGGCAACCCGGCCTTTAAATTGTTTGCTTGTAATCAACAATAATGCTCCCGGAATAAAATTTGTTAGTCCAAGTGTTTGTTTTAACTTTTGTGTGAATACCTGCGCTGTCTGTTTACTTTCTGCAGTTTTTGTGTTTGTATTTTGTTTGTTCGCTAACAGCGCAGGAAGAAAAGGAACAAAAATAGGAAAATCTGGAGCGCGCCGACCGGCACAGCCTGTGCCGATCGGCACAGCAGAAAGCACGCCAAATCGTGGCCTAGACGCTACCCCGAACTGAAGATGAAAATTAATATGGGGTAAAATTGAGAAAATATGCGGAATATTTGATGAAGGAAAATTTAGAAAGGTAAGTGCAACAATTGTCCCGAGAATATTTCCGTGCTTTTGGTATTTTTCTGTGTCGCAGGAATATGGTGGATGAGCCTTGCGAAGGAAGGAGGCACTGGCGGAAATTGGGCACTGTTGCCGACCGGCACAGAACGTGCCGATCGGCACAGGAAGGAAACGCCACCTCCAAGAATCTCGATGCTACAGGAAGCCTGGCATCCGCGAAGAAATTTGAAATTTTGGCGACACAAGGCAGCGAAGTTTGAATCGGGCGCGGACTATACAGTGCCGACCGGCACAGAGCTGTGCTGACCGGCACACTGACCAAGAATTCGAATCTGATCATCAAAGTCTGCGCACATTGGAAGGAGGAGAGACCACTGACACCCATGCAGCTGCTGAGCACAGGGGAGACACCGAGCACCCAGCCTCGGGATGGAGCAAAGGTGCCGACCGGCACGCGCGCCGTGGCGATCGGCATACCCTGAAAAATTCAAATTTCGAACGTGCTCCCCTGTCTCCCGACATGCGACACTGTATCAAGCATGGGGAAGAGGAAAAGAAGTTGCTGAAGCCAAGGTACGTGCGAATCTGTGCAAAATTTGAATTATGCCGACCGGCACGGTCACCGTGCCAATCGGCACACCATTGGAAAGCTAATCTTTTGTAGGTGCGCCCCTGTTCCCCGACATCCGACACTGTACAAGTCATGGGGAAGAGGAAAAGAAGGCGTGGCAGCCGAGGTACGACGGAATCCGCGAAATTTTGAATCGTGCCGACCGGCACGGCTCTGTGCCGACCGGCACGCGCTGGGAATTTGAACCGGCGGTTCCTTCCCTTGGAAGCCATGGAGAGCTATAAGAAGGGGCATCACCTCCCCCATTTTCGCCACAACTCCCTGGTAACCCTTTCCACTCCTCCACTTCCTCCAGTTGCGCGATTCGTTTCCATTCTTTCGCAGGAAATGAAGGGATTTAGTTCCACGCTCAAGAGCGCCGGCAAGAAGATTCGCCGGGGGTTCAGCGCCGGCGGGTCGCACCACTCCGGTGGATCGCACCACGCCGGTGGATCACACCAAGTCGGAGGATCGCACCACGCTGGCGACAACAACTCCGGCAGCGACACCGGCTCCTTCACCTCGACGCGGAGGGCAAGCTCGGCGGGCTATGACAGCCCCGAGCTCTCCGTCGAGATGACACCGCCACGAGGGCGGGATGACTTCTTCATCGGCCACCGCGACATCGGCATCCCTCGAGGACCAAGGCCGCGCACGAGGAGCGCAACCGCCGCCGCCGCCGCCGCCGCGGCGGGCGGATCATCCATGGAGGCCGAGCCGAGCGAGCCGGCATATGTGCCGCGCGCGGTTCGGGAGGGGTTCACCCTCACGAGCCGTGAGGAGGAGTTCTACTACACCAACATCCGCGGCCGCATCTTCCCCAACATCGACATGGATGAGGAGTTCCTCGCCAAGGTCGGGGTATGGCCGGACCTCCAACAATGCCTCCTCAACCTTGGATGGGAGACCCTCCACGATCAAGCAAGCAGCTTCGACATCGAGCTCATCACCGAGTTCATCACCACCATGAGCCGCGAGGTGGACGAGCAAGGAGACGACAAGATCAAGTTCCGTGTGCGGGACGAGCCCTACTCCATCACGATCGAGGGCATCTCCGATGCTCTCGGTTTTGAAAGGGAGGCCCCCGTATACGGCGCGGCGACTACGGAGATGCTCGACACATTTTGGCGCCGCATCGCCGACGCGGACGAGCGCAAGAGGGGGCACATCAAGAACCCCACGATCCAAATCCTCCACCGGTGGATGGCCGCACGCACCACCGGCCGCCTCGACACCACCAACATCTCCGACCCGGACTTGCATTGGCTCTACAACGCCATTGCGAGTCCATGCAAGTGCAATCCCATCGGGACAATGGTGTCAAGTTGGTTTACCCAAAGGGCCAACCCTAGGGCGAGACTAGCTTTTGGAGGCTACCTCCAAACAATCATCTTCCAAGTCACCGAAGGTAACCTCATGATGAAGGAAGATTGTTGGATAAGAGCCGCGCTCATCGACGAGTCCATGGTGCGCGGGAAGACCATCACGGGCAGCGCCAAGCTCGGCTACTACGTGTGCGGCACCGGCATCAAGCTTCCCTGCGCCGAGCTCGCCCTCTTCCTCCCAAACAAGATCAACGGAGGGAATTGGCTTGAGGCCGACCTCCGCGAGCGACACAAGGTAACAAAGACCAAGCGCGGGAGAAAGGAGGTCGTCGGCCAGTCTTCGGCGAGCGCAGCAGCAGAGTGGGACAGCTGGGACGCGGCAGCAGCCGCGCAGCATCAACCAGCGCAGCAGGCACCCGTGCCGATCGGCACGGGCTTTGTGCCGACCGGCACAGGACAGGTGCCGACCGGCACCGACCCCAGGTACTTCGGTATGCCCCCTGTCTACCCTCAGCACTTCCAGGGGGCGCCCTACTATGCTCCTGCAGGTCCTCCGGGGGCGAACTTTGCCCCTATGCATCGGTACATCGACAACAACGTGCAATACGTTGAACGCATCGACAACTTGGCGGGCGCAATGCGGAGCAACACCGATGCGATGATTGACGAGTTCGGGAGATTGGAGGCGGCGTACTACGGCTTCGACTACAATCAGCCACCTCCATTTGATGGGTAGAGTGTTGTGTATGGCACAACTTGTATCGGTTTCCCGGTTTGCGTTTTTCTTTCCCTTCGCATTCTCTTTTTATTTATTTACTTATGTGTGTGTGAGCGGGTTGGGAAACCATGTATCGGGTGTGTTTAGTTTGTTTGTGTGCTTTTATTCATGCATGTGTGCTAGTAGTTTAGTTTTATTTATGCAAGTGTGCTAGTAGGTTGTTTCGAATAATGCATCACCATGTAGCCCGTGCTTTCAAATCCAATATGATGATGATCTTTATGCTTTATTTGAAAAATGATACGAGTATGTATGTCTATCTTGAAAAGTGTTAATGATAATCGAGCGATGTTGAGCATAAATAAAAATTTCGAACTTTCACTAAAGTGTATTCGGCAAATACTTCATATGTGGCGTAGTGCATTTCAAAATTCCCATGCAAGGTCCAATAAAAGATCAATTTTGGATGACATGACTTAGTACCTATTTCTTTATAAAATTCAAATGTTCTTATTGTGAGCTTTAGAATTACTCCATATCATTCGGTTATGCCCACCAATGCCAAATATATATGTGACTCAATTTAAGCCTTTGCTAAGTAGAGACTATGATTGATGATTGAGCTCGGTTAAGATTTAATTCTTAGGGTATGAGACTTGGAAAAATGGCCACATCTTTCGCGTATCGTGTTGATTTTCTAGCCTATTCTAACTCGAGCTATGCAAATTACCGCATTGGAATTATGCATAATTCGCCGAGTATCCGATACTTGAGAACCAAATTCTTTGATTCGAACATCAATCCTTGACCACATCCTACTGTATTCTTGGCTATACATCTGACACAGCAGTTCCAACGAAAAATCCAGAGCGAAATTGGCAAGTACAGACAGTGTGCCGACCGGCACAAGGTTGTGCCGACCGGCACACAGAAAACAAAAAAAAAAAAAAAGAAAGAAGAGAGAAAAAAAAAAGGAGTAAATAAAGTCTGTACCTTGCGCTGTTTTGCTCGGGACTAGCAAAAATTTGAGTGTGGGGGGAAGATGAATTCCCTTGAATTCTTATCATTGATTAGTAGCCAAGAATTTCTTTTTCCGTTCATGTCCACTTTGCATTCGATATCCTTCGAAAATGCCAGGAAGTTTCTGATAGATATGCAAAGAAGAAAGGACAGCTTTGTCACCTGTTTAAAAAGATTACATTCTCTACTTGTGATTGTTCATTCACACAAGTATATGTCCACTATTCTAAAGGTGTGAGTTTCTTTCTCAATTCAATTTCTAATGGCCTTTTGACAAGTCTCAGTAAAACCAATTAGAGTTATTTCTTAGCTTTGCAATATGTTGTTGATCTATGTCTATTTTCCTTGAATTTCCTCACCAAGCTACTCATATGGCCTTACACATACATATATCGATAAAGTAGATAGACTTTTGAGTGATTTAGGTGAGTGATTGAAGTTGAGTTGTTGACTTGATCGTTTGAGAAGGATAGTTCTTTTGCTCACAATACCTTTTTGGTGATTCACATAAGTGGAAAGGTCATGCGCATCAAGTTGAATATTTTCAAGGTTAGCTTTGGGAAGTACTCTTTCATGTTCAATACCCATATTGTGAACATGTTTGCTGAATACTAAATTGATTTAATCTCACAATGACTAAGTGCTCAGCTCGTGTAGATTTGAAATACTTTTATGATTGATTGACTATATGCAAGTTGAGTTTCATTCTTGACTTTCCTCGGGACGAGTAAAGGTTCAAGTGTGGGGGAGCTGTTGGCGATTTCTAGCATACCATTTTATATGCCAACTGCGCCTTATTTAGAGCATAAATGTTATCATTATAGGCCATTAACCCTTGATAATAGCACCATATTTGTATATATGTCGTTCTGGAGCTTTATTACAGAAACAGATGAAGAGGACGACATTCTGGACATTGTGACTGATCTGGACCTGAAGAGAAGAGAACCAGCAGAAAAGGCCCACTGTGCCGATCGGCACAGACATGTGCCGACCGGCACATGGGACCCCAAGGCCACCGAAGCTGGCCCACCATTCAGTTTATTCTAGAAGGAAGTTATCCGAAACAATCTCGAGAGATATTCATCATGAAGAGATAAAAGATACTCGAAGATTTGAAAGAGCAACACAAGACTTGATCTCGAAGAAAACTGACTGGAAGGCCCACATGGAAGCTACCTAGGACTTCGGAACCGACTTAGGGAGGAAACCGAGCTGGACACGAGGTGTGCCGATCGGCACAGACCCTGTGCCGATCGGCACAAGGACTCTTTTCCCGAGAATCCTTTCCTTCCTGATGTACAGCCCTATATAAACTTGTAAAAGCCCTAGGGTTTCGGGATCCGCCGCCAGAGGGACAACACAGCTAGTAAGTTTAGAGCCACCGGGGCTTTGCCCCGTTCTTCATGTTCTCTAGTTGTTGATCAAGAACCATTGGTGCTAAAGAGGTGATCCATCAAGGTAGGCCTACTAGATGGTGATGTATCTTGCACTATGTATCATTGAAGTATGGTTGAATATGTGGATGAATGGTTTTGATTATTGATTGCCTGGATTTTATGGTCTTTACATGCACTTGTTCCTACGCTTAGTGACGACTAAGTATTAGATGTTATCTTAATTGTGGTGGCAAAAAGAAGTGACAAGATTCGTTCTCTCACTATCTCCATCGTGGTTAAGGTAGCATTGGGATCTTGTAATGCGCCATATTTGCACGTTGTCTCTGTACCCCCACAGCCGCTAATGCATACGCGATGATCCTTGAGATGATGTGTAGAGTAGGAAGAGGTCGACCGATTAAGGCGATTGGTCGTGACAGGGCTCGTCGGAAAGAGGCCTTGACCTACCGATCTTCGGTTATCAATAATTGAGTAATCCCGTTTATGATGCTATTTGATTAAGCTTCTTGGTTACGATCTCAACTAGCAGACTTGGCTAACTTACCCCATGATCTAATCTGTTCTTAGGCTTTTCGGACAACACTGCGGACAACTTCGCCTTCGTGCCGACCGGCACATCCCCTGTGCCGATCGGCACAACACCCCGTTTTCCTGAAACCCACGCTCACGCTCACTAGAAAGCTTGGCTAACTCTTTTACTGATGATTTTGCTTAATTCCCATTGGTCCTTGTGGTTCGATTAAACCTTGGAATACTCTTCTAGGGGAAAAAGACTACAACTGTACACCGTGCTCTTGCGGTATATAAGTGGGTGCGTAGATACGACCAACAATAATGAGCACTTAGCTCTGATACCACTTATAAGGATCGTGTGACCGAGAGGGGGGTGAATCGGTGCACTCTAGAATCTATTTCCAAACACTTACACCCAAGCAACTCCTAGCGAGTGGTTCTAGTAACAAAGTAAAGCACACTAAGGAGTATCCTTAACCTATATAGCTAGTGCATATAGATAACACAATCACACCACACTAGCAACCTAGCACAAGATAGATAGATAGCGGAAGACTTAAGCTAGGCAAGGCAAGGTAACAAGATAACTAGAGACAAGGCAACCAAGATACTAGGCACACTAAGTAGAGTCCTTAGAGCTACTAGATAGGCTATAACAAGTAAGCACACGAGCAAGGCAAACAAGCAAACCTAGTGAAGCTAGTAGGTACCAAGGTAAACACACAAGCAAGATAAGAGCACAACTCAAGTACTACAAGCAATCATATGAAGTACGATAAGTAAATGCGAGTAGTAAAGGAGAAGGGATAGAGAATGCTCATGATGTTTTCTCGTGGTCTCGGAAGGATGGCGCCTTCCCCTACTCCACGTTGGGTCACTCCCGCCGGAGTCTCGACCCCGTCCCTCCGCTCGATGGCGATCCCTCCTAGAGCACACTTCACCCTCCGAGTGAAGTCGCAGGCACGTCCCGCCGGGCTCGATCCCGGGTACTCTTCCGGAGGTAAGGCTCCGCACTTGATGCGTGCCAAAGGGCGCTCCACTAGTGATGCTTCTTTCGCACGGGAAGCTCCAAGACCGTGTACAAACTTGTGTCGACTTCCACAATCTCCTTGGACAGCTCAACACCGACGCCTAACCGGTCTAGGCCTTGCCATAGACCAAGAGTAACAGCCCTAGATGACTCTCTCAAGCCCACACTACCCTAGAGATCAAAGGATGCAACTTGCTACTCTCTCAAGCACTAGGATCACTCCAAATCCTTCTCGAGTGCTTCACACTTCTTCCTCTTGGCTTCTTGGCAGCACCTCCCCTCTTTCCTGGGTCCAAGAGCACCTCAAAGAGGTAAACAACCGACTATATATAGGCCTCCACCTCAAACTAGCCGTTGTCCAAAACTGCCCAGTCTGCGTGATGACCGTACAATAGACCGTACTGTCCGGTCTCCATTCTGACCGTATTGTCCGGTCTTCACCAGACCGGCTTCCAGGGAGTGCTGCTCCTCTTCTCAAAGCAGACCGTATTGTACGGTCCCTAGGACCGTACTGTCCGGTCTCCACTTCTTCTTCAGCCAACAGAAACTTCTCCTTCTCTGTTGCTCTTCTCCTGTAAGACCGTACTGTCCGGTCCCTGACCGTATTGTCCGGTCAACTGTCTGGTCTTCATTCTTCAACTTCCAGAAACTTCAGCTTCTCTGTCTGGAACACTCCAATAGAGACCGTACTGTCCGGTCCCTAGGACCGTACTGTCCGGTCAATTGTCCGGTCTCTATTCTTCAACTTCCAGAAACCTGAGCTCCTCTGTCTGGATTTCCTCTGGAGACCGTATTGTACGGTCTCCATGACCGTACTGTCCGGTCTCTTCTGACTTCGCAGCTTCGATCTTCTTCTTGATCTTCTTCTTCCAAACTTGAACTTCTTGGTTCCTTCAACTCTCTTCTGCCACCCTAGCCCCTGAGAGACTCACCATGCATCCAATGATCTCTATAACTAGTGTGTACTAAGAGAACCACCTCGAACCCTCTTGATAGTCCGGTTTTTCCTATGGACTCAAGCTAACATCTAACCAAGCAACACTCGTTTGGATCTAGCATGTCCTTATCCTTGATTCATATCTTCTCCGCGACTCCATCAAGTCCGTTCTTGTGTAGATGAAGGCAAGCAGTCATCCTTGTCATTTAAGTTCATGGTGTGTTGGCGTTCACCACTAACGGACGGAGCTTTCTTCATATGTGACCTATAAGATCTCACAAAGAGTGTTAGTCACATTCATGGTTCTCATCCTATCACCAAAACATTCATACCTTGGGGTTTCCCTAGCTCCAATGGTCATGAAGCTTACAGAAAGGTATTACCCAATCCGCTTCGATCCATTTTCATCCGTGCCGTCATCTATAAGCGTCTGTCTTGTTTGCTTATTGAAGAGGGTGACGGCCGCAGTGCGGTGGTGTCAAGCTCGTTAGCATGGAGCAATAGAGGACGAGGTGTCACGGCATGGTGGGAGACGAAGGAGCCATCATCGTTGGAGAATATGGTACTCCAGTCCCTCCTTTGTCTTACTGTGGTATATTTTTTTTTTGCCATGGCTATGGGCTAGTGAGAGTTTGGTTTCCTCTGACATCTATGTGGATGTTGGTCGCATTTGTGTTTTCTCATGACAAATCTGGTGAAGAAGGCGATGATGCACTCGATGACGAGCTCAATGACGGCGAGTTCATTTGTGGTTGGTCACCATCCCTCTATTGCGAAAAGGTTGGGTTTCAGTTTTCCCTGTTGGAGATAGGTATGACGGTGGTGAACGCTGAGATGGGCGTGTTCGTTTAAATCGGAGCTCTCTTCCGTAGCATATCCGTCTGGAATGATGATTCTAGATTTCTAGATAATGAAATTTGCGGCTCTTTCAAGTTTTTTGTCTCCCATCAATGAAGTTGTCGTTGTTTGGGTGACTTACGTAATCAGAAGATGTAATTTGTTTTAATATCAATAAAATTCTCTTTTTCGCAAAAAAAAGTTTCATTTCAGTCTAAGGGTTAAAGGATCATCTCCCTTTATCTCGAAACGGTTCCATCAATGAAAAATCGAACCCTACCAATTCACCTTGGCAAATTTGTCTGAGACACACCGAGAAATGGTGGCTTCGTTCGCAGCATACCAACAAAGTCAAATTTGTCTGCAACATACTACAATTTTGTGAATTCGCATATGTGACACACTATGACCATTTAACAATTATTTTCAACTTTTTTATCTCAAGTTCACCAATACACATTACTGCATTATCAATCATGAAAAAATGAAGCTGGATTTTTTTTGATTGTTTGCATGACGTGCTCGACAAATTAAATATTACAACAATGAGCAAACGATGCAGAAAAATCGAAAAAGAATCCGACTCTATTTTCAAATTCTAATGTATTATATGAATCAGATAAAAAGTTGAAAATATTTGTTCAATGATCATAATGTGTCACAGACGCGAATGCCTAAAATCGTAGTGTGTTGCAGACAAATTCTACTTTGTTAGCGTGCAGTGAATGAAGCCACGATTTCTCAGTGTGTCTACAATTTTGCCACTCACCTTTGGTAAGCGCATGTATTTACTCACGCCCTGTCTTTTGCTGTGCCAGTTTGTGCTGCAAAAAGCACTCATCCACTACACGACTTCTTGATCTGCCTTTTTCAGCACATCATTCAGCTAACAGAAAAGGTCGCAGCTCTTTAGCACCCAGAGGAAAAAGATTAGATCCAGCTTTTTCCAACACACAATGCCAAAAGGAACATGCACATGAACAAGGAGAACAACGACCATGATTAGCAGATAATAGGCACCGTTGTCACGGCAGAAAATGGTATGACTTCCTTGTAAGCCGATGAGACGAAATCGTGAAGGTATCATGCACATAAACACAGTTACACATCAGCAGTCAACGCGCGAAATCTCTCTTGCTCCATGAGGAGCTGCTCCTAGTAAATATTTGCGTCATTTTTTTTTCTCCTTGCACATCCATATCAGCATCAATGTACTAAAATTCTAATCATGTATCATTTTCGAAAAGGTGGTCAAGGCGCGAATTATGAGCCAGAATATAAGCATGTCTGCGTCATGAAAAGGACAGGCGGACCCCCTAATGCAGATGCAGTTTTTGAATCCGGGGAGTAGGAAGGCATTGGGAGAAGGAAGATCAGGATTCAGCAACAGGAACCATGAAACCAGGACAATGATTCAAAGGGCAATCGTGTACAGTTATCAAGCAACGATGAATTGCGTGTGTAGTTGTGGTCGAAACCAAAACAGAAATATTGAAATATTAAAATTAGTTAGCTTGCTAGCCAAGAACGAAATTGGTAGAGGAGAAAATAACATGGAGAAAAGTATACGCATAATGCCTCAATGAGAAGCACAAGTATTAGTTTAAATTGTGTGAATATATGCCATGGAACAATAAGGGCGAACCACAATGAGAAGCATATAGTGTGAATATATGCCATGAGAAGCAGAGTGTTCACGGATCGTCGTAGGTGTGGTCTTCATTGTCATCGTGTTCTATAGATACTTGTATGATGGGTTCTGTTTTGATCCCCCCCCGGGGGGGGGGGAGGGGGGGGTGGTGTTGGGGGTTGACAGGTGCCTTACCTGAAACTTAGGGCCTGTTTGGATTGCTTCCACATGTTGCCACGCCAGAAGTATGGCGTGCCGCACTTTCTTTGGCGCATGTTTGCTTCGCTGCCGCAGCTACGGCGTGCCGCACCCGGTAAAGGAAACCCAGTTCATTTCTACGCCGTAGCTCGCCAGAAGTGTGGCGGCCGTTTTGCTCGCCGCACTTGCGGCGCGGCCGCGGTTACGGCGCGGCAACTTACGGCAATAATCCAAACAGGCCCTTAGCCTCCAACAAAAATTGTGGTTTGGTAGGATACACTCATGATGCTATTGTTTTGTCGCCAAATACAGGATCAAGAAAGTGATGCACAGTACACCATGAGCCAGACGGCACTGGAAAGGCCCACTCTTCAGAGGTCTCATACCCAAAACTGTCCCCAAAATTTTCCTGCAACTTATCAATAAGCAGCAACCAATCCAAAGTTATCAGCTGTTGATTGCTGCTCAAACACTTCATGATAAACTTAATGCTCGAGTCCAAATGAAGACATGAACTGCCAAGACTCTGATTTATACATCTAAGCAGACAATCTAGCATATTATGATTCTGTAGATATAAATTCTTTGTGACTATTAACTGAACGTCGACTTATACCACTGTCTGAGAAAGGTGTGTAAGAGACATGATACAAAGCTCATTCTTTCGCTACTGTCCCGTGGGTTCCATCTCATTGTTCTTCTTGCGAGCATTGGATGAATCCAGGAACGCTGGGTTCTGAATCATCTGCCAGTGCACAACAGTTCAAGAATAATGAAGTACACAACACATACAGGAATCATCCTATTTCAAATTCAACAGAAACAGACGGCGGCCAGTATCAGCTGAATCTATAGGCCTTGCTCTTCAGACATGAACTTAATGCTCGCAGGAGTTCCCTGTTAGCTGAGACGTCAGGAGCTGTTTCTTTGGAAAGTCGCTCACAATGCTGCTGCGGAACAGGAAGAATTTGCGAGCGAGAATATTTGGTAAAGAAAAACTAGTGCATATTGCCTACATGATATCGAATGATCAAAGAACCTAGTATGCAAGTACAAGCTTACAGTAATTGCTCGGGTAACTTAGCAAACTTGACATTCTACCATTCTAGCTCACAATCGTTGCTCGGTATTCTTATTTGCTTCTCAATACAAAAGTTTAAGTATATATACATACGAGTTCATTCAGGTTGTTCCTGGAGCTGATCTGCATGATTTTTCTTCTACTTTTGCACAATCATAAGAACATGTCAATATAAATGACGCCTAAACCAGAAAAAGAGAGGGTAAATGAAATGATCAAAAGAGGGGCAAAAGTAAGGAGAAGAGAGCCAGAGGTTTGAATACAAGGAATGGTGGGAAAGTGGAAATGCCCCAAAAGAGTCACAATTAGTATGTTTCTTCCGAAACAGGAAGGGCAGGCAGAGTCTGTGTTCCCATCTTGCTACCTGTATCGGTCCGTTGGTTGAGTCCAATGTTGACTGCAGAAGATCAAATGTTGACCGCAGAAAAAGATAGAAAGCGATCAGCCCTGACTGACCGACTCAGCTGCTCGAAATGGTAGTTTTATGAATTTTGAGACGTAGACGGAAAGCTTTGTTCTAGCTCGAAGTTGTAGTAGAGGCTAAAAACTAAAGAGTGACATATTATTGTGGGTGGGTAACAAAAATGCTGGAAATCGAACCATAAACATTTATTTTGTTGGTTTCGTTACCAAGAGGAAAGATTTACGGGAACTACAAAACAAAATAGCTGAGCTTCTCCGGCGACCGGTATGCTTGGGAGGCGCAGCACAGCACACGAGTCATTAGGTCCCGAGAGTATACGGCGACCAGTGCAGTCAGAAAATATATCCATATTTGGGAGAAATAAATGAAATAAAGTACGTTCTTGGTTAGGTGGTCAAGCCTTGTTTCCCCCTTGCAGAACATACAACGGTGTATCTGCTGGAATTAGATAAGAATTTACTGTTAATAATACAAGTATCAAATAAGATTTTTGCTCCCTCTTGCACAATTTATAATGGTGCATCTGCTGCAAGTGTATAAGAATTTCAAGGCTAGGGGTACAATTTTCCAGTAAGACTACTGCACCAAGTAGCAGGAGGCGACCATCAGCACAAGGTGACAAAATACTGAAATAGCTACCCTCACTCTTTCAGAGTTAAGGATTTCACCTGATAGAAACGCGAATGAACTCATCCAGTTCCACGACACGAAACAATGACATGTTCCGCAGTTTAGGTGCACAAGTTGCTCAGATCTTGATTTCAAGTGGGTAGCTTTCATGAATGACGGGGATGTACGCGCCATCAAAATAACAAACCACACTTCAACTTCGCCTCACATTCATGGTAAAAGAAAAAAGAAAATAAACTGACAATTACATCTCAACCACTGAATAATACACATGATACACTGACGGTACCTTGATCCAAGGGAGAAGACACCATCATATGTGAGACACAAGAAATCGACTGTTGAGTGAGATAGAGTCACTGTCATTTGGTCATGTACGTGACAGCAGTCAAGTAGGAGTAGAGGGACATAACTTGTCTCCTTGCATGGCAACCTGGAAGTGATACAACAGCATGTGAGCCCTCTCGGTAATCATGTGAATGTAACTCTGAATTTGATGCAACCGCAGCTGAGATTTCAACAGCAAGTAGGCCGAACCAATTTTGATACCAAGCGACAACCATACAGTCCAGCTCCATATCTGGGGCCTCCAGCATCTACCCTGTCCCGCGGTCTCCAGCTAGTTCCCAAGTAATTCTGAACCAAACTACCAAAGAGATAGCTGCATGCATATAAGTTCAAACGGTGCACTGCACCAGGATGACATTGTTATCCAGTGAAGGACCCATAAATCTGTGACACATGTGCCTGAAATCATGGTGGTACGAAACTAATTGCAATCGTGATAGCTGACATTAACATGTGCCAACATCATAAAGTTTCTGCACACATGTTGATTGATCCCTTTTCTTTCTTCAACCTCCTCATCTTATGACAAAGGTTGATTCCCTCGCAGAAGCAAGATAGCAGGCAGCAAAACCAGCCTGCACACAGTGGTCATCCTTGGGGAATAGAGGGAACCCTTCAATACAAAGAAATGTGTACTAAATACATCTGACAGGACACTAGGATCGTCATCAAGAAACGAAAAATGACACATCAAGATCCGCTGTGTTACCTTGTGAATTGATAGATTCTGTACTTGCCCATGACCAAACAAAGGATTTCACCAATTTTCCGTGCCAAAGCTGCGGAAAAAATCATCATTCAATCAATAATCACAGGAATAACATATGAATAATTGAGTACACTCTTGTATGCTAGGGTCCACCAAAGTCCTCTCATGATCTTCAACGTTTATAATTACAAATATTTTATGACAAAATATAAAAATCAAAATTGCACCATGTGATCATTAAAGTTGTTCCCTTTTTAAAAGAAAATTAGCAGCAACAAATTTGATCAGAGGAATTGTGTAAAAGTCATTATTATCAATATTAACCAAACCATAGCCTGTAGGTAAAGAACACGGATAGTTACCAAGTCATGGACTAATCTGCATGTTTAGTTAACAAAGTGCCGTTACATTCATTTAACATGTTAAAGTTAGTTTGCTAAGTGCAGTGCTTTCAAATTACATTGTTAGAGTTCGCTCACAAAGAGAATCCGCAACAATCGCATGTTGAAGTTAGTTCAGGCAAGTACCAATTCAAGCCATTCTCCATACAGTAAGGCACAAGTTACATCAGTGTAAGAAAAAATCCATGTAACTACAATGTATATTGAACAGAAGATCATCGAATCCCTGGTAATCATTTTGCATGTATCCAAGGTAAATATTTGATGACTTCTGTAGAATACAAAAACAAATCAACTTTCTAGTAAATGGTAACTGACAGTGATTTACATTTTTTCTATAGTTTTATACTCCTATTGACCTAGCAAAAACAGCAAAAGAACTTGCACCATGCGGTTGCTGTACCAAAATTGATGGCACAGTATCAGAAGACTTGCATGCTTACAGCCATAAGGTCATTACTTTAATATCCATTTAAACATGCAAATGACGGAAACTCGTTAATTGATATAGCAAACAAACAAATTTGTAAATCAAAAAGGCAGAATAATCCATTCACACCTCTAACTGCCAGCGCCAAACAAAAACTCCTGCAGAATCCTAGATGCCTCTGAGACTTCACTCTGAGTGTGAAATGATCCAGGTGTTGCAGAAGAATCAGTAGGCAAGGTAGCTTCTTTCGATGAAGTCTTCTCATCAAGAAGCGTCAGTGGTTTCTGGCCATTTTCCTTTTTAACATTTTTTTGCCCTTCTGCTTGACGTCCACCAAGGTACTGATGTTCACTACCATTTACACTCCTATGCTTCTCAATGGACAATACATCCTGATGTGCGCTGCTTGAATTTGACCTACCACTGCCCAAAGGAAGAAACTGCACACCCTTTGGAATACGAGTTGGGACATTTTGAGGATTGATCGAGATGCCAGCCAGGGTTTTCAGGATGGAATGCTGTTGTTTCGTAGGAGCACAGATCGTAGGTTCACCATTGTGAACTGATGAGGTTTTCTGGCTACCTGTTTGCGTTATGAGGTTTGCTTTTTCCAATGCCAACGGAGCATCAGATTTCTTCACATCTGTTGTAGAAGTACCTTCTGTAGTAGACAACTGGTAAATAATAGAATTTGTTCAGGTTACACAATTTAGCAGCAGTATGATTTAAAAGGCTAATAACACTTATATAAACAAATGTCATAAAATGATTAGGTAATTTGCGTACCACATGAGAAAACTTGCATTTATCACCTCTGAAGCACATTCCGCTTTCATATTTATGGCAAGGGTACTTCGACAACTCATGATCATATGGACAGTCATCTCCTTTCAAACATGAACCACTTGCGAAATGTTTGCAGGGCTGTAAAAGATAAAAGGTATTAAAAAGCATGACATATGTAAAAACCAAAAACTAAGAGGAAACATTTGTGCAGTTGACAAAATTAAGGTTAGGGTACAGTTTTATGCTCCAGGGGATTGATGAGGGGGTCCTCTAGGAAATTTTAGGATTAGCTGAAGAATATCCACCCTATCTGAGAAGGCCCTGTGTACTTTTGTGCAAACCCTGCACTTAAAGCACCAATAGGATATTTTGCTCTACAAATTTTCTCAAATTCGAAAGAGTGTTGTTGAAATATATATTATACATAAGTGTGCACAAAATGTGGTCGTGTTTTTTAGTGGGTAAGACCCTAGAGATAAAACAGAATTATGACAAAACTCAGGATCGCTTTGACTGAATAAGGTTAAACTTTAGAGGATATACACCTAAAGGAAAGAAAAACACGGCACAGTGTAATGTAACAAGTATATACTATATATAAAATAGTACGAACATATGCCAGGTTTGCTAACATATATACCTTAGATTTCGTCGACGGTATAAAATCATGGGAGAACTTGCACTTATCGCCCTGAAAAGAAAAAGGAGAATATATTAACAACAAATTTAGTTAATATATCTTGTTTTCATTTAAACTGCTGAGCTTTGGTAATTTTACGTGAAACAACTCAAACTTTTACATCTTTTAATATTTGATACGACTCGCACATGATATCTAGCAATCAATAGTTTCTGGTGATATGTACACCGCAACAGAAGTAATTGGTATGTTCGTGGTGTACAACACAATGATTTCAGTCCAAAGGAAGGCATAAAAAAAAAATAATAAGAGAAGCAGCTCAGGATGAAAGCGCCCTCTGTTTCAAGTGAATAGGTATAAGGAAATAAGTTATTGGTCAAATAAACTCACCTGCTGGCACTTCCCATGATTGTAAAAGTGGCAAGGTTTCACTACTTTTGGCTTTATAACAGGTTGAAGTTTCAGTTTGTGGACTCCTTCAGCTATTCGCTGTTGCGCTCTCTTTATTCTTTTGTTTTTCTGCACATCAGTTGCCAATAACATTAGGAAGCAGTTTCACACTGTAGAAGACAGTTCAATAGATAAGGTTTGGAATTCGGTGGTGTTAAGACCAGAACGTACCGTCTTCTTAGCCTTTCTTTCTTCTGTCAAATTGCGTTTTCTCTTCTTTCCAGGTTTGAGGTCCTGTAAAAGATTGGAAAAGTATATATTTAACACCTTTATATCAAACCATAAAGTATCAAAGGAGAAGAACCAGTAATACATGGAATGAAGACAGTCATATTGTAACACGAAATGAGTTTTGTGATCTAGTTAAACAGCGTACATGATATACCCATCTAAGGTGTGGAATTTTAAGCTACGATTTGAATTATTTGTATTGGAATGATTTGTAAGAAGTATGGCACAGAACTAAGTTAAAGCAAGGCAAATGAAAGGTTCAACCTCATCAGGTAAAGAAACTGGGAAACACGATAATAGGTGTATGTATACCTCTTGTAAGGTGTGGAATTTCAAGCTAGACTTGCATGATAGAGTCACTGAATTCAGTTAAAACAAGGCATCAATTGAAAAGATGAAGCAACAAACACGAAATATAACCAATTGCATCCAATATTGGTTAATAGAAAACATTGATATACCCAATACCTCATCGTCAGGCCGCGGCGTCTGATTCCAATCCAGAACTTCATCGTAACTTACAGCTTGAGCCCTGGTAGCACACATTTGTGCATCATTCCTGGCTAAAAGATCACCGTTTCCTTTAATTTCAGTTGTCAAATGCACATTCCCACACCGTGTGTCATGATCACAAGATTCATTTGCCCCTGAGCCTTTACTGACAGAATCCCTTCCTTGCTCCTCATCATCAGCAGTTTCATCTGCAGGCTCTGAATCTCCTGATTCTTCTGCATCCAAATCCTGTAACTCACCCTCAATCTCTCCTTCCTCGAAAGCACCACCATCGATCTGCCCGTAACCTGAATTTCCCACAGATCTGTCTTCTTGAATCCCAACTCCAAATTGTTTGGACTCCTCATTGCTGTTCTGCAGCTCACCTCCCAAAATGGCACAACTCTGCACTGGCACCGAGCCAGCACCAACATCATCAATCAGCCCCGTGAAGTTGGTCATCATTGCGTCAAGAAGAAGTTGTCCATCGTCATCACCCACTGCTTCCATCGATTCATCGATTTCTCCCTCCAAGCAAGACTTCACCGACTTCAAAGCCTCGTCTTCCACCAACAGTCCAGCACGAACCCCCGATTCCTCGACCCCGGCGCAGAGCTTAGAGCATGCGATTTTTACAACAACCTCATCCGCATCCTCAAGCGAGCACTGCGGAGTCTCGCCCGGGACGCCGGTAGGGTTCGCCACGGCAGGCTGATCCATCACTGGCGAGACGGTCTCCTGTCGCGGAGAACATCCCGCAGCCACCGCCTCTTTTTCCATATCCTTCCGCCGATCAAAATCCGCGTCATCAGGCGCCTGCGGGGAAACGCCGGACTCCACACCGGTAGGGTTCGCGGCGGCGGGCTCTGCCTCCGGCGGTGCAGCGGCCTCGCGCCGCGAAGGGTGGAGGTGGAAACAGTGGGCGAAAAGGCGGGAAAGCGTACGGTAGGAGGCGCTGTCGAGGTGCGACCGCCGGCGAGTGATCACGGCGGCGTCGGTGGCGGCGAGGGGGTCGGGAGGAGGCGCGAGGGCGTCCTCCATGGCGACGCGGGCTTGCTGGGCTAGAGCTAGGTTTTAGGGTCTGATAAAGTTGCTCGCCTCGCCGCGGGAGCTCGCCGGCGGCGGCGACGGCTTGACGAAGGGAAGAGAAGAGAACCCGTCGCCATGGACGCGGCGGCGGAGGCGGCAAATAGTAGTGCGTGGGCCAGAAAAGGATCGTAGGCTCCAAAGACAATCTGTCTACTGGGCCTCACGAGTAGCATCGGCCCAATTACAGCAATGACGGCCTTGTGTTCATGGTGGGCTTATCCGCCTTCATCAAATTTTCCTCCCTTCTCTCAAAAAAATAAATATTCCCTCCGTTTTTTAATATATGACGCCGTTGACTTTTTTCGTTACGTTTGACTATTTGTCTTATTCAAAATACTTGTGTAAATAGCTAAATGTATAAGTTAACCTTAAAGTGCTTTTGATAATGAATCCAATGATATTTATTTCACATTCGAAAAGTAAGTATTTAAATCTATATTGTTGGTCAAAATTCAACGAAAAAGTCAACAGTGTCATATAATTAAAAACGGAGGGAGTAAAATTCAAATTAAATTTTCCTCCCTTCTCTCAAAAAAAATAAAAATAAAAAATCAACTCAAATTTTCCTCCCTCACAAAATCCTGTATGTACTCTGATCACCTCCCCGCCCCCAACCCTGCGCAGGCAGCTGCTATCTTCCACCTCTTTTACAACGAGCATGCCGCAAATAATAAGCAAGTGACACGGCTTGATTTGCTTATAGGAGGCGGCCGACGTCGGGAGCCACGGACTCAGCTGGAAGACGACGATTTGCGGTCGTATTTGGCGTGCCCGCAGGCATGGAGGGTCGGCGGCGACAGGGAAGCAACGTCTGGTGCGTGCGGGAGCGAGGAGACGGCGAGACAAATGCCGCGCGAGCGTTTCCGTTGGGCGGGCCCCACCAGTGTAGCGACCCCAACGGATCGCCACATATGGAGGTTTAGGGGCGAAATGTAGCGACCCCTCCCCCCCCCCCCCCCCCCCCCCCCCCCCCCCCCCCCCCACCGAAACTAGGGGCTTGGGTAGAGGCTTCGCTAGGGTTTGTTTTTTTGGCTAGAGATGCTTTTAGGGAGGTGTCGAAACCATCCACGTCAGTGATCTTGGGTCCCTGGTTGTTGAGGAGCCTCGACATCAGGATAGGAGCTGGGAGAGAAAGAGAGCGAGCGAGAGAGAGATAGTTTGGTTCCCTGGCACATTTCACCACAGCAGATCTTCGGCGTCGCCGCAAATAGGTCATTGCTTGGTTGCCGAATAGACTTCGACTCGCCGCAAAAAATTGAACTAGCAACTAGTGCTATTCTCACCAAACCTTTGGCGTCAGAATTTGCCACCGCGTCTAAGTGTGTGGCCGAGATCAAATACGTCCTAATTTACTCACTACCACATGTGCGTCACGTGGATAAAATCACAAAGAAAAACTGCCTTGATAGAAAAACAGATACTACCTCCGTCCAAAAATACTTGTCGCTTTTGACTTTTGGTCATAACGTTTAACGGTCTGTCTTATTCAAAAAATTTATGCTAATAGTCAAACAAATATGTCACGATGAAACTATCTTTACTAATAAATCATGTTATGAAAAAATAAATAACATTTACATAAATTTTTTGAAATAAAACGAATGGTCAAACGTAATGTTTGAAAGTAAAAAACGACAACTATTTTAGGACGGAGGGAATAGTTTTGGGAGGACGAATACTTTGTAAAAAGCGAGCAAATCGAACTTTAGGGAAGGGTATAGATAAGAAAGACGGGTAGTACTTTTCCTTAACTTTTGTCACTTTCTCTGTGCAAGGCTCAAAATTGCTCGTTTTCTCCTCATCCGTACGATTTTCAATAAATGATGAAAGTACTCTTTCCCCAGCTGCTTTGAGCAAACATCAACACGATAAGCTGCTGCATCCAACAGAAAAGACCACAAACTACTACCAAACTTTTACAAGCACCTGGTTTGCGTAGCCAAAGAACGCTGCTACATTTGAGCTCCATGTTCTCAGCGCTGACGCTATGGACAGTGGAGGATAGATAGAGATTATTAACAGAAAGGTATGTAAATTCTGAACTGTGCTAGCTAATAGATATACACGAATATTTTCACATGGCACAATGCTAATATGAACTCAAGAGCACTATTACACTCCGGACTGACGATATGTATACGCCTCTAATATTCCACGAACGGCATCGGCTCCACCAGGAATGGGCAGTCATCAACCCAACCGCAGGGCCTTCCAGTGAGCTCCTCGACGTCGAAGCTGTCTGTGGCAATGTCTTCTTGCTCCACTTCAGTGCCAGGTATGGCGTCCAGTTCTTCCCATACGTCATCGCAAATGTTGTCGATGCTCTGGTAATTCCATTCAGGCACTAGATCATGTTTCATGTCCAGGGCAGCAGCGCTGTCATCACTGCTCCCTTCAGAAATTGCAGCCTCCGCCGCAGATACAGCAGCTTCGACTCCATTATTCTTCGGTGGCGCGTCAATGAGCTGCTCTTCGCTTGCCATCAGCCGCTGTCTTTTCGCAGAGCCACAGAGCTCTTTGTTCCTTGTGCGGTTGATCAGGAGCCGCTGCACAAAATCTGGGTTGGTGAGTACCTTTGCGAAGAAGGCAACGATCAGCTGTTGCTTCCTTTCGTTGTCTCGGACCCTCTCCTCCATTGCAAGAAGCACAGCTTTGCATCTGTTGTACTTGTGCCTGAGCATGGTGACTTCAGCTACAAGAGATGCACGGTCTCTCTTCAAACTCTGGGCCTCGTGGATGTCCTCGGGCTGTCCAAGGCAGACACGGGACTCAGTTCTCGGTTGTGATTCCAGCTGATGCTTGGAAGGACGGCGTCTCTTGATGTTTTTCAGCAGATGCTTCTGGCCTGCCAAGAAGGATTCGTGTGCAAATTCCCAGCGATCTGGATTGACCTTTCGGAATCCCTGCACAGCACAGACAGTAAAAGGTCATTTACTTTCAGATGAACGGTGTCCTGAATGTCAAAAAGGCAGGCAAAAGGACCAGGATATAAAACTACTATTTTAATAATTTCTTGAGCATTTCTTTTGCGAGTCCATATTGATGTGCCGAAGTGTCTGGCATACCAATGTGCGATTGTCCATAATTAAATACACCAGACAACCTAGAACATACTACGCCAATAAGTTGTGACGTGAACAAGTGTGATGCCCTATGGGTCACGGGCGGATGTACTCAAAGGTTCAGTTGGACCACGGTTCCATCACCTTTTATGTTTTTAACTGCTGAAGGTCAGGACAAGTCACGGAGGAATGGTTTTCAGATTACGACATGCGAGCTGGCTGGATGGATACGTGTAACGCTGGGGAGAATGCGCGCATTATCTGGATTTTTTTAAGTGATCATCTAACATCCCTGTCTTGAACAGTGAACAAACTGATTTTTTTTTTTTTGGCGATTACTCCACAGTAAGTAGTGAACAAACTGAATACTACGGTTTTGGCCGAATCTGAACATCTGTGATACTCTGCAGTCTACATAGCGGGTGGGGCAAAAATGAAACCTAAGGACGTAGCATGATTTATCACATACTACTCCAGTAAATCCACAAACGGCATGACTTTTGCATCACACAAATGCAGCCCCGTTTGACATTTCAGTTAATAGCGTCACGACAGGTTTCAATTTTCATGATATCACACTGAACGATTATATCTTTTTCTTTTTTTGGGGGGGGGGGGGGGGGGGGGGGGGGGGGGGCTGATAACAGACCAGATGAGAGAAAACAGAATCTGCAATAATTTCGGGAGCAGTTTCAAGTGTTGCCACGGCATAAAGCATTTCCGAAGGAGCAGAGAGATTGCACGAGCAAGATGGTTGGGTGATGGGAATTACTTACGTAGATGTTGAGCTGCCTGACGAAGGACGCGAAGTTGGCGTGCTTGAAGAAGCGCGGGAGGAGGCGCGCCGCGAGCTCCCTCGGGTCCCACACCACGAAGGTGTTCCCGGCGCCGCCGGGTCCCCAGGAGACCACCGCGTCCGTGGCCGGGTCCGCCACCATCTCGTACGTCTTCGCCACGAACGGCGCCGGCGGCGCCCCGTCCACCGGCCGCGGCACAGCCGCCCCTTCGGCCGCCCACGGCTCCGGCTTCGGCTCCCGCTTCACCACAGGCGTCGCCATGGCGGCTGGCTGTCCTCCTCTTCCTCGAGCGGGTGAAGAGAGCGCGGTGGTGTGGAGTGGGTTGCTGCCAAGGCTGCGCGGTGCGGTGGTAAGGGTGAGGTGTCGGGGTTTAAGCATTTCTTTATATAAACGGGCTAACCGGACAAGGTAAAGAACACCAAGTTGAAGGAAATGGCCCCAAAAGGATTGGACCAAGTGTGCAGATTTGGTAAGAACCCCTTTCGAGCGCGGCTCAATAGTTGAAGGAAATGCCCCCAAAAGGATTGGACCAAGTGTGCAGATTTGGTAAGAACCCCTTTCGAGCGCGGCTCAAGAGAGAAACTTTGTTGTATTGACTTACGTAATTAGCCCTGGCTCTAGTACCTTCCCCGCGCTGAATTTGAATACACAGGACATATGTCACCCCTGCACTCCATGGGGGGAGTAAGATCTTGCGAAACGCGATTAATTATCATTATCTATCTGTTGGCCACTGATGAAGATAAGAACTGCTACGCACACAACTCCCATGTACCGCCAGCACCGAGGCGATGGGACCTAACCGCGACACGTGCTCGCCGCTCACGTCCCCCAGCTGCGGCGCTGCCAGGGAAAGACGCGCGTGCATCCAAAAGCCATACAAGTCCGACCGATGAACGGCGCGCCCTCCTTTATGGAGCATAGCATATATGCCCCAACGCCACGGCAGGGGCGTCCACGTAGAGAGGGCCAAGGGCCACGTCGCGATAGGTAGGAGCGCGGCCAAGCGCGGGGCGCCACCGCGGCGCGCCCCGCGGGGCAAGATAGGGCGACGCGTCCGAAGAAAATCGCAAGCAGGTCTATCACCATCCACGACCGCCGGAACAGGAAACCCAAAAAACAAATGCTGCCGAAACGGGGACCGCGCGAGCAGCCATAAAGAACGCACCAAATGCGCGCAAATTCTCCGCCAGTCAGTCCCTCGCCCAGTTTATTTCACGGGACAAAAATGTTTTGTCATCGTCACAAAAGAAAAATCATCAATACATGGACCGCTGCGACTTGCCCTCTCCGGAAGGCAGGTAAGCACGCGGAGACTTTGGCGGTTCTCCATAGGTGCTCATACAAATAGAACAATACAAACTTGCTGCCCATGTTCAGAGCTGCTATGGGGGTGTCGCTACACTGAAATTCTGTGCCTGCCTTTCGCGATTCTCCGGGCAATCACCTTCCGCCCGCCCTTGGTCGATTTACTGCAGGAGGAACATAAACAAGGACATCAGTGCACTTGACGTTCAGGCCAGAACAGTAGACAAATTAACATCCTTTTATCTTGAGTTAGCATACAGTTCAGATAGATCAGGAGTGAACAAAGAGAGAAAAGACCGTGTAAGGAATCCATGGGTTCTTTTCCGCTTGATCGTACTGGGCTGGTAAGTTCTTTTCGGAAGGAGCTCAAGGGGTTCATTAACCACAGGATCCTTTCCTGCAAAAAAAAAGGGAAGACAACCAACGATTGTCAATAAAGAACACCCACCTCACGGACATAATCATTTAATCCTACCTCCCAGATCACAATAATAAGCCTACTAGCATTCACCAAACAGACACCAGTTGTAAAGTAAACATATCCAGAATTCCAGGAGTACTTGTCTACTCAAGTACACCTGAGGCACTTTCTACCTAATTTTGTTTTTATTCTTCATCAATCATAGCTTCTTGAGCTGTGTCATGTTCTCAAGCTCCACGCAATCTCAATCAAAGGATTAAAGGCTTTGATAGGATCCACATACAACTATGCAACAGTACCAACCATTACATGTTTCTGCCTGATGAAATATTCAAAGTACAAGCCATGTGTGAAACTTTAAGTCGTGCACGACGCATCACAAGCCATGTGTGGTTTATGCATAACAAGAAACTAATACAGAAGTAGAAGCCCTACTGCTTGTGAAGGAAATAAACAAAGCACACACACTAAACACTCATTTGTCCAGCAAATACTCATAGCGATCCAAACACGTTACAATTCATCATCTCAGTGGCAATTTCTTTAAAATAAAAAATGTTGCACAATATTAAGCGTATCTGTTGGAAGTAATCCTTGTGTTTCTGGAATATCATAGAAAAATTGTGTGTGTGTTTTCTTCATCTGTGAGTGCGTGCCTGCGTGGTGTGATCTTGGGAGCTAGAAAGCCTAACATTTGGTATCAGAGCCGGGAGGATGTAGATCTTGCTGGAGGCGTGCTGGTGGTGACCGGCACAAGGTGGTGTGAGATGGCAGTTGTGTTGCTGAAGGTTGCTGCACCGTGAGTCGGTCTGTTTTGCAAGCTAGTAGTGGCCCTTGCGGCAGTGGATCGTGTGTCCGTCCTGCCGGGGATGTTGCGCTCAATGGCGTGTGTCGTCGGAGCCGAAGAAGAGAACTGGCGTGTGTCGCTGGAATCGGAGAAGATGGAGGAGGGTCGCGGAGAGGAAGCTCCTGGGCGTGCTCCCCATGAAGTGAGGAACACAAGGATTAGGGGGAGAATTGTTGGAAGTAATCCTTGTGTTTCTGGAATATCATAGAATAATCTGGTAGTGTGTTTCCGCCTTTCTGGAGTCTAGTAGAGTGTGTTCCGGAAACTTGTGAAAGTGTTACTGTAGCGCCGACCTACTGTAGCTGCTGGCATGTTCTGGAAGCTTGTAGTAGTAGCAGCCAGCCAGCTAGCCCGTGTGCAATAAATAGCACCTAGCGTGCAATGTAATGTAGAGCCTTAGAAGAGACTCCCAAGGGAGAAGGAGGAGAAGTGAGTGCCCCAGTGCTGATCCCAAGGGAGAAGGGGGAAGAGTGAGTGCCCCAGTGATGATCAGTTTGCAAGTGAAGCAAACTGATCAGTTTGTGAAGCACGGAGTGCGTGCATAGTTGACTGATTGGCAAACAGCAGCAGTGGTTGTTTGCTAATAGGAATTAGTAAGGTGCCAGGTTAGTGTGCATGCAGGTAGTGGAGGTGATTCTGTAGGCACATATGTTGAGTGTTTGGACCAAGTTGTGCGGCTGAAGCAGCAGCATAGCGTGTGTGAGTGTGTATGATGTGTAAGTGTGTGTAACCAAAGCGTTGATCTGTGGTGAATTAGTGAAAAAGGGTGCTGGTGTGCAGTGCCACAAAAAATTGTGTGTGTTTTCTTCATCTGTGAGTGCGTGGTGTGATCTTGGGAGCTAGAAAGCCTAACAGTATCTAAGTCAGGAGGCATGTGCTTAACTCCACCTACAAATAGTTAATCAGACAAGAGCCAGCAACTAAGTAACAGCAGTTCATCACCATCCACCAAGACCATCCGACATTTCAGAAAACAATCTTTAAGTCGTGCGTGCATTACAGCCTATGTGTGGCACGATGAGAAAATAATACAGAAGCATAAGCCCTACTGCTTGTGAAGGAAATAAATGCAGCACGCACACTAAACAATCATTTGTCCAGCAAATACTCATGGCAAACCAAACACATCCACAATTCATCTCAGTTGCAACTTCTTTAAAATAAAAATGTTGCACCATACTAAGCACATCTAAACCAGGAGGCATCCGCTCAACTTCTCAACCTCCAATTAGTTAGTCAGACAAGTGCCAACAACTTAGTAAAAGCAGTTCATCACCATTCCACCAAGGGCATTGGAGATTTCAGAAAACAACAACTCACAAGTAAAGCATACTATCAGAAATTGTGTCATCATTTGACGGACCATAGATGGGAATTCCAGGTTCCACACTCAATAGATTGCCTCTACATTATTTGGCATAGCAGTTAAAAATAAAAAGCCAAACAGATAAAGGGGGGCAAGCTATTGGATGTCGAATCTCCAATTTACAGTTAATCAGTGTGAAATTCCGTATTGCTATCAAACTAAATGGCAATATACGAATTCCAAATGGACAAGTGAGGTAACCAATTGCAGTTACAGTGAAATTCTGGATTGATTTCATATTGAATGTCAAAATACAAATTCCCATTTCCTTACAACCCCACTCAACGCCAACTCTCTAAACGGTATCGCATAGCATACCAGTATAAGTGGAAAGCAGCACACACTTACACTCTACAATCTGAATATAGAGTGATATCATGTTGCACCATTTCCCCCCATTACTACATGCAGTAGGTACAACTGATCCACGCTTAACTATGAAACCTAAGCACATAGGACAAAAATGCCTGAAGAGATCACTCACCAGTTGCAGTTAGAGCGAAGTTGCGGATTGCTTTCATATTGAATGTCAAATTACGAAGTCCCATTTCTTACAACCCAACGCCAAGGCTAAACTGGATCGAATAGCATACATGTCTAACTGGAAAGCAGCACACACCAAAATTTTACATTCTACAATCTGAACACAGAGCGAGTGATATCCTGTAGCAGCATTTCCCTCCATTACTACATGCGTTATGTACCATTGATCCCAGATCAACTATAAATAAAACTAAGCACAGCGCAAAATGCCTGACGAGATCACTCTACAAGGCTCATAGCGATCTGGGCACACTTCATGCGATGAGAGATCATTCATCAGGGCAGCGAGTAGGGGATAGAAGCCGTACCGTCGTCGATGAGGAACCGGAGCGAGGGGAGACCGCAGGGGAAGGAGATCTCGCCGGGGAGCGAGCTCAGCCTCGCGACGGCATACGCATCGTACGCGTCCAGCCCAGCCGCCGCCGCCGGCGGCGGCGGCGGGACGTGCGCCTGCAGTCTGGCGAGCGGCAGCCCCGCACGGAGTACGGATGGGGACGTGGAAGGGGACGCGAGGAGACGGCCGAGGAGGGAGGATCCCGCCCGCGCCAGGGTCTTCGCCGACGCCATCGCCGTCTTCGCCGAGCGCCTTAAACCCTAGCCTGTGTGTGTGTCTCTCTCTCCTCCCGCAGGAAGTTCTGTGCTCCCTTCGCTTGCTGGGCTCGTTCGAGCGAGCAATGGTGAATCGGACTAAGCCACAGATGGGCTGAACGTTGACACGGCGGCCTTTAAGGCCCATGAAGTGGAATGGAAAACCCAGATGGAAATCCCAGCCCAGATCATGGTCAAGTTGAAGTTTCGACCTTTTTTTTTTCCCCTGAAACAAACCCTCCGAGAACGAAAATTCGTCACGCCGATATGAATGAGAATTTTTTGTTCTGACTTGGGCAGCGTCAACGCCGGCCAAGCTAGCAACGGCATATTCCCGCGGCGCTTTCATGGAATCCTCAAATGTTTGTCTTTTGCGAGGCCGGGAAACCATCAAACGCTAAATCGAAGAAGCAAGCTGGTGACTGAAGAAGTTTGATAATCATCCGATATGCTTGAGCTGAAGATTACCCTTTCTTGCACGCCCACGGCCTTGATCGTATCAGTTACTTACGTAACAGAAACAGTTGCGGTTATACTACTACATCACGTGTCAACGTCTTGAAGGCTTTATTTTCGCTCCCGGGAAGATTACTAGTTCTACATCATGCTCACGATCTTCGATTCTTCAGTTTAGAGTATGCGGTGAGCCTTCCACGTGGTAGAAAGCGTAAAGATTTCTGATAAATCATGTGGCAGATGGATTACGCATTTGACAGTCTGCAAAATTACTTCAGATGCAACTCGATACATATATATTTCCGGCGACTGGGGGAAAAAAGGGTATATATTTCAGTCAGATGTACGTGCAGATGATTCGCCAAAAAAAAAAAAAAAAAAAAAAAGAGGATGTACGTGCAGATTGGTGGCGAGTCCGTGCGTGGGAATTGCGCTGGCCAGGTCAGAGACCGAATTAATGGGAGTCGTCGCTGTCAATGTAATAATCTCTTGAATGCATTGCCCTGGATGACCTGCTAAGTAATGCCTCGCTATCTGCTGATTCAAGGCCTGAAAGAGCCGCTGCAAAACGTGTCTGGCTCGCCTTGTTAATGACAAACAGCGACCATTGCTAGCTCCTAAAGTCCATGGTTCATGGACACCATCTACGTGGTCAAGCAATCGCTTAAGTGCTGAGCAATTAAAAGAGCACAAAGGAGTTTTGCCTGCCCGCCTTCGTCCGATGGCACAGCTGTTTTATTTTTTCCGAAATAGAAATCATTTCGTGTCCGTTTCCACTGAATTAATTTGATCAAAGTGATTCAGATACTGAATTCGCCCCTGGAAAAAAAAACGAAGTGTATAGGATTTTGCTGAATCGTCGATCTTTTTGCATCTCAAAGATAAAAGATTTCGTATAAACATGCATCTTAGCAAACCTAAACATGATTTTTTTATGTAAAGTGGGGATTTTACAAGACGATAGCAGATTAGACTTCCAGTAACATGACAGTGAAGACATAGTTAATTGTGTGTTCAGTCTTCGTTGTGTTGTGCTGATGCAACAAGAAGAATGAAGTATACAAGATACGGCCAAGGGGGATGCCCCCTTACGCAACACGTCAGATCGTAATCTCCGATTATTTACCGAAATATAGCGTGCACATGCATGCCATGCGCTCACCTTAATTTCTTTTCTGCAACAACCACTTCTGACAAGCATGATTGCGCTGGTTAAGTCAAACTCAAGATATGTCTCCAACCTGTAAGTTTTGTTCCGTGTTGTCGAGTTAGTAAAGAAACCAAATGTTCAGTCATCGACGTTACAGCAACAAGCAGAATAAAATAGCAACAAGAAGCTGATATGGTAGCGGGTTGGTTCTCACGAGCCCGACCTATCGACATGCTTAAATTGTGGCAACGACTAATAGCTCCGAAAGAGGAGGACCACTTTACACGCCCCTGAATAACGCTGCTGTCTTCTCCTCTCTCTCTCCTTTGCAGCTCCTCCCCGATTTCTCCATCTTTTCAAGGAAGATATAGGTAAGCCATGTTATTCTGATGCAGTCAAGTTTCTTGATGTCTTGTTGTCTTTCATCCTTTTTTGTCCATAGTTATAGAGTTGGGTAGTGGAATGACGATACCGGTTTTGTCGGTCAGTCAGGAGTTAATTGGCGTAGGTCGATCATGTTTACACGGTTAGATCTGCAGTCCTTACTGTCTTCTCGTGTAATCATTCTCTTTCCTTCGTTAGCAACAAGCTTCGGCGCATCTTGCTTGGATTTCTGTCGTAGATTTTTGTAAGGAAGGGCTGGTTGGTGTGTGCTTTGAGGGTTGAAAGAATAAGGATCAGGTTTTGGAGAGACCATGGATGGTCTATTGGTCCAAGCAGTACGTACGATTTAGAAGTACGCCAAATTACTATGCTTGTTGTCATGGGCAAAGTGCTGAATCAAGCATGAGCTGCATTATTTCTGCTTCTCCAGTTCCGAGTCACAAGAGCTTGATATTTCAGTTTCATAATTCAGTTACGGATTTAACTTCCTTGAATTCTGTTGGTCGATTGCTTAAATCTGTTACGATGGCTGCAGCGTAAGAACAAGAAGAAATCATGAACATCTTTCAGAGGAAGAATTCCAAGAGGGTGAAGGAGACCGATGGATCTCCCAAGAAGGATGCAAGCCGTGGGAAAAATGACCTTTTCAATCGCGCCAGGGGAGGACTCGATGCCCTTGCAGGGAGCCTCCAGTCGGCAAAGAACGGTTAGTCCTTCTACTCATTTTAAGACAAAATTTTGTTCACAGTAATGCCATCCAGCTTCACAGAATGGCTGCTGTTCCTTCCCTTCGTCAACCTCTCAGGGAGTACCTGCGGTAGTATGACATATTTTGATGAACACAAATCAGTAACTCACAGCTTTGAAACTTTGAATGTCCGAACTAACGATGGATCTTTGTAGATGAACATTAGTTGGTTATTAAGATAATATTTTCTAGGTGCAATAATACATAGATAATGGCTTACATTTTTTGTGGCACATTTGGGTCAATGACAAGAAAATAGAACTGCTGGTTCAGACATTCTGGCAAGAGAAGAAACTTTCTGATAGTGATACCCAGAAGCCAGAAAGTTTCACAGATAAATTCTGGTGCCCAGTTCAGTTTTGTTTTAAAAAAGTATTCAGATGTATTGAAGGTTTCAAGTTGAATTAAATGAAATGATGGGTCGTGCCTTGCACATTACATAAACATTCCGATGCATCAAAAAAATTCATAGTTGAAATGAAATGAGCGATCGTGCCTTGCACATTGCTTCCACATTAGCTGTCCCATGTCCTACTCAATAGCTGACCACCATGTAGAAATTTTTATGTTTTAACATTTCCCTGTTCCCTGACCTTTGGAATCGATCTACAGATGCTGAAGCGGCGACAGAGAAGTTTCAAGGGGACGTGAAGTCAGGCATTGAAACGATCTTGAACACAGGATCAGGGATTCTTGAGAAGGCCAAAGCCGAATTCGGAAGCCACTCAGAGGCCTCCCGTTCAAAGGAGCTTGGTAAGTTACACTCTCATTCAGAGTGACTTCAAAGGAACAAGGGTAGCAAATTTGCAAGATTCATGACTCTCTTTGTCAACCAGTTGATGTAGTCCTCGTTGATGTTGCAGTTCAGAGAAAATAGCAGCTCTCTGCATTAGGTAACCTAGTTCAGCTTTTTGCGTCAGTTTTCTTTTTTTATCTCGTTTCTAGTTTGGTAACCAATCCTTAGCTGGTAGAAGAAAAATTTGCAGCCTGCACGTGCAGTTGATTGGCTTCAGCCTGTACCGTAATGCGATAAAATCCACATGAACATGGATGCATCTGGACTATGAAACAATATACCACTTTCCTAATTAGGTGCGCTACCCATGTCAGATATGACCCTTTCTAAGGAATAGAAATGCCCATGAGTCACGTAATTGATAAAGGACTGATGCAACCGATGGTGGATGCAGAAAAGGTTGATTTTATTTCATAGTAGGTCAATTCAGCTAACAACGATGAAAGGAAGTAAGGAATCATTTGCTCATTTGCAATTGAAATACCACACAAAATGAAAAAACACAAGTTTTATCTAATGCTATCAAGACATATTTTAGTTGTTTGTGTTAAGTAAAATTGAAAAATAATAACAAAATTGTCTTGTATTTAATTTCGTAGCTTGCAGAAACTGCATTTTTTTTTCCTAGCGGCTAACCTTTCTCATATTAGGTCTCTTTGCCTATGGGCTTGCTTAGCTTTACTTCGAAGTAAAAGCAACTTTATGCACGTAATGATTCTCTGGGATGTTGCCCATGTGTTACTGAAGATGTACATGGTATCATTTTTCCAGATTTTTTTTTCTCCATGATCATTCCTAGTCTGCAAAACCAGGAAAAGAAACTGTCTTGGACCAAACCACCTATTACAACCACCACATCTCATATTCAGAAACCTTACATCGGATTGATGTGTTGGAGATCATTGTGAGCTGAATACAGGAACTCTTTTATTATTTTTCTGTGAGACAGATACAGCTCAAGCACCATGTTGCTTGTCCACTTAGTGGGCCTGCATGTGCCAGTTGGTTAGTTGACCCTAAAACATGCGTACTACAAACCAAATCCCTTCATTCAGCTCCATTTGTCCAATTGACAATTCACAAACAAAATTTTAAATATCAAAGAATCCAACTGTTATGCCTGCCCTATACAGACATAGGATAATAATTAGGAAAACTTAAAAAATAAATTACTACTATTTGATTGACCCAGTTGGAGCAGTGACACTCTGTATAACACAAACTGCGTCGTGCAAGTCATAATGCAAGATCATCGTCAACCAACCCCAATGAATGCCTGCAATTCGCCTGCATCCATTTAGCTGTCACTCTCCTGCACTGTCCTACCTGTATCATGCAAGAAGCTCCAGTAGTATGTATATATAATACACAAAACATTGGCCACGATTTGTAGTTAGAGCCATAAGACCAGGGTCCGAACCTAATAACCCAGAGTTCTTCAGTCTTCGTCAGTTTAGCTTCCCCATTTATTGAAAACCTCATTTCCCTTCAAATCTGCAGCTTTGCTAGTGGTAATATATTTTCTTTCAAGAGCTATCCGATGCATAGGATGGCAGTTTTTTTTTCTCTGAAAGCTTATCTGCATTTCATTCCTTGTTTTTCGTATGAGTTTGGCCCATATTTTCCTATGGGGACTTGATAACCTTGCCGGTTCACTAAAAGAAATTATACTCCTGTTTCAATTTGATCCTTAGGTTAATATTTGTTTTCGCTACCGTGCTGCAACCCTGAAAGTGTTTCTGTTGATTTTGTAGAGCAAGGAAGTGAAGAACAAGGAAGCAAGAATATGGAAGCGTTGAATGCAGTGCTTGACAAGGTGAAGAGTAACCCAGAAGTGCTTGACAAGGTCAAGGGAGAGGTCATGAACCTCGCAGAAGCTTTCCATCTGACAAAACATGGTAAACCTCCCGTTTTAACCTGGCCTGTTTATTTGACTATGACAAACATAGTGCCTACAACAACCTGGTTGCACTGGTGGATTTGTTCGCGTCAGGACCTGATCATTGTGCATTTGCATAATTCTTACGTTGGACAGGTTCCAAAGATAAGGAGCCAGAGGCTGAAGAGAATGCAAACGATGGAGAGGCAGCCCAGAATGTTGATGCGAGCGCATCTGCCGACAAGACTGAAGGCCTTAGTGCGGTAGAGCATGCTGTAGAAGAAATTCAGGCTGTTGTCGCAGGGGTGCAGCAGCAGACAGCCAGAGATGAAACTGAAACTGAGGCTTCGACTGAGGTGCCTGCTGCCGAAACTTCAGCCGAGGGAGAGAAACCTGAAGCAACGACACGAGAGGCGGAGAAAGATGACCCGTCGAAGCGAATTGGTTTCTTGGGGTTCTTTGCCATGCTGTTTGAGAGGTTCTGCTCCCCTGCCAACAAGAAGAAAGACTGAAGTGATGCAAGCCAAGTGTGGATTTCCCTTTTTGTGATCTTGATGAAGGCTGCATGCAGTAGATGGGGTTGTGGATGGTGTACAGTTTGCCGTTATAAGTTCTCTAAGGATGAATCTGCTATTTGGTTTACTTTATGATGATGGATGTAAGGGCGTATTTTACTTTGTGTAATTCTTGGTCACCCTTGTGGACTTCTATTTATTTATGTAAGCATTTGATTCGTTCTAAAAGATTTCTGTGCCTCAAGAATTGTAATAATTTTTTGCCAAGGTAATAATGTGAAGCCTTGTATAAACATGTAACATCCTTCTTTGCTACTTCTGAAAGGAAAAAGTTGGCCAACCAGCTCAACTCAAGCAGCACTGTCCATTTTGGTTTGTTTACTCTTTTGTATAAATAAATCAAGCTGAACGACTTGTATAACCTGTAACTCAGGAACTTTTGCACAGTAAGAGCTGATTCTAGCAACTATGATAAGAGATGTGTAGTTTCAAAGAGGAAAAAGAACTGAACGTTACCAAATAAAATATTAAAACACTTCAAATGATTCTGCCAGAGCCACGAGACCAATCAAACGAGAAGAAGCAGATCCTATTGATAGAAATCATTAAAGGATTAAGTGACGTCTCAGCTTCCAGACATACTCACTTCATCCAAAATAATCTCAGAGTGTAGTAGTATTATTTAGGCATGTGGTACAAGGGCAAAAGGTCCAGAGGCTAATCTCAAATAATGTAGGCCCTGGTATTCAATTCAAGTTCAAATTACAAGTAGAGCCAACCAAGTGTTGAATGCACAAGTCCAACAGACATGCAATCATCTTCATCCTATCTGAGATCAAGATAGGATACATAACGAAAAACTACAGCGTTATGCACCATAGTTTCTTCAGCTCATTAGTCCTACCACAAGGCCAGCCAACACTGCTTTATGTTTTACTACCTGATGAATCAGGTCTCCGTCGAGGAGGTACTCTCAGCAAACTCTTCATCACGTCATATGTTGTGAAACCGATAGCAACTGAAGGGACAACCTGAAAATCTCATATTTGTTAATATAGAAAACAAGAACTACTGAAGATAGGGGCATGAATACATCAACCGGGTTAAATTTCACCACGTTTTTTCTTATTATCATCTCTTCCTTTCTAGTTTTTCCATGAACTTTTGGCCTGTCTTATTACCTTGACGTAGTTAAGGCTCAAGCCAGCAAATAGTTGTCTCCATCCTTGGCATCGAATGATGAGCAAAAGGCCCTGGAAAGTTCCTCTTATGCGAAAGGCATCACCTGCATTCTTAGGCTCCTTGCTCTGAACCTGAAGACAGAGCAAGTCAGGAGCCAGCAATCAATTAGACAAACACTGCAGCCAAAATTATAGTTTCCAGATTATTTATCATACGGAAATTGTACCTGCATTTGTCTCCGGAGAACATCCAGTGGATAAGTGAGTGTTTGTCCAAATAGACCAGCTAAAGCTCCACAAGAGAGCTTTAATATCACAGATTTCTTGTAATCCTCTGGAACTCGAGATTTCAGGTCTTCGTATATGTAAAATTTTAAGCCAGCGTATGGAAGGATACCAATCAGGGTTGGGCCTGCGGTTGATAAAAAAAAAAGTTGAACATGTCCCTCATGCATTATCATGCATAGTATGGTCTACAAAAAAACAATACACAGCTGAAGTAACATACATATTTTTTCTTTTCAACGGAAACGGTAGGGGATTCCCATGCTGCGCATTAATTATTGAAAAGAAAAACTTGCAAAGATATTAATTATAAAATTCAAGATATTCATGCAGTAGCTCATTTTAGACTAGTCATAAGTTAATCCTATAAATTATGTCATATACCTAAAAGAAGAGAGGTCGACATTAACAAAGTAATTAAACACACATTGCCGAGAAATAGAAACCATGTTGCTGAATAGCATTGGTTAAAGTTCATAACGATGTGCGAGTTTGCAACATTAGTTTGAGTGGAAGTGTTACATGATAATTTTCCAGCCCCAGACTGAAGAATACACTACCTCAACTCATAGCAAACGGAATGACAGGACAAGACGTACCTACGCCACGATATAGAGATCGTGCGCCTCCTTCCTTGTAAACAGTTTTGAAAACATCTTTTATGCCACTATAAGCTTGTTGTTGGCCAGAATTTCCCAAAGAATTGCCAGGTTGTCCCGCATTTGAAACCTTGAAGCAATCGAAAAGAAATCAATACAAACATCCATGATCCAATCATCGATCACAACAAGAGAAAGCCAATATGATGTATACTTCTTGTATTTCTCAGTGTGACACTACAGCAATAATCCTATTGACGGAGAAACTTCACTAACAACAACACAAAATGAAAAATGCATCAGAATGGATATGCTAATGCAATACCTGGTATGCCAACTTGGTCCTCACCAAGTCTAACGGGTAGGTACACAAAACTGCAGTCCCACCAGCAGCAGAGCCAGCTAAGAGATCAACCACAGGCCCTGTGCCTACTGATGGAGCAAAATTATTCAGTATCCAGTGCCGATACTGCTCGTATGTCATGAAATGCAATGCTGCGTACGGAACAATCCGAAGCACACTTGCACCATTCCCTCTGCATTGACAGTAACAGTGCATCCAAATCAAGACATTCGAAATCGAAGGAAGAAAAAAGCCTTAGACATTTCTCCTTACTGTACTCACTTGTAGAAGCCTCGAATTCCCTCGCACTGCCAAAGCTTCCTCAAGGACTGGACGATCCCAAGGGATTGAAAACCTTCTGTCCTTGTCTACAGAGGAACAGAACAACACCATATACAGAAAATGAGTCAGCTAAGTACTCGTAGGATCACCATAAATACTTAACATGAAGAGTACGTTCAATCCCAACCTGCAACAAGATCTTGACCCTCTCCAGGGGCGCCACTGCAGTCTTTGCAAATGCACCAGCAGTGCCGCCGGCGATAAGCTCCTTGGCATATGCCGGTAGCAGGTCCAAAGCATTAGCATTCACTTGCGCGGCGGTCGAGGACGAGGAGAAGGTGGACTCTTGAGACGAGCCCATCTTCCCAACTGGCTTGGACAATCAGAAATGTGTGGTAATATGCGCTCTCCCCAGCAACACTAAAACTAACATAAAATCCAGTTGAGAGCAGGGGAAGGGATATCTTTGTACAGGGTGGAATGTCCCGAAGAATATGTCCCCCGCAAATAGTAATGCAAACCCGAATCTTTACAGTGCGTTGCCACTATACTTGTATCAGCAGCAAAGCAATACTAGCAAATTAGGATAAGCTAGAATCTTGCACGGCGCTTGAACGCTAACAGCCGGCGAAATGCAAAGCAAAAATCCAATCTTTACCCTCCAAAACCAGACCAAAATTAGGGGGGAAATCTAGCATAAGCTGGATACCCACGCAGCAAACCAAGAGCTAAGAACTACTCCTGTACACTCTCTTCCTGACGAAAGCGCAAATAGTCGCATAAGCAGACCGATTCACGGAGCAAGGCGCGAACTTTCCCACGAGCAGACGATCCTAAAGCGAGAGGAGGCAGGCGGATGTGAGAGGCCGCCCCGCCGCTCGCGGTGCCAGGACAGGAGGGCCAGCGGCAGCTCCCTAGCCCATGGGCCTCCCGCTAGCTCCGGGGACGGAGGGCGAGAGCAGGCGCGTCGGAGAGAAGGCTCCGTCGCATTCACCGAGCGCCTCCAAGCAACGGGGGGAAGGAGGAGTATTCATCAAATGCGCGGGATCTGCGGGTGGGCGGCGGAGGATCGATCCCTCTCGTCTGGACCGGCGGCGGTGGCGGTTGCAGGCAGGCCGGCGGCAGATTCGGTCCGGCCGGCGCCGTACCGGAAGAATCGAGGTTTTTGGGTTCGTGGGACGGTGGGGAGCGTGGGCGTGGCGGCCTCGGACTCGAGAGGAGGAGCCGCGGGAGCTTCGAGGAAAGGATACTGCCGTGCCAGGTGGTGATGGTGGTGGTGGAGGTGCCGTTGCCACTGGCGGGCGGGGCGGGGCGGCAAGGTGAGGTGACCGCTCCCACGTGCGAAACGAGCGGGAGCGGCGCTGCGTACGATGCTGAACTCGCGGTGACTGGTGTTTGTACGGAGCTACGGTGCCATATGGACGGTGACTCACCACCCGGTATCGCGTCGCGCCATTTGGGTTAAGGCGGAACGAAATTAGGATAGGTCGGCCCAAAAATATTCTCTCGAGTTGTTTGTAGAGTGGAAACCTACAAAAAGAAGAGGCTACAAAGTTGAATTGTCGTGCATGGATGACTCCGTATGTTAAGGCATCGGATCCACTCGTGAAGGTGCTTTACATGCCACGTTAAACTATACCGGTAATGAAGATAAGATATCGTGTGTTATAAGCGAAATGTGATAACATCTTCAATATACGCATCTAAATTTCTAAAAAAATTATCAATGAATGGAGTATGCAAATATCTGCTGGAGTATCATACAAAATTTGATGTACAACTTATACTTGTGCAAGGAGAAGAAAAAATTAGCCTGGGAATAGTAATCAAATAATGATTATTGTAGGGGCACATATGGTGAAGGATACGAGGATGGGCTCGGCTACGGGCTCGACGGCGGTGAGTTCTTCATATTTGTATGTGGAATATCAGTCTACCCCTCTTTTGCCAATGATTGATTCGATAAGTGAGACGGGGATCTTGAGAATCCATGAAGGGAGAGTGTAAGTCTATGCGGGGTAGAAGAGGTCGCGTTGCTTGAATAAAACCGGCAGCTTAGTGATGGTCATCGCAAGCTCAGAGAACCCGTTGAACATGATCATGACGATAGATAAGAAAAGTGCTCCCTTCTAGATGCCTCCCCCCCCCCCTCGGTGACCGAATCACGGTGCATGTTTGTGCGTAGAAATAACGTCATGGTAATTATTGCCATCGGGGTTAGCTGGATATAAAATTCAAACATGACATGTATCAATCTGTTTACTCTCTTAAAATTGAAGCTATATGTCTACCAGATCCAAATTACTATGCGAGTTCGAAAAAGGTGTGAATTAATGACCATCATATCGATAACTCGCCTGAGATGCCTTAAATATTTGTACAAATGAGTCCCGCTTCATCAGTAACACCAAAAACAGCCTTTCCAAGTTTTTTATTTTATTACTCGCGTCGTACTTTGAGGTTGTCAGTGCAGCTGGATGGCTCCTGCTTTTTTCAAATGGTACGGCTAGTTCGTTTTTCATAGATCTACCAAGAGTGAAAAGATTCGGCATACTCTTTGACCGGTACATATCGGTATGGTTGGTCATTGTGCATCCAGTACTGCTGCTGACTGGCGCCTTGATTTACCTATATATAATATAATTCAAGAGTCCACAACATATCAAATTGAAGCGCCAGAAAAGGAATTCTGGAATCTATAAAACGTTTAGAATGAGGTTTTTTCTTCCTTCCTACCAAGTCAGCTACACAAGCCCTCTAAAAGCTCTAAGGAATAGAAGCGGTCGGCAAGCAATTATTTGTTGGCAGAAAGGAGAGGTCGGCACTTGTCAAAAAAGCACATCCAGTAGTTCCGGGTTCTATCCTTTCTCCGCACCGTTCAAGCAAGAGTCATGGGTGCTTTTTCGGTGCGGAGCCCAAACTGGGGAAAGGCACAAGTTACTGCAGCGATGTTTTTGTCAATTGGCTAACAGATCGTCCAACTTTGTAGGTATGGTTTCTTGAGCACATCACATCAGGTTGAGGGAGATGAAGAAAGACAATGGTGGTATTCCGAGGGGAAGTTTGGTATTTCGTTGAATAGGGAAAGGGTGAGGAGAGTGCTCTGGAAATCCCCTGTTGACTTTGTCATTGAAGGTCCTCTCAACCCTACCCCGGCGGAGGAGATTCAAAAAGATAGAGGGTTTTGGCCTGTTGAATATGCTTCGGTTATTAATAATGATTGAGCTTCTTGCAAGTTTGAGAATCGGTACTTAGCCAGCCTTCTTGTCCAGATGGCACCGGTATACAGGAAGCTAGAGTTGCCGGTATGCCGCAGCATAATGGAAGAAGTTACTCCTGAGAGGATCGATGGGCTGGATTTCGAAACAGAAGCAAACCTTATTCGGTTTGAGTATGATGTTACACCAAGTTTGGAATCTGCCATGGTTCATGAGGCATCAAGGGTTGAACGGCAGCTTGGAATCCATAGGTCACAGAAATCAGGTGATTTATGAAACTTCCCTCTTATATTTTCTTGTGTTGAGTTTCAAGTTCGGTGTTGATCCCAAAACATAAATCCGTTCTGCTCCTTACAAGTTTTGCATATTGTGGACCAGTTGCTAGTGCAAATGGGTAGATATGTGTGTATGTTTTAATGTTTTGTCTTCACCCACCTAGATGCCCTTCAATCTGACGCGTCTCAGAGCTCTATTCCAAGGAGCGATTCACAAGGGGGGTCACTGAGGAGGAAGAGGTGCTGGCCAACAAAAACCAAGCCACACGCACCCATGGTGCGCATGTTAGGCGGTCTCCTAGACTTCAGCATGCTTCAAGGAATGATGAATCACGTAAGACTCCGACAACCGAATTGCACAGAGTGCGAAAACCCGACTCACTTCAAACACCCGATCACGGCAAATTGGGTAATAAAAAAACAGTCAAGAGGGCTGTCAACTTAAATGATTTTGAACCCCTCTCGGTCGATCTTGACATAGATAGTCCACTGGGTCATTGTTGGCTAGAGAAGAGAAGTACCGCCAAGCAAAGGGAGAGCAATCCACGCGGCATAAGAGTGAAAATACGTTTGTTGGTAACACAACGAAAGCAATGAATTAAATGGGATCAATGCCTAGCATAGTGGTCTATTAAAAATTCAATTGACTTTGCTATTTGTCTTTTTCGAACTATGTTTCATTCATATGATAGAATATGGGTTTAAATAAATTGCATCCTTGCTGAGTCTTCCCCGGATAAATACTTATTTATCCACAGATAGCAAGTTTGAATTAGTATAAAAAATACTAAACTAAACCAATGACTATTCATGATTCCATCCATATTGGATCAATTCCCTATACCACTTTGAAATGAAATTAGAGGAATGCTATGGTAAAACTTCGTTTAAAACGATGTGGTAGAAAGCAACGTGCGACTTGAAGGACATGATCGATTGTGGATTTTGCAATCCATCATTTTCCATAGTAATGAAGATGCTCTTGGCTCGACATAGTTTGTTCTATTCTTCCAGAACCGAATTTGTGCTGGGTTCTTTGTAAGTAAATAGTACATGATGGAGCTCGAGAGGACAGAATTTATTTTTATCAAGGTAAAGAATCATGGATCCTGATGCTAAATTATGGGTTGATACAAAAGGATTCAAACAAGTGTGGCTAATTGTTTTTTATTCAAACAACAAAAGTATAGCTGATCTTTTCTCCTGCAATGTAACTCTCAAATATGCATGCTATAAAGCTGATATGTTGCTGAGAGAGAGGTTAGTCAGATTGATTTCTTTTTCTTCCTTTTGCAATTGAGCTATTAAGGTGGGGATGTGTAGGCGGTTCCTCCATCGCCCGAAGGGCACTTGTATGTCCAACGTTCCATCCTCTTTCAAATAGAATAGCAATCCCAGAACCTACAAAAGATGAAGCACATTTGTAGTTCTAATTGATCCAATGCACAGTACTGGGGAAGAAAAGAATGAGCTCAGAAAGAAAAGGTAAGTCCTTGACCGTAATTCTTCCCATATAGAGAGATAAAGAAGATGCCTCTGTAATATTCTGGTACGTTATTTGAATCCTTTCGATGCAGGAACCATAGCTCAGACTGATGATCCCTCTCTCTCCTTAGGTCACCCAAGGTAGAAAAAATGCCCCAAAGCCGAGAGTTCGATCCAAGTACTAACCCTCTAGTTGTGATTTCTAAAGATTGAATTTCAACTTTGAGTAAAACTTAATAGTTAACACTAAACCTAAGCAACTCTGACTTTTTTTCAATCAGCAACTACTTCCAATGGCTAAGAGTAAGCTCGTCCGGACCACTCCTATGGCCCTCTCGGCTGGACCTACTCCCACCCTATCCGACTCCAATCCTTATCCAACTTCCACTCAATCATCTCCATAAGAGTAGACTTAATAGCTATTGTTAGCCTCACTTTTGGAAAACTCACTGGATTCAATTTTCCTCCGTCAGAGATGAGAGGATGGCGGTGGTGGATGGTGAAATGGTCATGTTATTTCAGATCGGAGTTTTCGTCCGTGACATATCCGTCTGAGATGGTGATCTTAGATGGTGGAATTTGCGGCCCTTTCAAGGTTTCTTATCTCTCATCAATGAAGTTGGCTTTGATTGAGATGTTTCTGTAATCAGAGGATGTAATGTGTTTTAATATTAAAGAAATTCTCTTTTCGCAATTTTTTTTTGATATGTAGGTGCACACTCGTTTCTTAAAGATTTAAGTATTTTTTAATAAAAAAGTATACTCTATATAATATGAGGGCACTAGATACGATCTAGATTTTTTTTTTAGATTACACAGTACAACTCAGACACTCACAACGCATGCACACTCACCCCTATGAACACATATACGCAAACCGTACCCCTATGAGCATCTTCGAAGACTGAGCCGGCAAATCTAGAGATACGAAATCACCGCTGGCGCCTCGCTGTCGACAGGAGCGTCGCCTACCACTGAAAGCACAAATGCCGTTAAATCCTTGGAAATTCGCTCCCACAGTGAGTCGAACCTAGGACCTGAGATGTGTTACTCAGATGTCTTAACCATTAGGCCAAACCTCTTTCACAGATACGATCTAGATCTACCATGCATAATTTTTGGTAAGCAAAATAAGCCCATGTCAATCATCTTTTACTTGTTTCAAGGCTGAGCCCATTAAGCAGCAACAGGATTGAGTTTGTCGCTTTGGGTTGGGCCGGACGGATTGTCTAAGTTCGTTGGATCATTTGCATTATTGGGCGTTAGTTGCAGGAAAAAGAAAGAGAAAAGTCTAATTTACCTCTCTCAACTGTTGGGGGTAGCGCAAGTTTTACCTCCAACTATAAAACCGGGTATCTGATACCCTGAACTCATCACCCCGATGTAATTTACCTCTCTGGGCGGTTTTCAGAGCGGTATTGTCCGCCTCCTTGCCACCACGCTTACCTTCTTCCTCCATTGCGCCCCCCCCCCCCCCCCCCCCCCGCCCTGCGTGCCCACGCGCCGTCGCCCGCCGCCACCCGACGTGGCCCCGCGCCGCCGCACCCGCGCCCTGCGCCACCACCGAACGTGGCTCTACGCGCCGCCGTAGCCTCGGTCGTGCCGCCGCGCCCCGCACCCCTCGGCCGTCCAAGTTCCTCGAGGCGCTACGCTTCGTCCGCGTCGGGTTGTCGTCCTCCTCCTCCGCCACTGTCACCCAGCCGCGCAACAGGGCTGTGCGCGAGGCGGCCAACTGCGCGCTGGAGGTCGCGCCGCGCGGGCGCACATGCTGGAGCCGCGCAATCCTCGCCAACCGCCGCCGCCGACGCGCGCCTCCGCAATCCTACATCCCCGCCTTCGCGCCATGTGCTCGTCCCCGCCGCCGGCACCTCGGCGCAGGGGGACAGCACCAAGACGCAGCCCCTGGCGCGGAAGGAGAAGATGCTGGGGCGGCTGGTCTCCAGCTGCCGGAAGCTGATGTTCCCGACGCTCTGGGCCGAGGCCTCCAATTACATCGCGTCGCTGGAGATGCAGGTCCGCGCCATGACAGCCCTCGCCGAGGCGCTCTCCGCCGTCTCATCCTCATCGTCGTCGCCGCCAGCTTCTCCCCGCCGGCCTGACCGATGAGGATCCATGTCAATGGAAGCTGGATGATCGCGATCCCTGGTGGCGACGCAGGCCCTGGAGATGGAGCTGTTGCGGCTGCTGTATGAGGGCGCCGGCCTCCGCCAGGGCCACTTCAACGGTGACCTGAGCGCCGACGCGCGCGGAGATGTGCCGGGCGGAGGGGAGGCAGGGAGGCGGCTGTTGCAGCGCCAGCAGAGGGGAGGACGGTGGGTGGACGCCGGCGCTGGGTGGGATGGACGTCAGGGTGGGGAGGCCGGCCGCGGCAGCATTTGAGGAGGGGAGTGGGCGTCGGGAGGAAGAGAAGAAGTGAGAAAGAAAAAGAAAAGAATAGTGACATGGCACCTGACATGTGGCCCTCACTGTGCCACGTAGGACAAAACCACTCTCAATACCGCCTAGAGAGGTAAATTGCACCAGGGTGATGAGTTCAGGGTATCAGATTCCCGATTTTATAGGTGAAAGTAAAAATTGTGCTACCCCTAATAGTTGAGGGAGGCAAATTAGACTTTTCTCAAAAAGAAATAGCAAAAGCCATATGCAGCGGCGCTACATGTAACGCTCCTTTCAAAGTCCCGTGTAAAAAAATGTGAGTCTTCGCCGGGTTGTTATGTTCGAGCAAAGGGTTAACACTCCTAGCCAGTGAGATGGGTCAATTATCACCATAACAGGGCCCAAATATCGTATATAGTGGTCAGTCAAAGCAAAAGAAATTACAAGTTGGTAAACTATATATTTTTATCCTATTCGTATACTGTATATAAAATGTACTTACTCCAAGTTGGTTGACGACGTACGGAGGGCTAAAAATATTATGGCCGATGAATGTTCTAGTAGCATTAGAAAACTTTGAAAACTGTGTGTTGCATTTCTTTGGCCGTTCAACGAGAGTTTGCACGCAAGCAACGCAGCGCACGACACATGTGAGGGGGAGTGGACCGGAGTGCGCCGGAATTCTGAATTTTTTGCATGCAGGTCGTCTCCGCGTCACCCGGGCCAAGCACGCACGAGCCCTTGACCCGACTCCTCCCGTTCCCAATTCCCACTACTCTACTGCATTCCTTGACGTGGTGGCACAATGAAAGCTCGACTGTTTGTGTGCGTGGGTGATTGTAGATGTGAATTGTGAAGTGAGTGCATGCGTATGCTACAGTTGTACCGAGTAAGAGAGGTTTTTTTTAAAAAAAAGAAAAACTTGCGCCTACTCGCGTCACCAGTTTCCCTTAAAAAAAAAAACTTGCGTCACATATGCTGGCACACTGCAAGGATGAAACTTGGCACCGAAAGAGGAAAAGACCAGATGGTGTGCTTTCGGCAAACTGATAAATTATTCACAGTTGATGAGCTGCTTGCCCCTCCAGATGCAAAGGTGAGTAGCAGCGGCAGCTTCCCAGCAGGAACCTGCCCTGGGCCTGGGGGCCATACGTCTTACACGCGCGCGTCTCGATTTGTGCAAGCAAGATCTTTCCTTTTCTCGGTCCACTGCTTTTTTTAGCTTCCACACAAAAGTGCAAGCAAGATCTTCTAGGTTGACCGACCGGAAGCATACTTTCTGCACCAAGAGTTCAGCGACTCGGATTCCGGCGCACCGCGTACGGCCGTCAGACGCGACGGTACCGCCACGTGCATGGAAGAAGCATTCTCTAGAGTCATATTAAAACTAATCTTGTTATTTAGACATTTTAAATAAGTCTAATTAAAAAACTAACTGCAGAACCTTGTATTACTTTACGAGACGAATCTAATAAGGGTAATTAAGCCGCGATTAGACGATAGTTACTGTAGCATCACTGTAGCGAACCATAGATTAATTAGACTCATTAGATTCGTCTCGCAAATTAGCCCACGTTTGCAAAAAAGTTTTGTAATTAAACTTATTCAAGATACCTAAATAGCAAGATTAGTTTTGATGTGACCTCTAGGCCTAAATTGCCGAACAGGCCCTAAAGCCACACCGGCCGGACGCATAGTACGTTGCCGCCTCTAGCCAGAGTACTTTCTTCGGTCTTCAGGACGATAGTATATAGATGTCTCACTTTATCTTTCTGCCGTGTTTCTTTGTTCACGGATAATGGAGAGGTGATCGGTTTGTTTCGATGACAAAAGTTACAGCATTAATGTCTCGCACTTGGCACCAAGAAAGTACTACCTCCATGTCAAATTACTTGACGTTTTTGACTTTTCGAAATCATCTTTGACCGCTCGTCTTATTCGAAAAATTTGTGCAAACATCATTTATCTTGCTATAGTTTGTTTTATCATGAGAGATACTTTAAGCATGATTTATTTGTTTTCATATTTGCACAAAAAATTTGAATAAGACGAGAGGTCAAACATGATCTCCAAAAGTCAAAAACGTCAAGTAATTTGAAATGGAGGTAGTAATACTCAACCGTGATCGGTTTGTTTCCATGACAAAAGTCAGAGCATCAGGACAGGTACAATGCTATACGTAAACAGTCTTATAGCTCGTTTCATGCAATCTTATATAGAATTTTTTATGAGGTGGAAGAGAGAGAGGGTGGTGACAGAAAGAGGTCGTTGTTTCGCGAAGCAACCACCTCATGCGTTAAAATTTATGAGTATGAGACGGCTTACACACCATTGTAGGAGTGGTAGTTGGCATGCAACTCATAAATTTCTTTGCTCACTCACAAATTAAGGAAAATACAATTACTACGAGACAACTAAAACAATCACCCATTATATAAATGGTCTGATTAAACCGTCTGAAGATTATGAGACGGACTATGAGACAATACTTTTGTACTTGCCTTTAATGTCTCGCACTTGATACCAAGAGCATTAGGAGTACTGCATAAATATAGTTATATAAAGTGGATGCTTCTGAACCGAGCCATGCTCGCTATGGGGAGCCAGGTGCCGCTAGCCAATCAACACGCAAGCCAAGCCGAGGAGAGACAAAAAATTCTATTCTAAAATTGTTGTCGCCGTTGACTTTTTGATTTACATTTATTTTTTTAATTCAAAATAATTAAAAATTATCATATATTCTGGCTTGTTTTATCACTATATATAAAATTAAAAAACAACTTATAAGTTTGCATATTTGAACTAATATTTGAAATAAAATGAATGATCAAACGTAACTCAAAAAGTTAACGGTGACAACAATTTAAAAACAGAAGGAGTATTCCCCACGAGCCAGCAACACTTGGCAAAATGGCGAGTCAAGCCCAGACACCGGTACAAGCAACCAACCAGTCGGTCTTTCCATCCCACTGCCCTAGCCAGTCCATATACAACATCCTACTGAAGCATGGACACACAAAGAAAAGAAGGTCGACGAGGAGCTTCATTCAAGAAAGTCATCCCTTCAGTTTTGAAGAGGCAGATTGACGTTCCATCACCACCGTAACATGACATCCTTCGAATGTGGCTGCCAACGTCAAATCTCATCTTCGTTCCTTGCGATTCAAATTGTTTCTCCGAGCACGTACTGGTACTGGCCTACCAGTACGCTACGAGCAAAACATGGAAAGCAGGGCCGAACTGAACGCGACGAAACGCATCAGGACGCAATCTGTCGCAGTGGCGTCCAGTGTCATGTGTCATCCAGTTAATTTCTTCCACCAATGATATAATTAAGTTGCGTGCTGGTGCTCTGCAGTATTGATCTCCAGTAGAGACATACCAAGTGGCTGAACTGCACGCACCTGTGCAACTCACAAAAGCTCGAGTTCGAAGGCTAGCAATACCAGATATCAATATTTCTGTAAAAGAGTAAAATGTTGCGCCAAAGATACAAGAGCTTGAGTGTTTAATTGGTAGCATAACTTGTCACTTAGATAGTTAGATGCACCAAAGATACAAGAGCTTGTGTGTTTAATTGGTAGCATAACTTGCGTGGCCCTCAGGCAGGCAGCAACTAAGCATAACCTAATTTTGCTGTACGGAAAATTCATAATATATGGAATAATCCCGAAAAAGACAAGTTAGTATGGGTGAGTTGATTTTTTTGTGTAGGGAACTTACATGCTTACGAGTCCTATTGCTCAATTATGATGCCTTGCCTTAGTTTACTTGTGTCGTGTTCTATATGTATGCTAGTTTGGTTATTCTCTCTTATCTACACACTAGCATGTATATAAGTCTCATTGAACTTATCTATTATTTGTTCATCTGTTAGGTTATTCCCTTGACTCTTGTATATCTTTCCCCCAACATGACAAGGACCTTGCACATGGATACCCAGCATGATTACTCTCACATAGAGCACATAACAATATAGGTTAAGGTTTTTTTACTTGTGCAATTAGAAAGACTAGCTAAAAGTATAAAAAAGAATTAGTTCTTGTTGTGCTCGATTCATGCTTTTTCTCGGGCACACAATCCTTTTAGATTGAAAGTCTTCCACAAAAGTAAGTTCGGATTTGAAGTTTCTTGCACCATTCAATTACATATCAAAACTGACTAACAAAGCTTCCTATATGACCTAGTTCATCGACACAAGCATATACATTTTTAAAACCAACAAAGATGATATGCGGACGGATGGAAAAGTTAGGTTGAGGGTATGCTATGTGTTCACTTTTACATAAAACTGGCAAATAAATACAAGAGATCCAGATAAAAAGGAGTACAGGCGATATGAGGTACACTGCCTCCAATTGGAGGTTGGGTGGTTGGGCGTGCGAAGGACACATGCCACCCCCCCCCCCCCCCCCCCCCAAAAAAAAAAAGAAAAGAAAAAAATAATGGTGGTAAATTTTCAGAGGGCCCCTTTTTCGGTAGCTCACATATTGTGCCGAACAATGAATGAAGGCTAGCTGGCCATGAGACAATCTCACACCACGACTCATGTAGATGCACGTACGCAGTACACAATAGTTTTTTGCACCCTTGCCGCAGATTCGCGTAGATGCAGTACGCCTCCTCCTTGACGCAGATGATCTACCACTCACAATTTTAGGTAAGCAAAATAAACCCAAGTCGATCATCTTGCCCATTAAGCAGCTGCTAGTTTTGAGTGTATTTTGCACATTCAGATCTTATTTATTAGGATTGAGTTTGTCAATTTGGGTTGGTCCGGACCAGTGCCGGTGCTTCAGCTGAAACCTTTTGGGGGGGGGGGGGGGGGGGGGGGGGGGGAGGCTATATTTTTGCTCTAAACTTCACACACAGTGACTTAGATCTAACCTTGACCACAATAAAGCCTCCGTCACTGGTCCGGACAGTCGCTGATTCCTTTGCATTATGATCCGTACTCGAACAGCAGACACAGATGTACACTACACGTTAGTAGTAGGAAAAGAAATGGCAACGTTCGTATATCAATGCAGCACTTATATACTAGATATACCGCTTCCTGCAATCTATTAACTTATTTGGCCAAGAAACAGAGTCACCAGTTTCACTCCCAAAGTCTATAAATTACCACAATAATCAGAAAAAATAGATCAAAAAATTATCCACCACTGTCATTATAAAAAAAAATGGTCTACAATACCCTACGTGTGTTTAAAAAATTTCTCACATATACATTATGAAAAATTAGGTCAAAAATATTCTAACATATTTTAAAAATTTCCCATATTATCCTGATAAGAAATAGCCCATCATCCAAGTGGATCCCAATTTAGCCACCTCTAGAATAAAAAAATATGCCACCTCTCTCATCGAGCCAAAACCATCTCAGGTTTCCGCATCTCTACTATGTCATGCACGGTTGAAGAGAGGATGATGGAGATGAATTCACCATGGGAGTTCGGTCAAACAGAAAAAATGATGAAGCTATGGAAGTACAAGTGAAAAATAATGGTTATATATTCTGGTGCATTTTAATTTCCATGTAGGTCAAAAATCTGATAAGTTAGAAATTTTAATTTTTAAAAAGGAATAAAACTGTGTAACCTATAACCTACTTATCTTCAACATTGACACCTCTTATCGATCATGATATAAAGTCAAGGTGCCTAAGATCATTTCTATGGAATTGCAGGCATAAGGGAAAATACTAAACAACATCAACAGTTGAGATAAAATCCTACAGAAAAATCATATCGGATTTCAATGCATGAATAAGAAAAATCGTACAGAAAAATAGAAAAAAAAGCATCCCCATAAATGTCCACATTAGTCAAGAGTAAAGGAAAGTGTTTGCTTGATGGATTAGGCTTTTTAAACATATATTGGTTAATTGGAATAATACATTTATTCAAAGGAGGTTATTTTGATTAATTTGAATCAAGTCTAGCTACGCAAATGCGCGGATAGTTTGACTAGTTTCATAAGAAGACGCAAGTCTCCAAAGGGTTGCGATGTTTGAGGTAACAACAATATAATGCCCAAATAAACGGAAATGGCGAAATGCCATGCTGCTTTTGGGTAAATCCTGTTATAAAAGGCAAATAATTGATACTCCTAGTAGCTTAGTAACATGTCCTAAATATGGTAGTCCACTAGTAGTCTTCAGTCAAAGCAATCAACAGTACAAGTTGATAAAGAAAAAAAGAACTCCAAGTTGGTAGGGGACGACGTACGGAGGGCTAAAAATATGGTGGCCATGTTCTAGCAGCATTTGAAAACTGTGCGTGGCCTTCCTTTGGCCGTTCAACACAAGTCGGCACGCAATGCAAAGGCACTAGTACGTGTGAGATGTGTAGCGGAACGGAGCTCGCCGGAATTCTGAGTTTTGCATGCAGTTCGCCGCGTGCCTAGCACGCACGCACGCACGACGGCACGAGGCCTTGACTCGAGTACTCCTCCCGTTCCCACTACTACTCATCGACGTGCAGTAGTAGCAGGCCACGCACAGTTTTCAAACTCTACTGCATTCGTCGACGTGCGTCGCACCCCACACAGCCGGGCCCAGCAAACCGGCATGTAGCTAGTTATACAGACAAGCGTGCAGTGAAGCAACTTGCGTCGCTGGCCGGTACTCGTATAGCTAGTACAGACATTCACAGTAGTGTACTGTTTTTGCATAAGTATATACTACCAGATGGTGTACTTTCCCATCCGTAGTCAATTGCAGGATTAAACTTGCATGCATGGCACCGAAAGAGGAAAATACAAGATAGTTTACTTTCAGCAAACCGGGACGGAGTAAATTATTTCCAGATGCAACTTGGGTAGCAGCAGCTTCCCAGCACGAGCCTGCCCTGGGGACGAGTACTTCAGTAGCTTCCACAAAAGTGCAAGATCTTCCACGTTGACCGGAACTAGTGCTTCTTTGCACCTAGTGCGGAGCTAGAGCTAGCTCAAAGGAGAGAATGATGCAGAATGTTGGGTATTTAAGTGGTGAAAATAGAACAAACACTAATTGGTCTAGCCAGAGTATTTCTCCAAACTCCACCAGAACAGTTTAGTAGTATCTCACTTCTGGAGTCCTCTTTCTGCCGTGTTTCCTTCTTCACGGATAATGGAGACGTGATCAGCTCGTTTGGATGTCAAAAGTTACAACATTATTGTCTCGCACTTCGCACCAGTAACGAGATTGAATATAAAAAAAGTACGTAGTAGCACTGGATACTCCTAAAAATCTACTTAGATAAAGTCGATGCTTTTAAAGCCATCGGATCTTCAAAACTCTATAAAGCCTGAGGCCAGTCTCAATGGGGTTTCATAGAGGAGTTTCACAAGCATTAAATCACATGTCACATCAGTAATTTTATGAGGAGAGAGAAGGTAGAGTTTCATAAGAATAGAGATGAGTTTCATCCTAATGAAACCCAGCTGGCTCGTTTACCAAAATTTTAGTCTTGGTAGTAGTGCAATGAAACTTTGCATTGAGGATGGCCTGAGGGACAAGGCCCTTTCTACCTCGCTTCCAATGTGCACTGGTCTTCTTTTTCTCTGCTTCAATAACCATACTTATTCCCCTGCCTCCTCGGTCGATCGCCGGGCCGCTTGACCAGTAGGAAACACACAAACTAAAACTTGCACCATGAAACTGCTCAGAAACCCGGGGGGTAAAAAGTTGGCGCGGCCGGTTGCTCTGGTCAAGTCCGTCATTGATCCGTTATTCCTTACACGATTCTGCTGCTAGTGCACGACCCCCTAAATACAACCATGCATAAACCTTTTTGATAAGAATCAAAATACAATATAAATGAAGAATTACTGGTAACAGCCATGATTTTAGACAGAAATTATTGGCTGTTCAATGCAAGTAATCCCTTTTTCTTTGGGGAAGCTACCAAGCACCGGCGCCAATCACAAGCCGGCAGTATAGCATTCGTTTGTTAAACGGCACGGACCGATCCTAATCAATTTTCTCAGTCCTCGCCAACCAATGCCAGATCTACCGGCGATTCTGATCATAGCAACTTTATAGCTGGAGTTATTTACTTAATGTTCCTATGGATGCAGATTGCAAGGAACAACGGAGCTGGCTGTGTAATTCCAAGCCAGGACGTGTTTGGCATGGCTCTGCTTCACAGCAGAGCAGCTCCACTCCAAAACTCCACTCCGGAGTTGCTCTGCTGTGAAGTTGAAGCTATATGTGAGGTGTTTGGCAAGAGGATGTCTCCAGCTCAAAAAAAAAAGATTTTAAGGCTGGAATGCCATTTTTGCCCTTGATTTGGCAGACTCGGCCTCTGAAACTTTCATTCATATTATCATCCTGGAGCTGAAGATTATAGGGAATTTCTTACGCAGAGATTTTGGTTTAAGGTTAGAGGCAGGACCCGTTATTTGTTAATAAACAAATAAAAAAATGAGCACGAGTTGCCTGATCCTCTCGACTCTCTTCCTCAACTGAACCAAGCTGCCGAGCTCAATGTACCAATGGTGACAGCAGATCTCGCCGTCGACCACCAAAAGTCCAACAACGATTTGCCAAATCCAATGGAAAATACGTCAATTCGAGTAGCAAAGAGCACAATTTCAACTTGCGGTGGCTGCGGGTGTGGTCGGGCGTCTTGGCCGAATCCTGCGCGGCGAGATTGGAGCAGCAAGTGACGAGGCACAGCTGCGACTGCCGGTGTCCTAGCCAAGGCGTGCAGAGGAGGAAAAGCAGTAGTCGTCGGGGGCGGCGGCCAGCTGCGGGGCGAGCGGCGGGCTGGAGGTAAGCCGGCGGGCAGATGCGGGGTGGAGTCCCGGAAGCAAGACGGGCTTGCCGGCCGGGGAGACGGGGCCGGCGTGCCGGCCCAGGGAGGCGAGGCGGCGCGGGAGGCGATGCCACGTGGGGAGTGGACGGGGCCGGCGCAGAGAGGCGGAGGCGGGGCCAGCGTGGGGAGCCGGTGCGGTGCGACGCGGGGAGGCGGTGCAGCGCGGGGAGGAAGGGGACGCGCGGGGGTGAGGAGAAAGAAAAGAACGAACCGTTTTTTGTAACCAGTGGCAATTGCGGGTAAATAGTTCAGAACTCCGCGCCTACACTGGTTTTGCCCATTTCTGGAGTTGGTTTTGAAATGCTCCACAAAAATGAATTACAGCTCCACTAAATCCTTGGAGTTGGCCAGCTCTAAGAGTTTTGAGAGTTGAGTATTTGGCTAGATTTGGTCAGCTCCGAACTGGAGTTGAGCTCCAGAGCCATGCCAAACATGCCTTAATTCCGGGACCGCATGGATCGATGCGTTGGCAGTGCATGATACTACAAAACAAACCTTTTCTGTCCGCACATTTCCATCAGTGGCTCGCAAGAACCGCACCACGATCTTCGATCCTATATAGCTCACCACTGAAGCATGGATGTACACACACAAAAAGAAAAAAAAAATGACGAGCTTCAGTCTAGAAATTAAGGCGGTCATTCAGTTTTGAAGAAGCAGATTCACGTTCCATCCCCACCATAATGTGACGTCCCAATCTAATGTGGCTGCCGACCTTCAACCTCATCTTCGTTTGTGGTGATCTAAACTGTTTCTCCGAGCAAAACAGCGAAGCTCGGCTCTGGGCTGATAACACTACTAGCCTGCCAGTACGCTACGCTGAACGGCTACTAAAGCCAGTGGAGGCACGACTGAATCGAGCGCGATGAAACGCATCAGAACGCAACCTGTCGCAGCGGGGCAATAATCGCGCATTGAAGATGGGAGATGTCATGCCATCCCGTCAAATTCTTCCACCGATGATATTCCTGCTGTATTGATCTCAAGCAGTGACAGGCAAAATGGCTGAACTGCACGCGCTTATGTACAACTCAAAACTTTAATTTCGAAGGTTGGCAAAACGAAACATTCAATATTCAGCAACTTGCACTGTTGGTGCATCTAAGTCACATGGTTTCGTGAAATGCCCCACTTGAATCACTGTTGGTGCATCTAAGTCACATGTTCGACGCAGTGAAGTATTTTCTAACTAATAAAACCCAAGTTGAAAGAAAGAAACTGTTATCCTAGAACCTCGACACTACATTTTCGTCGTATAATTATGAGGTAATGATGGACCTGATGTTTTTGTAATATTGCACAATTTTCGTGTAAATGAAATGAACTTTCATAAGTTCAAAAAGTATATATATCCAATTGCCAAATGTTAATGGCGCTTTTGACAGATAAAAGTTTCTCATATTTTAGTGACATTTTCTCCAGATCCTGTCATCAGCGTCCCACTATGACGAACCATGAAAATATTATGAAGTATTATTTTGTTGTATAGAACAGAAAGCATAAATATTTATTTATGGCAAGCATTTTACAATACCACGACTCCAAAGTATTGTAGGAGCTAGGATAGGAAAATGTTGGATTTGTAATTTAGAGTTTTAGTTGAAATCGCAGCATACCGACCAAGTTGTACTGGCACTATCTTCGCTACACCAAGTTGAGGTCATTCTAGCCATTTATTTTTTCTTCTATTTTTTTTTGCACATGAAATGGCACCATATTGGCATGCATGCTACGAAAACAAAGAGTTTCAGGCATGAGAATTAAAAAGAGATAAAAAAATAAAGAGTGCGCTGAAACGATAAGTAGTGAATGAGGAGAGAGAAATGTCATTTATTTTAAAAAAACTGTGTGCTTTTAAAATAACACTTAAAAAATGAAAGGAGTACTACCGTACTACCGTGCTTCAATTGTTGTGGTTTTTGATCAACGAAAAAGCAAAGAGTCATGTTGTGTAACCGTTGGAGCATATGGTTACACAAAGAATCAGCTGGTTTCTAATGTCGGCAGCGACGTCCCATCCAACAATCATCTGATCTGATCATCATATTCGTCATAAATCCGACATCCCAATTGAATGTGGCTGCTATACCGCGCGCCGGCCGACTGGCATATCAGCATTCATCAATGTTGCTGCCCGACTAATGGTTCATCTCTTTTCGATCGAATTATTTGTTGGTAAACAACGATAGGATTGCAGAAGCAAGGTTAATTAATCTGCCGCAGTGTCCTCTCATGAAAATAAAAAAGAATGAGTAAACCTTTGTTTTTCCTTGCAGGTTCATATGGTTCACAATGGAGCGCCGCCACATGCATGTTTAGGTTGTTGCTTTTCTTTCTTCACATTTTCTTTTTAGCGGTTCAGTATCCATTACACTATTGACTACATAGACTTCAAGAAGAATGTTGACAGCATTCTCTTGATGATCTAAATATGAACATATCAACGGCAACCTTTCTAGTCGTTATGATAGATTTGCTGTTTCAAGCCCTAACGACGAGAAAACAAAATTAGAGGGAATATAAAGCATTGCATCTTAGAAGCTATTGTCACGTGTCCAGTCATGCATGTTTGGACACACACACACACACACACACACACACACACACACACACACACACACACACACACACACGTTGACGGTGGTATTCAGAATTTTTGTTGAGCCAAGGGCCTCGGCTGGCCCCTGAGTGGCTCTGCCAGAGCTCTAGATTGATGCATGCATGATGTAAAATAGCCAAATTATTGCAGATGGTAGCCGCCTGCATGACAATGACATATAGTACATAAGTATCCAACAAATTAATATATGATCATGATATGCATGGCAACCTGTCTTTATAAGCCATTCAAGTGTAAAAAGAAAAACTGGAGAGACTTCACGTCACTGTTCTGCTAGTAATCTTTGGATGCTTCGTGGTAGCATCACAGTGTAAGTGCAGACAAGACTATGTCGTGAGCTAAGACAAGTTCTGATACTTGTAGAATCATTTTCCATGTTTATGTCATGCATAGAAGAACTATTTTTGCTCTCTTATTCGTATCACATTTACCTTGACGTGTTCGTTGTTGGGAATTCTTCATTGTCGCAACAAAGAATCCCGACACGGACGATCAAATGACACTCAGGGAACAACGGAGCAGCATCTCATTACAGGGATGTACCCTCTCATGTTCCGTCCCGTTCCACGGAGCCCGGGGGCGGGTATTTATAGGGGAGGCCAAGGGTTATTTCGGCATGACCAAATTACCCTTGGCCACCCACTATATTCGTGGAATATTCTGTACAACATTGTCATAAGGGTACAAATGACATTTCCGTTAGATGACGGAAACCCTAACTAGGTGACGTCATTCGCCGGCCTGACTCCCGGACGCCATCATGCCGGGATTCACCTCCTTCAAGGGTTGCCGTCATTCTTGGTCGCCGCCATTTCGTCGCCAGCTCCAACAATGTCGGCAACCCGACGTTGCAGCTTCTCTGTCTGCCGCCGATTCTAGGCCGGAGCTCGCAATGTCGGCAGCGAGGTCACCTGCAGCCAAAAAACCAAAGGCAAAAGAGGGGGTGTCGTTATTGTCGTAAATACCGATCCCCAACAGTAGCCCCTCGCGGTCGAGGGCCAACTTTGATGGGCAGAAACCGCGACACAGGATGAGGAATTTGCGAACGTCACCCAACGTCACCCCCCTCGAAATATTTTTTTTTAACAGGAATCGAGGCGACCTCGAAAACGCGGCGCCGAGGCCTATATATACGGGGGTAGAGGCGACCTCGAAAACTCGTGCGTTCGTTGTTCGAGTGGGATTGCTGCCGCGTTTCCTGCTGAAAACTTTGCGTCGCAATTGTTGCCTTCCGGAGTTTTGTTGAGTGCAGCGAGTTTTTTGTTGTCGCTGATTCGGCTCGTCGCACTTTCTCTGCTGAAAGGTGAGTTTGTCTATGCGCCTTCAGCTATGAATTTGTGTTCGTGATTGATTGTAACATCATAGTTTGCATTCTAGATGGCTCGCGTTAAGGAGACCGCCCATCTTGTTGAATCTGACGAGGAGTTCCTTGCCGACTCGCCTGCCGCTAATGTTGAGGGAGACGCCGACCTTGGCGGGGCGAGCAAGCCGGTTGAGGTTGACTCTGACGCTGCCACGACTCCCAAGGGCTCCCAGGAAGGGGCCAACCCCGCCGCAGATCTTGAGGTTTTGGCGGCAGCTGCCTCCAAAGCAGCAGGAGCTTCGGGCGCCAGCGGAGGTACTAAATCTGCCGCTTTTTTAGGTAAGGGTTTGGGGGAGTCGTGTTATTTTCTTGCATATCGTGAATATACTCTTGCTGGGTGTGCAGCCAAAAGAGTGAGAGGCGCAGTAGATACTGGCTCTAGCGAAAAGGAAACCTTTGCTAACACCGACGACGAAGGCGAAGATCTTTCTGGAGTGCCGGCCTCTCCTAGTGAGCTGGTAGGGGAAGACTCGTGGGAGAAAAGCGGCATTGAGCCAACTTTTCGGTTTGGGCCGTCTAAAGTCACTCCCGCAGATATCGAGAGGTTTGTTGCCTTGGGGTATTTTGAATCCGGAAAGGCTCGTGCTCCTGGCGGAGAGCAGATTCCTCGGCCCGAGAACAATGAGGCTATAGTTTATCGTGATTTCTATGAAGCTGGCCTTAGGCTGCCGTGTTTTGGCTTTCTAGTCCGTGTACTGGAAAGATATGGACTGGATCTGCACCACTTGACTCCCAACGCCGTCGCGACGGTGTCGAAGTTTATATGGGCTGTCCGCAGTTATGGCTCGGCTTTACACTCTGATGCTTTCTGCCGCTATTACGATCTAAAGCATGATGTGAAACCCGTGAGTTTCGATGGGGTGCAGTATTATCCCCAGTATGGCTGTTGCAGCTTTCAGCCCCGCACTTTCGTGAGGAAATCCAAGTATGAGAATGTTGAGCTTGTTGGTGGTCGCCGGAATAAGTGGCCTGGAGATTGGCGGAGCCATTGGTTTTATGCCGAGGTTCCCGAGGGGAAAAAAGACGACGGTAGCTCGTATTTTCCTCTGTTTAGTCGCTCTTGTGCCCTACGGCCGGTGCTATCGCCGGAATTCGTGGAATCGGAAGGTTTTAAGAAGTGCTGCGACGCATTTGAGACCGCGGTCAAGATGAGCAGCGCTAGAGATTTGGTGGAGGAGTTCGTAGCCTGCCGCATTTGGCCTATTTGGAAAGGTTGGAGTCCGCTGAGGATGAAGAATAAGCGGATTTCCAAACTTAACCTTAACTACCAGGTGCCGTCTTTTGGAGTGAAGAAACCTGCTGAGTTGTCAGATAAGGACTTTGTTCGCTACGTAGAGCTGACTGCCGCAGTTATTTGCGGACCTTACACCGTGCTGGAAAAGCAAGAGTGCGAGACCATGCTGATCTTCCCCCAGCGAGTGAATCGCATTTTTGACGAGATGCAAGTGAAATACGGTCGTCGAGCTGTGATGTCCGTCAAGAAAGGGCGGCGAAAGAAAGGCGAGCTTGTGTTTGGTGCAACATTCGTTGAGAAACGCGGCTGGGAAGCAGCTTCTGCCCATTATTATATACCTGACGCGCCAGCCCCGGCAGCTGCGGTCGTCCCTTCAGCCGCGGCTACTGCTAAGAGATCTGCGGCGTCCGGCAAGGCTGCTGGGACAATGAAGACACCAGCTGAGACTTCGAAAGCTGCAGAGAAAGCTAAACGCCAGAGCTTGCGGAAGATGCCTGCTTCTCGAGCTGCTGTTGCGCAGCGGGCCGGTGCCGCTGTAAAACGGCGGCGAGAAGACATAGAACAGGGCCGAGCTGCTGAGCAGATGGAAACTGGTTCCAGCGCGGCGGGTGCCGCTGATTTTGCTGAAGAGGTATCAGTGCGGGAAGAGTGCAAACGGCGCCGGAAATTACTAGCTTCAGACGTTGGCGATTCTGATGATGAATTTCTCGAAGACGAACCTGAAGAACGTGACTCGGGGAACGCACAAGAGCGTCATTCGCTATTTCTAGAAGCTGAAGTTGATAGCACTGCGGCTCCCTCTGGCGGATTTGGTTTGCCACAGGACGCTACTGCGACTGCTACGCCAATGAAGCGGAAACCCCTCCTGCCGGCTTTATCGGATGATGAAGAACTTGAGTTGTTGGACGACCCCGTGGATTCGCGTGCCGAGCTTGGTCATGAGCTAGATGCCGCTTTTGCGGGAATGAGTGGCTCTGAAGAAGGTGCTGACCTTTTCCTGTACAAGAAAGGAACTGCGGCAACTTTTTCTCCTTTGACTGGGATTAATGATAATATTTCTAGTTCATCAGTTGACGGGAGTACGTCTAGCGGTTCTTCTGAGTCTAGCTCATCTGACGCAGGTGGCAAATCTCCTGGTGCGGGGTTGCCAGAAAGCGAGGCCGGCGAACCGTCATTGGCCGCTTTTGTCGAGATGACGAGGGCGGTGGATCCTCAAGGTTTTTGACTTCGTCGCTATTTTTCGTTTGTTGAATTCTTGACAATCGATCTGACTTCCGTTTAATTTGCAGAGCTTTATGACTTTTTGTCCAGGGCCGATAATGCTTCGGTCGCCGAAGTTCTGGACAAAAATGCGACGATGGTAAATTTCGCTTTTGTGTTTGTGTCGCGTTTTGTTTTAATTTTGAAAGGGATTGACGCTAACGCGTGATTTTTCTGCTGTTGTGCAGACTCTTGCGGTGGCTCGCGCTCTGAGCCGGCGCTTTTATGGGTCCGAAGCCGCCTCTTCGTCCAGTGACGTATTGGAATTGCGGCGCTCGCTGAAGGAGGAGCGCGCGTCTTTCGACGCTGTCAAGGCTGATCTCAATGATCAAATTCAAAAGAAAAATGACGCGTTGGGAGTGCTCCAGGAAGTTATCCAGAGCAACGAGGATGAGATCGCCCGCTTGAAGCAGGAATTAAAAATGCGGGAGATAAGCTTACTGCGTCGGAGGCGACTGCCAAGAGTGCCAAAGAAACTGCCCGCAATTTTGCCCGCAGTTTTTCCAGCGGCGCTAGAAGTGCACACGCTTCTTTTGGATCAGCCCTAGCTACAATTGGCGGTGAGCCTAATCCTCTTCCGGCCACCGAAGGTTCGTTGACACCGGAAGTGTTCTTCAATTTCCTGAAAGGGGAGTTTGGCGACCTCCCTGAGGCCTTTGAGCGGTTCGGCCAATTTGCGGCTCGCACGGCGTGTTCTGCCCTTCTGGATCTGCTTGAAAAGCAGGGCTGCAAGCACTTCACCGATCTCGCACGCACCACCTACCCCGACTCAAATTTTGATGGAGCAAACGCGGCGAGTGACAGCAAAGGCATTCGCTTAGCTGTGAAACGCTTTTTGAAAAGGTATTGGGGGGTGCACGGGATGGGGGCGTGCCGCCAATACGCGAAGAGCAAGCTTGAGGAGGTGATGTATACTTTCTTCGTAGACTCTTTATTCTGCGAGAAATGATTTGCTAAACTCTTGTTTATTTAAGATGAAGGCGACGACTGGCGCCGAAATTGCGGCGGAGGGCTCAAAGAAGCGGGCGGCCACTCCTGCTAGCAAGACGCCGCCGGCGAAAGTTGCCCGCATTGAAGATGTAGCGGGAACTGAGAAGGCTGCCGCGAAAGCTGATGCGCCTGCCGCGGGTGAAGCTTCTGCACCCACCGCGGCTACCGCGGCTGGCTCGTCTTCTGCGGCGGCCGAACCGGAAAATACGACGGGCACCGCCGCTCCTGGTGCTGCGCCTGCCGCTGCTGCTGCGCCGCCAACTGAAGAGGTTTAGATTCTTAGGCGTGAGGAAAAGCGTTTCAAACTTGGTTTGTAATAATATACATTCTGGTACGCTTTGTGCGCAGGATTCTTTTCGCGGCGCCGCTTTGAACATTGCGCCTTTGAAGTATGAACGTGACGGCTTACGCGTTTCTGGCGAAGCGCATTTGTGTTATGTTTCGCGATATCCGCGTGATGATTTCGGGCATTTCTGGAGGGAAATGACGGCTCAGTATTTTCGAGGGCGGGAATGCTTGATTCGATGCTTTCACTGCCGGCCTTCTTCTTCCATAGCGGCCGTGAAGGCCGAAAGCGTTGAAGACCTTAGTTTTGATCCTTATTTGGATCGTTTTAGGTGTGTGTACGATAGAGCAGGCCCTGAATGCGGTCCCGGGTTTGTAGTAGAAGTTGACTTTGATTTGTAGTTGGGGAGTCGAACTGACAGTGCTCCCGGATAAGACGGCGTGCTTTTTGCTTCGCGAAAGATGTTTCGGCGATAACTCTTGTCAATTTTTACAAGTTAAATCCTCCTTCACTTTTTCGTTTGATGGAAAGCGCTTGCCGTTACTCGGTCGTCGGAATTAAACGAACGTCACCCCCCCCTGGCGATCGAGGGACGGAGGGCGCGCCGAAGCTGCGACGCTTGGTTTATACGACGTGTATTTGTGTAAATCGCGTTCTTTTATGAAAAGTTGCGGAGCGTGCACCAGGTGCCGCTATTGTTGGTTGGCTCTTGTGCCTGTCGATGTTTCGTGGTTGCCGCTAATTTGGCTTAAAAGACGTCGTTTGACGATGTGTCCTTGTTGCCGTTAAAAGCATTTTTCGCTTTTTTGTTTATTTTACGGCGCTCGTCGTGACTCGATTGTTTGAGCGAAACGAACGTCACCCCCCTCCCCCTAGCAATCGAGGGATGAGGAGCGCGTTGAAATTGCGAGGCGCGGCTCGCGCGCCATTATTTTTGGAGAGAATTGCAAATGGATATTGAAATTTGTCGGATATTGAACATTTGTCGCTATTCTTGCAGAAAGAGCGGCACTTGAGAATATGTTGCCTTTTGGCCTCTCGCTTTTGCTTTTGCAATATTATGCTACCTCCATGGTCTTGAGTCCCGTCCTTGGATGGGTGTTTGTATTGGGTCCCTTAAGACTTCGATCTTAATGATCTCTTTCTTTTTTTGATGTGTCGGATTTTGTCCGAAGCCCCTTGGGGGTTGAAGTCTATTTCCTTTAAGAAATGGATGACTGAGCCCTTGGGCCGTTAGCGTTCCGCACTTTCTCAATTTTATGAGAAAGATTGAAGAGATGGCCCCTTGAGGCGCTTTTTTCTCAAACGCCGCCGTTTCTCAATTTAATGAGAAGGATTCGAGAGATGGCCCCTTGGGGTGCTTTTTTCTCAAAGTGTTTAAACGAGAATGAAGCCTGGGAGAGAGGAGCAGAATTTTTTCTTCCTTTCGAGTGGCTTTGGCTCAGGAGTCTATTCCTCCTGCGTCGATGTGGCGATATTTTTGCGAATATAGCATCGACTACTTAAGAGATGAAGAGTTTAGTTTTTCTGGGGAATATAGCATTATATTGAACTGCAAGGGTTACAAAGGTCCCACCTCATTAAAAACCTCACCCCCGATGTGGGGTTCCCCTGTGAGGAAAAGAGTATGGGCCTCGAAGGCTAAGAAAGAAAAATTACAACTTAGGTGCCGACTAAAGGCTCCGCTTATAACTGCGCGTCGCCATTAGCCCTTACATTTTAGGTGAAGTACCTCTTGAGGTTGTCCACATTCCAGGCATGTGGGAGCTCGTTGCCTTCATTGTCTGCAAATGGTAAGATCCCGAGCGATTGCTCCTGACGACAATAAAGGGACCCTGCCACTTGGAGTTGAGTTTTCCAGTGTTTTCTGTTTTCGGGCTTCGCAGGAGAACAAGGTCGCCGGCTTTAAATGCTCTTGGCACCACTCTGGCGTTTCGCCATTTTCTTGTTTCTTCCTGATATTTTTCCAGGTTAAGGATGGCTTGGTTTTTGTCTAATTCCGACATGTCCTTAGAAACGGCATCAAACTCGTGGCAATTTCGCCCTAGAGTTGCCCTCATGCTGCGGTATTTTATCTCTTCTGGAGACATGGCTTCTTCGCCGTACAAGAGCCTGAAAGGCGTGAACTTGGTGGTTCTTGAAACTGTGGTGTTATGCGACCAGATCACTTTATGCAATTCATCCATCCATTTTCCTTTTTTCTGGCCTTCTAGGCATTTCTTGATGCCTTCGAAGATTTGCTTGTTCGCATTCTCGACGGCGCCATTTGACTCTGGATGATAAACAGATGCAAAATTCACTTTGGTGCCTATGGAGTGACAGAATTCGCGGAACTCTTGGTTGTCAAACTGTTTTCCATTGTCCACCGTAATTTCGGCAGGTACTCCGAATCCACACAATGTGTTCTGCCAGAAAAATTTCTTGATTGCTGGGCCAGTGATGTTGATCAATGGCTTAGCCTCTATCCATTTGGTGAAATAGTCGAGAGCGACAACGGTATGTGTATAATTTCCGGCAGCCGTAGGTAGGGGTCCGACTATGTCAATTCCCCATCGCTGAAGTGGCCACACTGGCTGGATGAGCTGAGTGAGCTGAGCTGGGTTGTTGATTTTCCTTGAGAATTTCTGACATGCTTCGCATGTTTTGACAAGGTGTTGGGCGTCCTGAAGTGCAGAGGGCCAATAAAAACCTTGCCGAAAGGCTTTGCCGACTAAAGCTCTGCTGGATATGTGAGAGCCGCAGATTCCCTCGTGGATCTCGCTGAGGAGCTTTTTCCCTTCTTCTTGATCGATGCATCTCAAAAATGGAGTGGATGTGCCGAATTTGTAAAGGAACTCATCGACAAAGGCGTAGTTTCTTGCTCTTTGTTTCATGCGCTTGGCTTCTAATTCCGACTCTGGCTCATAAAAATCTCGGAGATACGCCATGATGGGGGCGCGCCAATCTTCGCTTGAGATGGCGTGTATCATCTTGGGTTCTTTCTCTGCCGCTTTTATGGAGGGCGAACTCAGTGTTTCAAAAAAGACGTCAGGTGGCAGAGGATCTTTCCTAGATGCCGCTTTTGCTAGCTGATCTGCATCACTATTTAGGTTTCTGTCAATATATTGACAAGTGAAACCCTTGAAGTATTTTTCCAATCCCCGTACATGTTCCAGATATCTGGCCAATAGTTCATCTCTGGCTTTATAGGTTTTATCAACATGCCCGGCGATGACCTGAGAGTCTGTCTTGATGACGAAGTTTTTGACACCTAATGCTCTTAGCTTTCTTATAGCTAGCAAAAGGCCTCATATTCTGCAACATTATTTGTGCATTTGTCGGTGTCATGATTGAACTGCAATCTGATTGCGTACCGCAATTTGATACCAGATGGTGAGGTTAAAATTGCGGCAGCTCCAGCACCGAGATGGCACCACGCGCCATCGCAATGGATCTCCCATGGGACTTCGAAGACTGGACCCTCGGTGTACGATGAAGGCTCAGTCCAATCTGCGATAAAATCCGCCAGCACCTGAGAATTTGCGGCACTTCTTGACTCGAAGTCAACAACGTGTTCTGATAATTCCGAAGCCCATTTGGTGATTCTTCCAGATGCTTCTCTATTTCTGAACATGTCATTCAGTGGTTGATTTGTCAGCACTCGGATGGTGTGAGCTTCAAAGTAGTGCCTTAATTTTCTTGATGCCATTAAGACTGCATAAGCTATCTTTTCTAGCTCGGAATAGAATCTTTTTGATCCTGAGAGAGCTTCAGATACATAATATACCGGCACTTGAACTTTCATCACTTTGCCCTTCTTCTCAATTTGCTGTTCTTGCACGAGTGCGGCACAAACTGCTGAGTGCGATGCTGATACATACATTAGCAGAGTTTCATTTTGTTTGGGACTCGCAAATGCGGTCATTTCCTTGAGATAGTCTTTCAATTCTGCGAATGCTTTTTTCTGCTCTTGGCCCCATCGAAAGTTATTTGCATTTCTGAGGACTTTGAAGAAAGGAAGGCTTCTTTCGGCTGATCTGGAAATAAACCTATTGAGTGCCGCAATTCTACCGGTGAGCTTCTACACATCTTTGAGGCATTGGGGCTCTCGCATATTGATAAGTGCACTTATCTTGTCCGGATTGGCTTCGATGCCTTTGATTGACACAAGGCATCCCAAAACCTTTCCCTTGCGAATTCCAAAGACACACTTTTCAGGGTTGAGCTTAAGGTTTGCCTTCCTGAGGTTTGCAAATGTTTCGGCCAAGTCAGAAGTATGATCTTCTTTCTTGCCGCTTTTTACCACTATGTCGTCGACATAGGCTGACAGATTCTTGCCTAACTGATTCTCAAAGGCGATAGATGTCATTCTGCAGAAAGTCGGTCCCGCATTTTTTAGACCTTCCGGCATTCTGACAAAACAATAAGTTCCGAAAGGAGTGATGAAACTTGTTTTCTCTTCATCATCTTTGTACATGAAGATTTGGTGATACCCGGAGAAACAATCCAGCAGTGATAGGAGTTCTGAGCACGCCGCTGCGTCGACAATTTTGTCAATTCTGGGCAATGGGAAGTCATCTTTGGGGCAGGCCATGCACATCCGCCACTTTCCGTTCTTTTTCTTTACTGGTACAGTGTTAGCCAACCAGGTTGGATATTTCACCTCCCTGATAACATTTGCGTCAAGCAACCTCTGTACCTCAGCCTTGACTGCTTCGACCCGGTCGTCGGACATTTTTCGGAGTTTCTGCTTCTTTGGTCTGATGTTTTTATCGATTCGCAACTTGTGCTCTATGATGTCTCGGCTGACGCCTTTTAGGTCACTTGCAGACCAGGCAAAAACATCCTTGTTTTTACGAAGGAACTGGACGAAAGCTTTTTCCATGTCCCTCGGCATACCTGCCGCAATTATCACTTCCTATCCTAAGACATGCTTGTCCAAGGAACTCTCTTTGTTTCCTCGTTAGCCGCAATTGCTGGTTCTTCCTTGTCCATTTCTTTTTCCAACTGGAGGACTTCTTTCCCTGGCTTTTTTCCTGCCGGGTACAAGACGTGCACATTCGGGTGAGCATACAAAAAGTGAACATTCTTCTGGCCAGGGGCTGCCGCCCTTTCAATATTTCTGGCTTCTTGCTGATCGCCAAAGACCGAGATGACCTCCTTATGTGCCGGTATTTTCATACAGAGGTAAGAGCTGTGCAAAACTGCTTCAAATGCATTGAGGACTCCGCGTCCAAAGATTGCGTTGTAGGGGTAAGGCATGTCGACCACATCAAATGTGATGTGCTCAGTCCTTGCATTGTCAAGAGTACCAAAGGATACTGGTAGGCTTATTTTACCGAGGGCACGGACTTCTCTGCCGCCAAAACCATACAGGGGATACTCAGAAGGCTGAAGTAGAGATGAATCAAGGTTGAGCTGGTCAAATGTTCTCTTGAAGAGGATGTCTGCCGAGCTTCCATTGTCAACAAGTATTTTGGTGATTGACCAACCATAAGTGTTTGCCTGGATGACCATGGCATCTGTATGAGGGTAGCAGCGGAGGTTTAGATCGGCTTGAACATGATTGGGATATGCGACCACCGTGATTTCACCACCGGTCCGTTACACACCGCATTGACGGCTCGGAAGTAATTTTTCTTTTGCTTCTTACTTTCAAACTCGGATGAAGATCCCCCAGTGATTGGTAGGATGACTCCATAAGTGGGAAGGCTCTGAGAGGAATTATTTTGGTTTGACTGTTTTGGAAATGGCGGCGGAGGAGGTAAAGGCGGCTCCTCCGAGGCAGTAATTCTAGGAATTTGCGGCTGGGGCACGTGTGAACTTGTTTGGGAGGTCGCCAAATGCTGAATCTGCGGCGAGGGTGGTGGATGTGGTTGGTATGGGCTTTGGAAGTGGTGATGGGGGTTGTAAGAATTCTGGAAGTATTGGAATGGGTAGGAAGCACCGAAAGGTGAACTGTTCCAAGAATTGGCGGCAGACGTATGATTGACACTTCTCTGTGTTTCGCTTCTTTGCTCCTTGGCTTTCATTCTTTCCATGGCATCTTTTGTTTCTGGGCATTCCTTGGAGGTGTGACCCTTGTCAAGTCCGTGAAACAGACAGTATGGCTTTTTTAGTTCTTGGTTTCGCGAGTTGTGCGAATTGCCGCGACCCCTTCCTCGTGAGCGATTGTTTCTTCCTCCTCTGTGCTGAAAATTGCCGGCAGAGCTGCTTGTGTCGGCTTTTTCTTCTTGGTTGTCGATATGATTGACAAGGTTGGAGTTCTGGCTCTGATTGTTGTTGCCACCTCTCCTAGACGAATTCCAATCCTGCTGCCTCTGGCTCGATTGGTTTTTCTTCGCTTGGCGCAGCGCGCTCTGCTGCTCTAATCTTCTTCTATGGTCATTGTCGGCTCTACAGAACTGATCGACCGTTGAGAAGAGCTCTTCGAGTGTCGAAGGGCGGTGCATGGAAAAATGAGTTGCGCAAGGGCCGGCTCGCAACCCTCCAATTGCGGTATCAATGACAATTTGGTCTGAAATATCATCTGTTCGGGCTTTGAGCTTGACAAATCTCTGAAAATAGTCTTGCAGGGGTTCTTTTTCTTGCTGAACACATGCTCTCAGTTCATCTGCAGATATAGATGTTCTGTGAAAACCTTGGAAGTTTGTCGTCAGTTTGTCCCTTAGGTTCTCCCATGAATATATTGATCCGGGCTTCAGCCTAGAGTACCATTCGAGGGCTTGATGCTCAATTGCGGTGACAAAGGTCTTGGCCAATACAGTATCGTCTCCTCCGGCAGACGCTACTGCGGCTTCAAATGACATCAAGAATTGCCTTGGGTCGGTTGAGCCATTGTACTTTGATAAGGAGATAGGCTTGTATTTTGCTGGTCATGGGGTCAACTGAAGGCCTTCTGACAGGGGGGAGTTCTTGTCGAATTTACTCACGAAAGGTACATACTGGCGGTATACGTTCCGAGGCCTATGATGGCCTTCGCCATTGATGTTTGCTTCAAAGTCGGGAGTCACTTGGTGATGCTTCCTTTTTGCATCGCTATTTTGCCCTGTGGCGCTTGTCATCTCATCGAGCTCTTTTTGCAGTTCGGCGACTGCCGCCTTTGCTTGTTCGATCTGCAACCGGAGCCTTTCTTTCTCTCTAGCCCTTTCTTCAGAGATTATCTTCTCCTTTGTTAGCTTGAGTCTTTTTCCAATTTGTTGCAAGTTGGATAGCTGACGTATTTGCTTGTCAACTTCATCTTCCTCTGGATCACTTTCTTCTGGGTTGATTGTCGATGGTGGTTCCGCCCATTGCTTGCCGGCTTTTACATGCTTCGACTTCTCTGCTTCTTCACTGAGAGTGAAATCGATAGAGCTTTTGGCGGCGATGGCCTCATCAGTTGGCCGAATTCCGGCGGCCAAGCTTGCTTGCGCCGCGCCGGAAATTCGGTTGGTCTCGTCGGCCATTTGCCTTGCTTGAATGAATGCCCAACGAATTTCTTCTTCCGAGAATGCCGGGTTGGGAGGGAGAATTTCTTCCTCTAAATCCGGCGGGTGAGAGCTGATGGTGGTTTTTGGACTAGGTGCTTTTTTCTTTCTTTGTGGCATCACGGGTGGTATTTTCGAGCAACACAAACGGTGGGCGCCAATGTTGGGAATTCTTCATTGTCGCAACAAAGAATCCCGACACGGACGATCAAATGACACTCAGGGAACAACGGAGCAGCATCTCATTACAGGGGTGTACCCTCTCATGTTCCGTCCCGTTCCACGGAGCCCGGGGGCGGGTATTTATAGGGGAGGCCAAGGGTTATTTCGGCATGACCAAATTACCCTTGGCCACCCACTATATTCGTGGAATATTCTGTACAACATTGTCATAAGGGTACAAATGACATTTCCGTTAGATGACGAAAACCCTAACTAGGTGACGTCATTCGCCGGCCTGACTCCCGGACGCTATCATGCCGGGATTCACCTCCTTCAAGGGTTGCCGTCATTCTTGGTCGCCGCCATTTCGTCGCCAGCTCCAACAATGTCGGCAACCCGACGTTGCAGCTTCTCTGTCTGCCGCCGATTCTAGGCCGGAGCTCGCAATGTCGGCAGCGAGGTCACCTGCAGCCAAAAAACCAAAGGCAAAAGAGGGGGTGTCGTTATTGTCGTAAATACCGATCCCCAACAGTTTCGTAACCTCAAATAATACACCTACATGTGCATTGGTCGATGAAGAGGCTGGAATATTGAAATATATTTCCATTTCTAGAAAAGTAACCTCAAATAATAATTATTGTGCAGGTCAAGCCACAAATCAGATGGCGACTAACAAGGTAGTTTCATTCACACCTGTATGTTGATAAAAGAGCACCGTGCCAAGCGTTTTGTTTATGCTGCACATTTCGGTAAATTTGAAACTATATGCTACGAGACAAGGGATCAATGCAAAAGAAATTGCTGCAACGCACCAAAATAATGTATTCTTCATTGTTAATAATTGAGATATCTTGTCAGCCAAAGGTTATGTGAATATATTCAATGTTTGGCCATAGGTTGTGAGTGAGCTCATGGGTTTATATAAAGCATTTCCAAAGTCCTAAAACTAATGAGACTGGTGAAGCTAGAGTTGCGATGATTTGAGAGGGCCACAAAATGCACACGATTTATGTCTGGGTGATACATATATGAGGTGAAAATGAGATGCTAAACATTGATATTTCGTTTTATCCTTGGTGCCGGTGCTCTCGGGTGGGTTAAGGTAGCTCCGCCCTTGGTGAAATGACACTCAAATCCCAGTGAAAAGACCAACAACAATAATATCACATAAATATATTTGACTTGCGGCCTAGCTAGACAAGCGTAATTAAGCCATCCTGCGGATAGGGACGATGATGCTGTCATATGATAGTAAAATATTAAAGCTCCGTTCTTGTTCTTGACATTTTAACCCCTACTGAGATAAATTCTTTTTTTAATTAAAAAAAACCTGCGGTCTCTATCCCAGAGAGAAGAGTAAGTATAGTAGTAATAAATAATAATACGAGCACTGGTAAACCAGCGGAGCTGAGAGTCAAAGCGTCGCCCGTCGCCGAATGAGCTTGCAACTCTCCTCTCCAACTGACGAAGTAAAATAACTATGCTTCCTCGCCAAAAAAAAAAATGCTAGTGCAAAGTCATATGCAGCCAGCACGATAGTGATAGTCGTATATAGTACTCGTGTCTAAGATACCATTAGAAATTAACAAACAGAATCTCACACACTTGCATTGCTTCCAATGACATATACGTACGTTGTCTAAATACTATAATTCGTTGAAATCGAAACGATAGTTGTAGTACAAAATTAAGTTGATAACGATGAACAAGGAAAAATCGGAAGCACACAAATCATGTACACCTAGCTCGTCATGTGGTAAGCGTTCCGTTTTGAAGAGATGGAGCGCTGGTAGTGGTACGGTGTGGTGAATGAAAGTGTTTGTGAGCGGCAATTTGATTTGTACAGTAGGACAGCCTTTTCGTCAGTGGCCAAAGACTTCAACGGACGAGTGCACCGGTAGAAGCGTTTGTACTGTGCCAAAAGCTAGCGTTTTGTTCGTGCGTATGATATTGGTCCATGCGTCACGGTTAACCGTGTTTCCGCTGTTGATCTCTTCAACCACTAATGCTACTACTGTAGTAGGAGTAACAATAACCGCCCAACTACCAGACCGCTGGTCCCTTGTCGTGCAGTACGGATATTTATTCCGACACTTGCATGCCCCGTCGGATTAGGATCCTCTGACGTTGCGTCCTCTCACTGACATGTGAGGCCACACACCTCTAGACCCACATGCAGTGAGAGAGTACCTCTGACGTAACGTCAGAGGAACCGCTCCCCCGTCCTGCCCCTGCCCCCACACACCCTGCTCGCGCCCAGCATCAACTTGGAAAAAAACACTGTAGCCAGAGAAAATCGGGAAGGAGCTGGTGGCTGGTAGCGTACAAAACCGGGTGTGGCGTTTACGCGGATCCTTCGTCGTCGACCCTGCCCCCGCGCGCGCGGTGACGACCGGTCGCCCCGGTCTCGGTCTCCCGCCTCCTTCGGTTCCTCTCCATCCAACACAACTTGGACTTGTGCTCCTCCTCTCTCTCTGCTTCGTCTTCGAGAGGTCCAGACCCGCGCCGCGTCTTCCCGCTCGTGCGCTACTAACTCGCTGTATATATGTGCGCCTCCGCCCTGAGACTGCCGCCAACCAAATCAACAAACACCAAGACATAGCAGCGCGCTCTCTGCTCCTGAATCCTTGTATTCATCGCCTTCTCCTCCTCTTCTTCGATCCCCTCCGCGAGCAATCGGTACGCACAAGCTGACTCGCTGCCCAGTTCCGAGCAATCCGTGCAATTATTTTGGTTACCTTTTTTTTTTTGGGTGCTCTGGATCCATGGTTCTCCATGGATGATGATCTTTGTGTTGACTCTCATCCTGGTTCTGGTTGCCACTACCTCATCGGTTACAACAGTACACTACTTGCAACTTTGCAAGTTTTGTATGATAAGGCCAAGCTTTCGCTTTGTTCGTATTCTTCTGCCACGGATAAGCTCATGTGTGTTTTTTTTAAATATATATAATTGCCAACCATTTTCCCTTGCATGTGTTCACGATTCCAAGAAAAACTAATGGCTTCTAGCTGTACCGTCCTTGACTATCAAGCTGACCATCGTCATGCTCGTAATTTCCCTGCAGAAGAGAAATCGGCTCTTGGTCTAGTAGTACGGGCGGCGCAACCATCTCTGCAGTTGCAAGGCGGCAGCCGTGAGATGACTCTGCGTCCGCTCAACACAGAGCGCAACCACCTCATCCTCTCCCCGAAGCAGCAGCAGCAGCAGAGCCCCCGCGATGGTCTGAGGTCGCCGCGCGTGTCCTGCAAGACCACCACCACCAAGAGCCCGTCCGCCAGGTCCCGGACCACCACCACCGCCAAGATGGCCCGCGGCGGCGGCGGCAACCTCCTCGAGCGGTCGCTCAGCTTCAAGAACTGGGAGGCCGCCGCGGGAGAGGACGAGCCGGCGCCCCGGCCGACGTCATGCGGCGGCATCAACGGCGCGCGCCCAGGCACCCTGGCGCTGGACCAGCAGCCGAGCCCCCGGAGCAGGGTCAGGGCGCAGGACGGCGCCGCCGTGGTGTCCCCGGCGCAGCAGGCGGTGCTCGAGTACTTCTCCCCGCGCCCGCTCGCCGAGCTCGACGAGGCGGCCACCCGGGTGCAGAAGGTGTTCAAGGGCCACCGCACGCGGCGGAGCCTGGCCGACTGCGCCATCGTCGTCGAGGAGCTCTGGTGGAAGGCCTACGACTCGGCCTCGCTCAACATCAAGTCCATCTCCTTCTTCGACGTCGAGAAGCAGGAGACGGCGGCGTCGCGATGGTCCCGCGCCGGAAAGAGGATCGCCAAGGTCGGCAAGGGCCTCTCCAAGGACGACAAGGCGCAGAAGCTCGCGCTCCAGCACTGGCTCGAAGCGGTACTAATTCACAAGCGCTCTTTAACAACTCTGTTTCTGTCTTCTTTTCTTCGTCATCATCTTCAGAATTGCCTTCACCAAATGATAATCATACTAATAATTTGGTGAATTTCTTCAGATTGACCCGCGCCACCGCTACGGCCACAACCTGCATCTGTACTACGACATCTGGTCGGCAAGCTCTAGCACGGAACCCTTCTTCTACTGGTAGGTTCATTGTTCTCACAACTCACAGTTGCTCTGTAGTCTTACATGTTCAGAGGAAGGAATTATAATTTCCCTTCGTTGATCTTCCTGAAAACTGAATCCTGTTGTGTTTCCAGGTTGGACATCGGTGCCGGTAGAGACGTGCATCACCCCAAGTGCCCACGAAGCAAGCTCTACTCACAACTGATCATGTACCTCGGACCCGTGAGTGCCCCCAACATCATTCTCATACATTCCACAATTCACTGCAAAGCAGAAACAAAATTACTGATCTGAATGTTGGGTCGATTGCAGGTCGAGAGAGCGGCGTATGAAGTTGTTGTGGAGGAAGGGAGGCTGGTGTACAAGGAAAGTGGAGTCTTTGTGCACACGAACGAGGAGTCCAAGTGGATATTTGTGCTCAGCACCAGTAGATCACTCTACATCGGACAGGTACTTAATTCAAATTGTTCCACGGCATTTTCTTACTGCTTCAACAGTTTTGCGACGTGATGTTTTGGTTCTAACTTTTGTTTAATTTCTTTGTGAGCACTGGCAGAAGAAGAAGGGTAAATTCCAGCACTCGAGCTTCCTTTCCGGGGCAGCTACAACAGCCGCTGGAAGACTGGTCGCCAAAGAAGGTGTTCTCAAGGCAATCTGGCCGTACAGCGGCCACTACCTGCCAACAGAGGAGAACTTCAGAGAGTTCATCAGCTTCCTGGAGGAGAACAATGTTGATTTGGCCAATGTCAAGGTAAATTCTTCGTCATCAAACCACACGGTTCAATATTTATCTCTGTCGCCAACAAATATTTTTCCAGTAGAAGGATGTTGTCTGACAAATCAATTGTAACCCATTTCCAGCGATGCTCGGTGGACGATGACGAGTTCCCGTCATTCAAGAAGAAACCGGAAGAAGCCGAGGTGCCAGCTGAAGCTGCACAGGACGATGAGGCCACAAAGGTTGAACTGCCTGCGGTGGACATCGTCAAGGAGGACGACGAGGTGGTGGCCGACGCCGCCGGCGCCGTCGACGACAAGGCCGCCGCAGAGCCGGAGAAGATGACGATGATGATGGCGAGCCGGCCGTCGTTCAAGTGGGTGACGCCGACGGGCGCGCGCATCGGGTGCCTCCGCGACTACCCGGCGGACCTGCAGAGCATGGCGCTGGAGCAGGTGAACCTGTCGCCGCGGGTGGTGCCGTCGCCGAGCGGGAACCGGCTGCCCATCCCGTCGCCGCGGCCCAGCCCCAGGATCCGCCTCTCGCCCAGGCTGCACTACATGGGCCTGCCCACCCCCACCGGCGTCAGGCTCCCGGTGCCGAGCCCCGCCGCCGCGAGATGGTCGCCGGGGCAGCAGCACTTCGCCGGGTTCCACACGCCGGCAGTGGAGCTCACGCTGCCCAAGCACAAGGGCAAGTGATCGAGTGATCTCTTCTTGTGCGAGGTGTTTTTGTTATTAGTTATTAGATCAGGAGGAAGAGATTTGTTGTAAGTTGGTTTTGTTGTTTGATCGTGTACCATTCTTTTGTATGTTCGTTCATGCTCTTGGTTGAGCTGAGGTGCGAAAATGCACACACTGTAAAAGCACGAGATGCACAGTCCTGTATAGTCTTTTTTTTTTTTTTTTTGCGAAGTACAGTTCTGTATAGTTGTTGACAACCGGATTTTGACACCTGATTATGGACTGATGTAAGATATGTGCAAGACGGAGAGGTGCTGCCCAAAGAAGTTCATATACGGGATTATGGAAAGAAATAGTTTGTTTACATGAAGATTAGCATCGTGGCCGCAATATTTTGAGACTCAATGCACGAAAGGCACATGGACCAGCTTGGAAAGGTCACTTATGATTAGAAGGTTTTTATTATTTTATAGCATGATTAGCATTGTGACCGGAATATTATATTATTTAGTATGCTTAGATACTATACATAGGAACCGGATCATTGTAGCTAGTCGGTTTAATGTTGGAGTCATTTACTTGTAAACCAAGTCCCGTAGCCCTATAAATATAAAGGGTGCCGGCACATTGTAATATATCTCTCGATCAATATACAAACTCGGCGCATCGCCACCCTCTTCCGAGGTTCTTCTCGCCAACGAAACTTGGCACCTGACGCAGGGCTGACCTCCGACGGAGGGGTAAGTCTAAGGTTCTGCGGCTCGATAAGTGCGCTATGTTCTAGCAGTTTGACTTGTCCTGTTAGAACTGGCGTAACTGCTAGTTACCCGGTGACCTGGGTCGATTTGATACTACTGTTACGAATATCGACAACTTGGAATAGTCGACGTGTCCTATTCTGTTCGAGGTGGTTGACGTGTCCCACCACGTTCTCGTTGTTGATGCTAGTGTTGTAGTTATCGGTCGATCTGGTTATTCGAGTCACCGCTAAGACGTTTAGCTGATTCGATCTGTCCCTAGCGATTGTAATAGCGCGGTTGACTTGTCCCGTGTGGCTTCTTTGGAGTTGACTTGTCCTTTAACGAAGCAGTTGCTAGGGGTTAGATCGAAGAGGTTAGGCACCTGGGATTGCTATGGCCGATTATATTCTGTACCTGCTGATTTGTGTGATATGGTTGAGTTGTCTCGTGTTACTTTATTCTCACTTAGTTGACGTGTCCTCGGTGAGGGAGAATCGATAGAATACAAGTATGATTTTGTCATAGTGATTAGCGGTTCTACCAGGGTGTTTAGCTGGTAACTTATCACTTATTTTTTAGTTGTATCGGTCCAGCATCATATTTCTATTAACTGCGGCCGATGCGACATCATTATGTATTTTTCGTTGTATCGGCTCGGCATTGTATTTCTATTAACCAGCCGATGCGACGTCACCTCATCTTGTCAGCTGCGGGATCAAGCTGACTGGCACGCCTAGCACCTCAAGAAGCCATTGGACCTGTACAGGAGCTAAGCAAATCTCCCAGGCCACGTGTGTGCGGCGCACAAAGAAATCAGCTCCGGTGGCAGACGGTGAATTTTTGCGTCAACACACTTTTGTTAAGAGAAATCATGCAGTGTTCAGAATTTTGTGACAGCTGATTCTACAGAATAAACTAATGTTTTGATTATCATTCGTTAAGAGAAAAGAGAATGTTATGTGAAGGAACTGTGTTGATGCTCGATGCCTTGCGTTGATGATCAAATTTGTGAATGGACTTTTTTTTGTTGCTGCAACCTATGCGCCATCAAGGTCGCACTTGTACCTGCAGGACCAACTATCAGCTTCCATGCACAACTTTTGCTGCAAATGGGTAATTATCGTACCGTGTCCGCTCAAATAAAAACTGCAGTACGAAGACTATTACAACTTGGAAGAGAAAACGAGACCGTACGAAGACTATTACAACTTGGAAGAGAAAACGAGACCTTGTCTTCTAAAAGTGAAAAGGCAAAAAGCAAATCCCTGATGGTCGATTCAGTTTCTGCCAGCTGAGCTGGGCTGGAATATTGGAAATCCACGGCGAAAAGGACGTAGTACAGGAGAAGAAACGGGCGCCCAGTTCGGTGCCTCTGACGTTTCGGCTGGCGTTTTGTTTCTTGGATGGACTTCTGATTTTTATTTTTTCAGAGCATGCTGGCTTTTGAGCATTGACTTGTGAATCGCATGAGGGAAAGCTGAAGGAGGTGGCCTGAATATCTCATCTCAGTCTTCTCTAATGCGCGTGAACTTGTTCCGGTTGCATTTGATATTTGGAGCATGACATTTCTGAAAACTGGGGGTCCTATGATCCTATCTGGTCCCAAGTCCATTGTCTCCTTGTGTGGTGTCAACTTGGACTTGTTTTTGTCAATAATTTTGGAGACTCCCAAACAACCAATTTTTTTTTATCAGACTCCCACTAATAAAAATGACCGAATTTACTAAGAGATGTTTACGTAGGATTAAACCTTGGGTGCTGTTGGGTTAACGTTGTTCCCTTACCGGGCACCTGGACTCCCCGTTTTTGTCACGAAGACTTTAACCGTTCCAAGTCTCGTAGAAGTTTCATGCTTTAGTCATTTTCTTTTTCTTGGAAAGTTTCAAAAATACATATGACCACAAGGTCAATGTGAGCACCTAACCACTCGGCTTGACGAGTGGCTCGCGTCGCAGGAAAACTCGCAAGTGTCAAAAGTCTTCGTTTCTGCACAATTAAACCCGGGTTACCTGTCGTGTAATTTGATTTCGACGTGTCAGGGATTTGCTCCTTCTAAAACACGTGTTGACGAATATAATAGTCGCATTTACCCACAAACTAAACTCATTGAACATTTAATATGGACGCCCTGAAGGTCACCTGATATACTGAATTGTAAACAACTCAGGAATTCTCAACAAGCGTTCACCATAATCGGAGCACATATATATATATAACTAAGGTAAGAACATCAAAGGACCTAAGCAGGGCATGTTGCAGATAGACCTACGTAGGTGTAATTACTAAATCAGTGCATTGCAAGATTATTAAAGGTAATTGGTATGCCTGAACTCCCAGATGGTCACACCCTGCGTGGAGCAAGACGCCAAAGCCATGGTTCCTCTGGATCAGCTAAAGTGTCATCAGGTCTAGTAGTCAGGCAATTGGATCCGTTAGGCCAGGGAGAGAACGAGAGGGAATCGAAAGGAAGGAGGGAGTGCCCCTAAACAAATTGTTGCCTTTTATTTCCGGGTGTAATACCCTGATACAGGTGTGACATTAAGATTACAGTACATCCAAGCAGCAAATTCCAGCCACATCGGGAAAATTTTGGACCCGGGTTTTACACTGGTCTCAAGCTAAATGCCAGCCTTCCAAACATACCCACATCTATAATAGGCAGATAATCAAAGCAAATTGACAGGCGCAGCACAAACAGCGAAGGTACACCGATCAAAGCAAATTGATGGGCGCAGCCACAAACAGGGAAGGCACTCCGATCTTGTGTTACCTCCACGTTCCTCAATAACATATTCTTCGTAGGGATGCTTCTCTTCAGGGTGTGAAGCCGGCCATTCAAATCTGACATGAAACCACAAAGTTAAATTGTAAGAACATAAGTTCAAAGAGACATGTCAACAACAAAACAGCAGTGCAAAACAGGCACAAAACATCCTAACCCCTCACCTAATTGCGTTCTTATGAAATTATCACGAATTTGCTGGAGTTGTCAAACGTGAACAGCAAAGGAAGTGTGCCTTGTTAGCATACATTCAGAGTAGTTCTTGCTGAAAACTAAGCAGTGTGGTTTCCAAATTTTCTGCTTGCAAAGACTAAGATACAAAAAGAAAACTAGCAGGTATATATTCGCCTTTTTCTTCTAATAATATTCTGAGAATATGTTATATTAATGTATTAATTAACATCAATCTCGAAAATATATCCATTCTGTAGGTTTTGCTTATTGATGTCAAAATTGTGTTCCGAATAATAACCGTCTCGAAACAAAGGCAACATCTTTAGATAAAAAAACTAATTCAACACAATGTCTTTTTTGTGGGAGGCACCAAAGGGGAAAGGCTGCCGAATTAGGCAATAGTTAACATAGTGGACCTACATATGGTGCGAATAAATGAACCATAAGATGGACAATTTCAATGGCAGAAATAGAACTTTCAGATAAACAATTCACTAGATAACCCATCCACAAAGACCAGTTACAAAATAATGGAAGATAAGGTAATGGCAAGTCGTAAATGTCAGTTTTAGAGAAGGTTTTACTCACTGTTCTATTGTTGGGACCAGTCTCTGAATAATTTTCCTAGAGAGCCCTGGTATGCTCCTGCAAGGAGAAAAAATATTGACACTATTAGAAGAAATGAATGTCCCAAGAATGCACCACACATAGACAAACAATTTGACTCCCATTGTGATGTCATGATTTGCTTAATCCAATATTGTTCTATCAGCTTCGATCAAGCCTCAGAGTGAAACAACAACATGCTTCCCTCCTTGACTCGAGAGATTTTGACGGAGCAAATATTGATGTTGAAGAGGCATCAGATCCATCAAGCTCTTCTCAGGGAACAAGCTGCAATTAGTAGGGGTAATGGACAGGTACCGAGAACCTTTCTTTTTGGGCATCCTTCAATTGTTTTTGCTAAATATTCTCGAGAAAACAATATGGAAGGACACTTCTATAAAACATACAATATGAGTTCTCAAGGTTTTAGAGTAGAACTTGCGCTCGATTTCCTATTGGGAGACAGTTTCTTTTATCAAGATCAAGATCAAAGAAAGATCCTACATTACATAGAGTGGAAGAACTACGAGTCGTTTGCACTCCTCAGATAGTGAAGAACTACACTACATAAAGTTGAAGAACTACGAGTCTTTTACACTTCTCACAAAGTGATAGAAATGGGCCAATGCTACCACAGTGCTACCATGCCATGTCCTTTACACCTATTACGACTGTCGCATAATTTTTTAGTAAACACGATTCACGTCTCAATATGGTTGTGGGTGGTAAGGGCAGCTCCAAAGGTGCCATTTCAGCTAGCTAGGAGCTTCATTTTCACAGAGGTGTACGTTGGGATGCAGGTGGGTACCCATTGGGTAGCGTGGTCAGGAGCTTAGTCATTTGCTTGTACTAACTTAAGAAGATGAGGATGCATTTAAGTTCATTTGGAGAAGTTCTGGGTAGACCCAGTGACCCAAGAATCAGAAAACCTGCATCCCTAGGTGGAGGAGAGAAGAGAGAAAATGGCACTTCCAGAAAGGCAAGACAGTCTTGCAAGAGCTGGTCTTGCTCGTGTCCACAGACTAGCGCCGACCAACTGCCTAGCCTAGCAAATCTAGATTTATTTTGTCGGATCCAAACGCACAATCACTTCTGAACTAAATTATGTGAAAGATTCATAGGACTTTCAGACTAGTAATTAGTTTCCTCTCTTGATCTGTTATCTGAAGAATCGGTGCCCTACGATCAATCAGTACTAGGTAATTCTGTAGTTATTCGATGCTCCTCAATCATGTTGATAGTACACTTTTATGCATGCTTGCAAACTAGTGTTATCTAATATTAGTTTCATCAAATTAAGGTAAGGTGTTGTTTACTTCTAACCCCCCTAAAAAGTCTTCTTTAGCCTCAACACAGCCACAGAACAAATTGATGTGCCGTGTATCAACATGTTTACTGCACACATGCATCCATTAAAAACAACAAAACACAACCTCATAGATAGGTCATGTGAGATTCTAATTTTAGTTAAGTCTATTTGATGAGATGCCGTCTTTATAACTAAAATATGTGTAACAGTTGGAGATGCCAAAGTACTTCTGCAACAATGCTATAGCAGTCAAACATCACTGTGTTGCATTTTATTGGAAACAAGATGAAAATTTCAAACCTCTCTTGAGAGGGAGAAAAACTTTCTGGAATCTGGGCATATCTGAAATAACTGAATAAAACGGTGCATATAGCAGATCATGATTTGCAAATAGAGACCGGCTTGTTGATTTAAAAAGATAATAGTGTTTACATTCTTTAATGCAAGTTTTCTAGACATGTGGTCATCACAGGATATGGGTGATTAACAAATTTCAAGCATAGAATAAACTAATGATGGAATATGTCTACAAACTTATTTTGATCAAGTCAGTTCATGCTGAAGGCATATTGACATAACACGCTGGCTCTCAAATATCCTTTTCAACATCACTGATCTTATTGATGACACTAGAATGGGCAATTCATTTATGAGAAATTGAGAAACAAATGCATGGGTCCATACCATCAATGTTCACTAGCTAAGCAACCACACTTCACCGATGAAACAAATGCATCATATGAAACCAACCAGCATGCAACATCACAAACATGCTAAGCATTCAGGTCCCAAATATAGGACCCTAAGACCCATTCTGCATGTGGAGAATCTGCAATGATGATACAACAGAGAAAACTGCTACAGGGGAAACTAGCAGGCATACAGGATATATAATTGAACAAAAAAAAAAGGAGACATTTTGTTTTTTTAAAAAAATTGCACCACACCACACAACATGGCATAATGTGGAGTAAACATGTGACATTACATGCAGATATGTAACTAAATGCAGAAATGATGAAAACAAGAATACTTATGATAATACAATGGCTACTTAAGCATACATATTGACTACCTTTAAGAAGCGCTTTGTGCTGCTTGGAGGTTGGTTGATGCATCAACAGTCTGGAAGTAATCTTGCAAGGCAAGAATCTCAATGGATTTGTTCTTCATGCTCTTGATAGCATCCATGGTAGCTCGTGCCCCATCAACAGTTGTAATTATTGGGACCTTGTAAGCTAGTGCCAGCCTGCGGAGTTGGAGGCCATCCTTTGAGTCCAGAGCATCACCGGAGCTTGTTATCACCATAACCTGTATCTGACCATTCTTAAGCATGTCTCTGGCATTTGGTCGCCCCTCATGTATTTTCAGCACAGGCTCCACTGGAATACCCTCAAGCTGGAGGACTTTAGCTGTTCCAGATGTGGCAATAATGTTGAAGCCAAGTTCCCGGAATCCACGTCCAATTTCAGCGAGATGACGTTTTGTAAGGTCATTTAGGCTCAGGAATACAGTGCCACTTACAGGAAGCTTCTGTCCAGCAGCAATCTGTGCCTTTGCAAAAGCACCAGAAAACTCGTAGTCAATGCCCATGACCTCTCCAGTGCTGCGCATCTCTGGTCCTAGAAGAATATCACAACCTTGAAACTTCTCAAATGGAAGAACAGCCTCCTTAACAGATACATGCTTAGGAATAACTTCTTTAGTAAACCCAAGCTCTGGCAAAGTTACACCAGACATAACCAGCGATGCATATTTAGCCAATGGGTGGCCAATTGCTTTTGAGACAAAAGGGACTGTGCGTGAAGCCCGTGGGTTCGCCTCCAACAGGAACACCTCTCCAGAAGTGGAGATAGCATACTGGCAATTCATCAGCCCACAGACATTGAGACGCTTTGCTAGCTTTGTAGTCCATGAACGGATAATGTCCAAGCAATGGGTTGAGACTGTTCTGGTTGGAAGGGAGCATGCTGAATCACCAGAATGGATACCCGCCTGCTCAATATGCTCCATAATTCCACCAATCACAACATTCCCAGATGAGTCTGCCAATGCATCAACATCAATTTCAACGGCATCAATCAGATATTTATCGACCAAAACAGGTCGGTCTGGATCTACTTGTACTGCAGTTGCAAGATACTTGATCAATTTTTCATCACTGTATACAATCTCCATTGCTCGCCCGCCAAGAACATACGAGGGCCGGACCACAACAGGATAACCTACTTCTGAGGCAATTGCCAAAGCATCTGACTCACTTCTTGCAATCCCGCCTTTAGGTTGTTCAATTCCAAGCTCTTCAAGAATTGCATTAAATCTTTTTCTGTCCTCAGCGGCATCAATAGAATCTGGTGATGTACCCCATATCTTCACTAAACCTGTCCCAGAAGCAGACACCATCTTGTTCGCCTCTATGTAGCGTTGTATAGGAAGGGCAAGCTTTAGAGGAGTTTGCCCACCAAATTGCACAATTATACCCTCTGGCCGCTCCAAATCAAGGACATTTGCTACATCCTCAACTGTTAATGGCTCGAAGTATAGACGATCGCTTGTATCATAGTCAGTTGAAACTGTCTCAGGATTGGAGTTCATCATTATAGTCTCATAACCAGCCTGAAAACAAATGAAAAAGAATGAAAGATCAGTATCAGTATTTATAACACAAAATATCGTGAATAATACTAGTTCTGAAAACTGTAAAAAAAACCCTACAAATTTTCAATTATGATCAAATTATAGCTAGCTTGTTAAATAAGACTAATGTGCAGAACAATAGAGCCAGTCAAATTTCATATTGCAAATGTTGACATCAAATTTAAATTATCATGAACCTCAACCACATCTTGAATCTCTGTTTTTCCAATCTATTCACAGGTCAACTATTATAATGGTCAAATTAAATCATCTAAAACAATTAACTTAAAACTGCAACATGGAACTGGATAACATCCTTGCAACAAACATCAACTGTGAAAATCTAACAAAGCAATCTACAAATTCCTTTTTGGGCCAAAGTCCCGGAAATTGCAGTAGGTTCATCACATATCAACTGCAATACACAGGCCCAAAATAAGGGGACATATACTGTACTCTCGAAATAAGAGGACAACTGCAAGACACGACCAAGAAAATTTGCAATACAGCTTTGTACTCTCTAAAAGAATTCTCTAGATATACAATAATCAAGGAAAAAAGATCAGTGAAGCAAGTTTGACTAGAGCACAGCCAACAAAAAGTGCTGTCTTTTGAATAGAGAACTAAATTCCTGTTGTATCAATAAGAGGTCGAGGTGCCAGGGCATATACTGTAATCCTTCACAATCTAACATAGTCAACACGGACAATAAATATATCACATGATAAACAAATGGACATCTTCTGTATTAAATCAATACTCATAACCAGCTAAGAGGTGGTAACGAGTTAGCAAAGGGGAAACAGAAAAGTCTACTACTGCAGTCAAATATGCAATAAAGATGTGAATCGCAACCAACATTAACTTGAAAGATGAGAAGCTGAGAGGAAAAAAAAAACAACAAATGTATAAGCATATGCCAACAAAAAAGCTACAACCTTATGCCCTGACGTATGACTGAACATTAGATGCCAATGCATTATGCATATACTGTAATTCCTTCAACCAACCAACAAAGCCAACACATGACACACAGGATAAGCAATTGGACTTCTTCTGTATTTTACCATTGAAACCAATCGTTACCAACTAATAGGTGATAACTAGGACTTAGCAAAGGGGCAACGGAAAATTCCACTATTGCAGTCAAATATGTAGTACAGATGCATACCGCAGTCAAGATTAACTTGCAGAACGCAATGAAAGAGGAGCAACAGAGATAGTGTGAGACTTCTAACTTTTACCCACAGTTTTATTTGCAAATGGCCACCGATTTGTAGTATATTGGGATAACTGGTTATATACTATAACTGTGGGTGATGAGTTTGTGTGGAATCTGTAATGAGCTAAAACTGTAGGAAAACGTACCAATTTGTACTAGAAGCACCGTTCACCACTCAAGAAGAATATTAAAGAATAAGGAAACTGTAGGGTACTCTGGAAAAATTGTACTCTCCAAATAATAGGACAACTACAAGACACAACCAAGAAAATTTGCAATACAACCCACTAGAAGAATATATTGTCATTTCTATAGATATACGACCATCGAGGAAAAAAAATATTAGTGAAACGAGTTTGAAACAGTGAAGCACAAACAAACCTCTCGAAGTGCAAACGAAGCATGGCAACAGCAGTAATCAAACTCGATGCCCTGACCTATCCGGTTAGGCCCACCACCCAAGATCAACACCTTCTTCTTATTAGTTGGAGCTGACTCACATTCATACTCATAGGAAGAGTACATGTAAGGAGTATTGGCTTCAAACTCAGCTGCACAAGTATCAACACGCTTGTATGTTGGAGCAACACCTAATGCCAAACGCCTCGATCTCACATCACTTTCTGATGAAGAAGTTGCAAATGCAATCTGCTTGTCACTGAAACCCTTCCTCTTCACTTGATAGAAATCATCTTTTGACAACTGATCTAGGGTCCTTGAAATAAGGAACTGTTCAACATCAACTAGCTCCTTGAGCTCTGTAAGGAACCATTTGTCAATGAAACTTATTTCATGGACATCTTCAACCTTCATGCCTTTCTTGAAAGCTGCATAAACAGCATGGATACGCTCCGGATTAGGTACCCGCAAGCTATATTTTATCTTCTCCCAGTCCCAGTCAAGTTCCTTGATAGGTCCACAACCCCATCCTGCAAAGCCAGTCTCCAGTGAACGGACAGCTTTCTGGAAAGACTCCTGGAATGTACGTCCAAGTGCCATTGCCTCCCCGACAGACTTCATTTGTGTGGTTAATATTGGCTCAGAGCCTGGGAATTTCTCAAATGCAAAGCGTGGTATCTGCATTGTAAATGCATGTCAGAAAAGCAGATTAGGAAGGTACATCAGCAAAATAAGTGTGAATCATGAGATACCATAGTAGTGGGCTCACAAAACTGAGAAAATTAGCGCTCATATAAGTGATGTTGGTTAGATACAGTCAGAATAGCAGAGCAACATTACATCTGAGAAGATACCAACAAGTAATTACAGATAGAATATCAAACAGAGGTTGGAAATAGTCAGTATGATGCACATAATATTTAAAGTTATTGATTGTGATGTTTTGGTCCTCGTTTAACAAATGTATGAACAAGACCGTGTCACTGTTACTCAGGTAAGTTGACAATGCAGCAACATCAGCATAGCCAAGAAGAGCTGCTGCCATTTGAATAAAGAACTGAAAGCCTGTTGTATTTCTAAGTGCTAGAGATGCCAGAGCATATACCACAATTCCTTCAGCACAACTAATACATTCAACACAAAAAATAAATACAGCATATGATAAGCAAATGGCGTCATCCTGTATTACACTTTCTAAATCAATCATTACAGTTAGTAGGTGATAACGAGGAGTTTGCAAATGAGATACAGAAAAGTTCAGTATTGCAGTCAAATATGTGACACAAGCAAATGCAGCCAAGATTCATTTGCAGGACGCAGGAAAGCAGAGAAACAGAGACAAACTATCATACCTTTGTGACCACATAATCAATGGAAGGCTCAAAGCTAGCCGGGGTCTTCTTCGTGATATCATTGGGAATCTGGTCCAAAGTATAACCAACGGATAGCTTTGCCGCCATCTTGGCTATTGGAAACCCTGTCGCCTTTGATGCAAGAGCAGACGACCTGGACACCCTGGGATTCATTTCAATCACCATCACCTCTCCATCTGCAGGGTTCACTGCGAACTGCACATTGGAGCCACCACACTCCACACCAATCTCACGGATAATGGCCACGGAGGCGTCCCTGAGCCTCTGATACTCCTTGTCGGTGAGCGTCTGCGCAGGTGCCACAGTGATGGAATCCCCCGTGTGCACGCCCATGGGGTCGATGTTCTCAATGGAACAGATGATGACCACATTGTCAGCCATGTCGCGCATCACCTCCAGCTCATACTCCTTCCAACCGAGCAGGGACTTCTCCACGAGCACCTGCTGCGTGTGCGACGCGGCGAGGCCCGCCCTGCAGATGTCCTCGAACTCGGCCCTGTTGTAGGCGATGCCTCCGCCGGTGCCGCCGAGCGTGAAGGCTGGTCGGACGATGAGTGGGAACTCCCCGATGTCCTCGGCGATGGCGAGGCACTCCTCGAGCGTGGTGCCGATGCCGGACGGCGGCGTCTTGAGGCCGATGCGATCCATGGCCTGCTTGAAGAGCTGGCGGTCCTCGGCGGCGCGGATAGCGGGGAGGGAGGCCCCGATGAGGCGCACCCCGAGGCGGTCGAGCGCGCCGGACTCGGCGAGCGAGACGGCGAGGTTGAGCGCGGTCTGCCCTCCCATGGTGGGGAGCAGCGCGTCGGGGCGCTCGGCGGCGATGATGCGCTCGACGAGCGGCGGCGTCATGGGCCCGATGTAGGTGCGGTGGGCGAGGTCCGGGTCGGTCATGATGGTGGCCGGGTTGGAGTTGATGAGGACCACCTCGTAGCCTTCCTCGGCGAGCGCCTTGCACGCCTGCGTGCCGGAGTAGTCGAACTCGCACGCCTGCCCGATCACGATGGGCCCCGCGCCGAGGATCATGATCTTCTTCACGCCCGCCAGGCGCCCTCCCTTGGTCGGCGCCGCCGGGAAGCGGCGCACCGTGACGGAGTCGTCCCGCGCGGCGGCGGCGGCGCCATCCGGAGCGACGGCGCGCGTGGAGAGCGAGCGGCGCGGGAGGGCGCGCCTGACGGAGAGGCTCGGCTGAGAGGAGAGCGGGTGGCGGTGGCGCGCCTGGGACGGGGAGGGGCGGAGCTGGTGCGGGGCGGAGAGGGAGGTGGCCATGGCGGCGCGAGGAGGGAGGGGAGGCGGCGGCGCGAGGGGTTTGGATGGGGGATTGGAAGGGCGTGCGGGGAGGTAGGGTGTGTTTTGTACCGTAGAGCGGGGGATTAGGGGTAAGCAAGGGTTTAACCAGACCAGCCCGCCACTTTTCTATTGCCCGAATGGTTTCTTTTTTTTTTTTTTTTTTTTTTTTTTGCTCACTCTCCTCCGAGCATAGAACCACAGTCGCATATGCTCCATAATCTTGTGAACTCAAACAATACTAGCAAAGTGGCCCGTGTGTTGCCACGGGCTGGCTAGAAAATTCCGTCAATAATATTTTCATAGACTTAATAACAATATTATTGGCTTAAATTTTTTTGATTCAGAACTTTATATAACAGAGTAATATACAATATATGTGATATTTAAGTTGCAGGTGATTGCCTAGAAAATATTTGAATCAAGAAATTGCTGGAAGGAGCAATCATTTTCTGCCACCGGTAACCAATCCCAAGTTCACTCATTTTCTGTCATCAAGAATACCACTGATCCTAGGCTACACAGCTGAGTCTTCATCTCCATCATAGTCGCACCTCAGCAGCTGTAGCTTTGTTTCTCATTCACTGGCTTCACCCTTTCAGTATCTTCAATGTTGGCTATGAATGTGATCATATATAAACTCATCTCTTCACTCATCTCTAGTCACCTTCAATTTCTTGATCAGCTATGTAATTTTCACTGCAGAAAATCTTAACAAAATTTCGCTTAGTATCCCGTGAAAACATGTTTACTAAGTAGTTCTGCCAGTTCACATAACCAATCATATGCTTCTGTCTATGCCTAGTCCAGCTACTCCGCCTCCTACAGCCTCAAATCAGTTTAAACATACTACTAACATCTTTCCACCAGTATTTCACCTACTCCATGAGGGAAGCATATTTCAAAATAATATGTAATTTTTGTAACCACTGCAAAGTTTACCTACTGGTAGGGTGTGTTTTGTACCGTAGAGCGGGGGATTAGGGGTAAGCAAGGGTTTAACCAGACCAGCCCGCCAATTTTCTATTGCCCGAATGGTTTCTTTTTCTTTTCTTTTTTTTTTTTTGCTCACTCTCCTCCGAGCATAGAAACCACAGTCGCATATGCTCCATAATCTTGTGAACTCAAACAATATACAAACATTACAGTCAGTACATGGAACGCAAATTCCGCGTAGGTGTAATATTCGGACAAATCATCTCTTTGTCCATGCGAGTTGGTAACGTGCAAGAATTTCTAGTAATGTCCGTTTAAAATCATGACAAATTTTGGTCTGACATTTTTTTTCTTGGGCTTAACATGCCAGAATGCTGGATGGATGGATGGAGCGATAGGTGCGCACAAAAGTTAAGAAAGTTGCGGCAAAAAATTTTGCAGAAAGGCGTGCAACAAAAAGGTGGCTAGAGAAGACAAAGGCTGTGCATTCCTTTTACGAGATGACAAGCTTTAGAATAATTTGCAGCTAGCTTAGGGCTTAGTGTGGAGTGTATTGTTTATCCCCATGACTGATGAGCTAAATTGGCATGCCGGTCCTGCGAGGTTGAATCCTAAAAACTCGACCTGCCGGGGGAAGACCGCCCCCGACGGTATTTGCTAAGGAGAAGAACCTCTCACGCAGGCCGAGAAAACCCCCGAACCCCCTCTCCGATCCTACACAGGGACTCAGCTGGCCGTTGTGAGCTCCGGTGCGAGTCTTTACCATGTGCTTTGACTCGGGGAGGACGAGAGGATTTTTTTTTTTTGCACTGTAGGTATTTCGCCACAGTGCATGCGCGGCATTGTAGCGAGCTACAGTACCGCGTGGGCGCCGCGGCTCGAACCCGGGCCGACGGGAGCAAAGCTCCCGGAGCCTGGAGGCTCTGGCCACTCGGGTCAACGAGCGTTGGCCCTGCGAGGTTGAATCCTGGTCGCGTTAATTTTCCACTCATGTCCTTTTCAAATCTTTTTCCTTGTAACAATCAAGGGACATCACTCGAAAGTGAAGTAAATTTATTCCACAGCACATTTCAAGGGACAGGGCTACCAAAAAAACACTTAGTTACAAATGTTGTAAATTGAAATACATTAGCAATCGCATATAGTGTTATCCTGATATTGTGAACTTAAAAAGCAATGGTATGCCACATAAGTGGATGAGAAGGCTTGGAATTCAGGTGGTGCATTCCGCAAGTTTAGAGGCATCAAAATATAGTTTCAATTAAAAAACCCCTGAAATTACGTTGTAGGGTTGATAGGCCTAGGCGACACCTCTAAACTAATTGAGGGGTTCCTGGCGTGTTTTATTTGTATTCTTGTATTGTGAAAAACCTGTAGTGTTTTATTTGTATTCCTGTATTATGAAAAAAACCATGAATAAGGAATCATTTCTCTTTGAAAAATGTGCTATCTATAAGGGTCTGTTTGGTTGCGCCTATTTGAGGGGTTCCGCGAGTCTTTATGTATGAATTTCTTATTTTTACCCTCCAAATCATTAGAGATCAAAATCACGCCCACGCCATCTCAGGGCCAATCCAATGTCCAGAAAAATTGACCTTCACCAGAAACAAGTTTCTGAATTAATCTGAAAGATGCACTGACAAATTGACCAGAACGATGACGCGTCACCATTTGTGGACCGTTTTTATGTTTAGCATAGCAGAGAATATGTGAACATGCGAGCGGCACCAGGGCACGGTGGGCCCGGTGAGAGTGTCGGACATAAAGCACAAGATTGATCAGTGAGGGTGAGGTAATACGCGATGTGATGGTCCCTCTAATGGATAAGCCAAACAGGACTGGGTGCGGTGTCAAACATGACTTCCAACTCTGACCATTTATTAATACCGTCATGTTTTCAGAAGTGAAAATGGCCTTGATTGAGTGATCTCTTGCAAAATTTGCAATTATTCAGATTGTGGCTTACTAAGAAAGAGCTGGGATTTTTTTTGAATTTTAAAACCTCACCTATATATGTTTATCTGTATTGAGATATCGAAAGGCTACTACTGGGATGACCAATCTGGATTAAAGGTGTATCAAAATGAATTTTTTAGATTAATCAGGCAATTGAATAACCCTAACTTCTGCAATTATCATGCCCTGACTCCTGGTTTTTGGGAAGAAAGACCTTGCCTGAATTGCTTACTTGCTTGACTGCTTATTTGGATCCATGTGCCATTTTATCACTAGCATGGGCTGAGAAAACAAAGCTAGAGCGCAAGTGTGAATGTTAATTCTTTTTCTTTTAATAATATATATATTTAATTCTATCGTCCTGTATCATAGTATAATATTTATAGTGGTAACAAAAACTATTGTCTTATTAAAACCTTGAAAATTGAAGCAGCGGCCCAAAACTTTTTTGCGAGCGCAATTTATAGAATAGAAGAAAAGGACCACAAATGGGTTGAGTATAAGCCTGGTAGCCCGCAGCACTATACCGCACAGAAGATTGTATATTACATCAAACGAGAACAACCAAGCGTGCAACCAAGTGAACAGAAAAAGAAAAGAACATAGGTGAATCCAGGGGGGTGTCATCATGGCCAAAATTGCTTCAACTCGTACCCCGCTAGACTCCATTGTCTTCCGATCTCCCGAGTCACCTCAAAAACTCGATCCACCGACTGTGGCATTCCTTTCCTTCCATGTCATCCAACTCACGAGAAGGAATACCGCATCCATACCACGACGCTCAGCCTACGGTACCAGCTTGCGCAGCGAACACCAGAGCTCTTCGATAGACAAAGAGGGTGGTAGAGTCGGGAGGTTTAGTTGCTTGGTGCAGGCGCACTCCGCCAATAAAAGAAAAAACTAGTGGACTCAAGAAATTCATCAATTTCGGTACCCCAAGTCTGGTATTCATTTCTAGTCGCTACAGTAAAGAAAGGGAACCGAAGGCGATCTTCGTTTTTCCACCGGCGATTCGTCGATTTCCCCTCATCTCCGGAGGCCGGGCCGGCACTGGAGATGGGGGGGGCTCGCGAATCGGCCGTGTGGTGTAAATTTCCTTCCCTTTTCCCCTTCTTTAGGTAGATTAGGGTTAGGTGAGTTGGTGCTCGCCGCCGTTGAGGTTGCCGGTTGGTGACTGATGGTGGTGTAGCTTTTGTGCCGGCGTCGGAGTTCTTCCGGTTGAGCTGCGGTGGCCTTTCTCGTCGCGCCGTGGTGCCGATGAGGACCTGCAGGCGGGCTGGCAGAGGAGCGGATGTCCTCTGCTCCGTGACAAGGACGACGACTGCTTGGCTCTTTTGTTTCCTCTTCCTCCTTTCTCTGCCCGCGTTGGAGGAGGATGGAAGTCTGCGATGCGTCGGTCAAGCGGTGGTGGCGGCGCGTCGGTCAAGATTCTCCCAAGCTTCCCCGTCTCGCCGGCGGTCTTTCTCCGGCGCCGTCTGTGAGAGCTTGCGGAGTTGAGGCCTGTGGAGGGCCTACATGCTGGAGGCGTGTCGGTGGCCTTCGTTGGTTTTGCCGGCTGTGAGGTCCAGCGATGGATCAGAAGGCGGCTGTCGGAGACGTCGCGGTGGTGGCGTGCAGGCTCCAGGGCGTCGTTGTGTTTCTTTTGTTTTGCAGGGGCTTTAGTGATAGCTGCCTTTTGTTCTGTTCCTGGTTCTTCTTTTGTAGTACCTCTCAACGCGTGGTGACACAAAGGGAGTGCGACGTCCCTCGTCGCGCATCAGGTTTAGTTGGGCCTGATGATCTCTCGATGGCTCGTGGTATTCATTTATACTATTCAACACATTCCTAAACCCATTGTTCCCGTCACCATCACACCATCACAGTCGTTTGGTAATGCATTCAGTCAAACACGTACGCTATCAGCGTGGAGCAATACGTTTACGTGAAGTGTAGTAGAGCCGTAACACGCAGAGACGACAGATCGCCAACCAAAGAAACACTGAGCGAAAAGCTATATGTGCGTTTACGTATTTTTCAATTCCTTTCTTTGAAGACAACACGACATGACACTTGCTCGATCGAGTTTTTACAAACATATCCACTTTGTTGACGTTATATTTCTGATTTCTATAAGACGACAGCGTCACTTCATCTACCACAGCGCAGAGATAATAACGTGCACTGATGTATTGTCATGACCCTTGGATGGGATTATGTTCACTGGACGGCTGAGATGTTTTACTGCTTATTTCTTTACCGTTAGATAATTTCGGACTTGTAATAGTTAAAGTAGTTACTGTGCGTGGTAACTTGGGTTTCGGCACCGCTTAAAAGGAAGCAAGGTTGCGTGCATGAGAGTTATTCATCCTGTAAACAGAACACACCAAATATCTATGGCTGCAGAATACATCTTCGTTTCTTCCGCCTAGTTCGATTTCTGCCTCTGTTCTTGGTTTCCGCTTGCATTCTTCTTTGCGATTACTTGCTGTGCGTTACAATTGGTATCAGATTCATCGGTCCTTGGAAATCTTGCGTCCGATTCCAGCTCAGCTATGGTTTCGCGGCTTGTCTGCGTGTAAAATCCCGGGTGTTTTGAGATCGATTCGTGATTGCGGTGGAGTTGGAGGAGATTGGATCCGATTTTGGGTTGCGCGACAAGTACGCGTGTAAAATTCCTCGAATCGCCTTCTGATCTGGGCGGCGGTAGAATCCTTGGTGAACTTATTGGGGAGAACTTGTTCGAACCGATTCACGAGGAGCAGCGATGACACGAACTCTGCATCCAGTGGCTCGTCCTCCTCCGTTGGGGCAAGAAGCGGCGGCTGCTGCGGCGGCGGCGGCGGCGACGGTGGGTGATGTTGTACCTCCTACTGACGAAGTGACAGTGGAAGACCTCACGGATGCAGTCAGTTCCGTGGCATGGGAAGAAGTGGTACAAGAAGACGTTGCAGATCTGAAGCCCCGCATGGGTAATGTGGAGCATCATCTCGAATCTTTTTGTTCGTGTTCGGCTTAACAAGGAAAAAAAAGGCAAAAAAGATCTCGTACAAGGGCTAATGTTCGGCTGCCCGGTAAAATGGATATTCTCCGATCATGAGCATAGTCTGAGCCTGGCCAAGGCCAAGCGACATATATAGGCCCTGTTTGTTTCCCCCTCAGATTATATAATCCAGCTTATAGAATCTATAAGCTGGGTGAGAGCAACTTATGAGATTATGATAATCTGGCCTGTGAATTGTTATAATCTGTCCATAATCTGATACCTGTTTGTTTCAGCTTATAGATTATATGAGCCAGATTATATAATCTAGGTGACAAACAAACAGGGCCATAGATGCTTCATTAAGCATATAAGGAACTGAACATCATCTTCCATCCAGCATAAAAATCAAGCCATCCAACTAATTTCCAACAACTAATTCCGGTTTTAGCAATAGGTAAAAAACCTGAGATTACCAACGAGGCTAATGGGACAAACTGATGTTCGTTCATAAAAAGGCAAACTAAACCTCGGCTATCGTTTGGAAAGAACAAATCCACCTCATCGGCGACTCCTTCCACCAGCGGCTCCGCCTTCGCCGCCGGCGGGTGGCTCCACCTCCAGCTCCGGCTGCGTCTCCTTGGAGGAAAATCCACGGCGTCCCGGACGGAGGCCGCGCGATGGAAGCCACGTGGACCTCTTTAACTACGAAACCTCATTTGGAAAGAACAAATCTACGCAAAGGGAATATGGTAATTCAAGAGGCGGTGGCTCTGTGTATGGAATGACAGACTATGGTGAGGGCAGGAGGCGCACGATTGGAAACCACGCTGTAACATTGGCAACAAAATTAAATGGCCGGTAATCACGCATGTGGGTGTTGCGGGTGGGTAAGATGGTGGCCGGGTCAGGAAAGAAAAAATTTCGAGGAGTAAATGTTAGACTTTCTCTGTTGTAAACGTGTAACAGAGTGTTAATTACATTCCCTGTAATGGCTCCAACTCGCTTAAAATCCAAAGATGGAGGGTGAAGCGGAGGGTGATCAAGGGTGCAATTAAGGGTGGATCGAGGGTTGGGTACATAAGATTTAGGTGAGCAAACTGGTTGCAGGTAACTCGTGCTTTATTAATTTAGATTATTATAAAGATATATAGATATATAGACATAGATATAGACATAGATATAGAATAGATATAGAATAAAATACTAGAAAAATTGATTTGTCACAAACATACAAACTCAGGAAAGATTGTACAGATCCATGGCAGCCTTTCTGTCATTAATTCCATTTACTAAGTAGGGTTTGTAACTTTTGCCTTCCCCTATATATATAGATATATCCGAAGGTATACATGAATCACACATTGCATTCAGTCAGAAAACAAATTCTCCCAAGAGCTTAGTGCCTCCCTACATGGAGAAATACACCAAGGGCATGGTGGCAACAGTGCTGCTTTCCCTGCTTCTTCTCGGATGCTTTGCAAATCAAGCGCAATGTAAGTGAAAACAGTCAAATTATTTATTTCCTGAGTTTCGTTCCAATTGTGTGACAGTATTTGCTAGCTCGGGTAAGTGAAAACGGTCAAAGTAGTTGGTAATGAATCGATCAATCTACTATTCTTTCTTGTACGTTCTACCTTGAGTTCATAAGTAGTACGTACGAGCGGTATGGAATATATACTGAGAGCATTTTTCAAGTTTGCCTGTGAGACTGACATCAATATATAGACATCAGTTTTGCAGTATACTGATAGCATTTTCATGTTTGACACGCAGGCTTAGGCACGGATGACTTTGGTGGGGAGGAAAAGGGATTGGATCCGCCACTATCATGCTATCATTCACCTTTAGGTTGCAATAAATTTTTTAGGTATCGCTGCTGGTGTTGTGCGTATGACCAGAAATGTGCTCGCACTGAGGATGAATGCTTGCAAGTCACGGCCTGCAAGTCCAAACAATGAAATAGAGAAAAGGATGACTGTAACGTGACCGTGAGCAATAAAAAAAATAGAGAAAGGAATGCACAATACTGAGCTATGATTTGTTTTTTCTTTGACTGGAACTATGATCGGCCCATTTATGCTTCCACAACGGCCCATCTACCAGGTCCCTCGTTGCTTGATGATGTCTCAGCGATGATGCAAGCCAATTTCACGGGGATGATACTGCCGTCGAGGGTGCTAACCTCGTGCGGCCACCCTGCGTTCTCCTGCTCCTCGATCTCCACCGCTGAGCGCTGTTGGTGCATGTGATCCAGATCAAATGCCATCACCTCGCCGTGAGCACAGATGAGTTCATGGCGGAGAGAGTGCCAGCCGGGCTGAGCCGCGAGGTTGCCGTGATGCCGTCGAAGCGTCGGTGATGACTAGGGTTTTCTGAAGAATCACGTTATTAAGCAGACGACGGAGGTTCCGACTGGATCGATCCGCATGTGAACGATGAGCCAACTCTGGCATTTGCATATATACCATGAGTTTCAGGCCTCAGCAATACTGAGACCTTCAAGTAGTCCGGGTCATTAGATCAGTTGAAGATGTCTGCACTCTAGTACGTGTAAACTCAGTAATTGAGTGTAGGGTTGAAAACGAAATGGTAATTTTCCGAAACAACCGACGCCGTATTTCATGTTATTCCGTTCATTTCTGTTTTATTAAAAAATATGTGGAAATCGGATGAATATGGAGCAAAGAATACAAAATATGATTCAAAAATATATTGAGCATTTCCGTCCGTTTGGAAACATTGTACATAAGCATGAACACGTAAATTCGGTGTGTTTGGCAGAACTTCTCAAACAACTTCTACTTTGTAATTTAGGAGAAGCCTGCCAAATGGTTCAAAAAAAAACATCTTATGCTTCTTCCCACAAGAAGCACTTCTCAATTTTGTACTAGATAAAAGCCAAAAGCTAAAAAAAAAGCATAGCTTTTCATAACTTCTCTCACTCATATTGCATTGGTTCCATAAGAGAAGTTGTTTGCCAAACATTTCAAAAAATGTTTCTTGCTTACAAAGTTGTTTTCAATAGAAGCTATTTTTTCAAAAAGTAAGTTTCTAAAGAAGCTGTATTTTCTAAAAACTACACATAAAAACACCATAAACAGGTCCCGCACGCGCCCTGCACTCGGCCGGGCCTACCTAGCCATGGACGGACGGCTCAACTGTCCCCTTGCCTGCTCGTCTCTTCCGTTTTATTACTCCGAGGAGCAGCTGAATAGGCCAACACGTACCCCACTCGCCACCCTTCCCGGATCAACCGCACGTACTGCGCCCACCAGGCTCCCCATTACTCCCTCCCTCTCGCTCTCTCTCGGCCATGCATGCATGGCCGCGCCCACCAAAACCACCACCTGACCTGATCCAGGACGAACCAACTAAGCAACTGCCTCAGAATTAACAGAGGTCGTAGACATTACTCGATCAGAGAGACCACCCCACCTGATCACCTTCCCCGCCTTCGTCCTCGATCCATGGCAAGAGCGCATCCCACCTCCACGCCGGTGTCGAACAACTCCATGTCGTCGTGGATAGCCTCCTCCACGGCGCTCCTCCACGCCGCGTGGATCGCCGCCGCCGTCGCCGTCTGCCTCGCGCTCTGCACCATCCACTCCCGCAAGCTTTCCTCGCTCTCGCTGCGCCGCCGCGGCTCGTCGTCGTCGTCGCGTTCCTGCGCGTCCAGCAGGGAGAACAACGCCGCCCCCGGCGCCACCGCCACGGCGGCGAAGGTGTCCCCGACGCCGAGCGAGACCCCCAAGGCCAACTGCGGGGCGCAGCCGCCGCGCGCGGCCACGGCGGCGGAACTGGCGCGCGGGACGGACGACGGCGCCGGCACCGGCGGCCCGGTCACGGTGATCGACGTCGGCACGCACGGGCCGATCGCGCCGGTGTTCCCGGCGCCGGACCCGATCCCGCCCCGGCGGAGCCTGTCCCTGTCGGCGAAGCACATCCGGTTTGCGGAGCGGCTCGGGAGGATCCGCTCCATGCGCCGCGGATTCGGGGAGTCCGCCGCCGCGGAGGACGACGTCTTCGTCGTGGGGGCGCGGCTCCGCGGAGGCGGCGGCGGCGGCGTGGCGGACGACGACGACCGCACGCTGTGGACCAAGACAATCATCCTCGGGGAGCGGTGCCGCGTCCCGGGCAGCGGCGAAGGCGCCGACGGCGACGGAGACGACGACGACGTGATGGTGCCGTGGAAGAGCTACCGGCCCAGGCAGCCGCGGTCCGTGCCGGTCACGCGGAGCAACTCCTTCGCCGGCGTCGGCGCGTGCAGGCGTGCCGATGCACGCTACTAGCTCCTCGAGACCTACGGGACGCAATGTGCAGTGGCCGATGAACACGTACAGTGTGCATAAGCTAATTTTTTTCATTTCTTTCTTAGGGACTTTTATTTCTTGTTCGATAGGATCTTGCAAAACTTGTAGGGCAGGTTTTATGGTAAACTTCAGCCGAAATGTATCTCTTTGTCACAGTTTCTTGATATGGTTAGGATCTTTCACTGGGATCGATTCAATTTGAAGTTATGCAACTCTTGCTGACACACAGCCGTGGGCCCTGTTCGGTTCTGCTTCACTTCGTCAGCAAAATGTGTCACAAAGTGGCCACGAAAATTTGAAGCATGACAAAATTTGGCAGTAATCGTGTCAATCCCAGGCAAGCCACGCTGCCACGCTATAATGTCATCTCATCGCAGTGGCAAGTGTGATAAGGCAAAAGCCTGTTGAAGTCAGCCTAAAGGGGGAAAAGCTTCAGGTACGACTGATGTGTATGTGTTGGACTTTCTTCCGACTGCACTTGATCTACGGCTGTGAATATTTGAACTTGCTTTGCCTCTGCTGTGAATCTGCGACAGTTGCTCCGCAGTCGGATGGTCGGGTCGGACCTGTAGCAAGGTGTTATTGGGAGTTAAATTAGAGGTGCTTCAACGTTCACAACCCTTAGATCTAGATCGGACAGCTACCAACTTACAACCTTTTCTCTTATTAATGATTTTTTTTCTCTGGTTGATACATAATCCTACAAAACAAAATGAAACAAACCACCATCGAATAATATAGGCACTGATTGAAACAACAGCTTGTTTTCAGTCAATTGAACACAAGCAAATATGTTATCTTAGGGTTACAAGATGAAGCGGTGAACCCATTTTTCACTAGAAATAAGACGGTGCATCCTTTTGCTCCATGTTGTATCAGGTGCTCACATAAGAGAACTTGCACACTCAAAAATATTTTAAGAAAAATAATCACGTCAGGTTATTTACAATTTCATTCAGAAGAAGAGCGCACACTGCATGATCCAGCAGACATGTTGAGGCATGAATATAACGTGGAAAGCACACTACTATGGCAGAGCACAATATAAACAGACTAGAAACTGTACATAGGCAAACAGATAGCCATTGACACCTTAAGGTCGTAGCTGCCCTAGAACACAACCATTTATTTTGTTAGCCAGCATCGGTGCAAAGGATCAGCAGCCCACCTTACTGGTACATCATGTAGCACAATGCATAGGACCCGGATCCGAAAGTATGTTCATCCCAGCAGATCCAGAAGATACTAGTAGTAGATCCGGTCATTGGTGTCAACATTCAGGCCTTGGATGCCCCTCAAAGTGGATTCATAGTTCTTGGTGTTAGACATGTGCCTGCCAGATGACGTATGCCTGGGGTCTGAGTAGTCAACCATCTGTGAGGTCCTATGTGGTGGAACATTTCTTTGGAATGCCCCTGAGCTTGCATCTGGTGTACGACTGCGTGATGGTTCCGCTTCATTAGTCTTTGGTTCTCGGCTATTAGAAATAGCAGGACGCCTCAAGGATCCGCTTGACCTACCCAACGCAGTTGAACTGGAGAACTACGAGACATTTGTGGGGTCAGAACATATATAGCAAAACTTCAGGCGCAACAAGCACTTGCCTAGCAATGGTAAGCATTAAGCAACCAAACAAAGAATAAAAACTCACCAAAGCATCTTTCGATGTGGATAGCTCTTGTCTAGCTGGGGATTTCTGCTTTGACAAACTACCTGCATTTATTCCTGCAGCTGGCATCTGACGTCGTAAAGGATCATCTGACCATCCACTTCTCCTTCCCTCTTCAGTGGCTAAATTAATTCAGGAGACAGTTAGCCACAACCTAAGAGGATCTAGTCAACTCACAAATTAAACTGGTAAACAAAGAAATAGTAAAAGAATGCAATTTTGGTATCAACTCAAGAGACAGTTAGCCACAACCTAAGAGGACCTATTCAAATCACGAGTAGAATGGCATGATTTTTTTTTTGGGGCCAAGTATTGTATAGAACAAATGTGATTGTGCTTCCATTTAAGATGCAAGAACCAGAAAAGGACTTCACTTGCAATCAATTTGGAAACATATTAGTTTTGTTATAATTTTTATTGCAGCTCATTTGGCATCAATCGTCCAATTTTAAAGTCTTTTGAATTATAAGTATGCATATAGTTGTTGAATATAGGAGTGGCAATATAAGCAGACAGTATTACATCAATGACAACATGGACGCACCTGACAGTCTATTATTACTTGTCATGGGAGCCATCCTGGAGCTTTGACCCGCTGCAGTAGCCTAACAATACATGAAGTTTGTAAGATAGTCACATATGAAGACATTTAGAGAAGGGCAGTAAGAAAGCACTATGGACACTGACCATAGCACGTGGTGGAACACTGGACATTTGTGACTGCTGGTACTTAAGAATGGTCCAGTCAAAAACATAATCAAACTGAAATCCTAAAGACAAAAAGTGTCCTGTTAGGGATCTCAAGTAATGCATTTTCTGAAATAATGCACTAGAAAACAGTGGATATTAATTCAATTTATAAATAGAAACCGACCCTCTCGAATGAAAAGGTCTCTGAACAATCTCTTCAGGAATTGGTAGTCAGGCGCATCATCAAAACGTAGGGAACGACAGTAATGGAAGTAAGATACAAATTCAGTAGGGTACCCACGACAGAGAGCCTGGAATCAAGAAAAAATAAAAGTAAGCACTAATTGGTCAATTGAGAGGATTGCATTTTTTCTTCAGAGGACAAGATCACCTCAGGTGAAGTAGAAATTTTCCTTTCACTAATTTTCTCATACTTCTGTTTTTTTGTCCCTGCTTTTAGACCCTGCCATGGAAGACTGGCAACAAGAAGTACAAATGTTAGTGCACATCTGACAACATGAGACAGAAATAATGGAACCAAACAAAAAGAAGCGTCCCATAACCAACCTTCCTTTTAAGAAGTACATAAGTACATATCCAAGAGATTCCAAGTCATCCCTCCTGCTTTGTTCTAATGAAAAAGCAGAAAATTGGAGTTCACTATTTTGCAAACAAAAGCATACCAGAATAATAAACAAAAGAGATCCAGTACTCAACTTGAAATGTGGACTTACCAATTCCAAGATGGGTGTTTACACTCGCATATCGTGCTGTTCCAGTCAAATTTTTGTTCTTTCTGCACTCCAACAGATAAACGTCATACATCTTAGGCGGAGCAATTGATATACAAACACAACAAGACTACAATGCCAAGCAAAGCAATGTGACATAATGCAGCATATTACGATGCTGCAAACAAGTTGAAAATGGTCAAATATCACCTTCAGTCATATTACCTGTACGGAATGTGCTGGCGTGTGGAAGGGTCCTTATATCTCTTAGCCAGTCCAAAGTCAATCATGTATACCTAAAGGAGAACAGAGAAAACATGAAACTACACCTATATGGGGGCAATCCCTCCAACATATATGAGTATCAGACTATATACATAAATGAATTACCAAGAACTAAAATGACTTGCCTGATTTGTTCTCTTTCCAAGGCCCATGAGAAAATTGTCTGGCTTAATATCTCGATGCAAGAATGACTTTATGTGTATATACTCAACTCGATTGATCTAGGAACATATTGAAGTTACAAAAATGGCAAAACTTAAGGATATGACATTGTACTGAATAACAACGAAAGTAATATTGGAACTTGATTGCATAACATACCATTTGATCAGCAAGCATCAAAACAGTCTTTAGGGACAGCTTTCTGCTGCAAAAACTGAAAAGGTCTTCAAGGCTTGGCCCCAACAGGTCCATAACAAGAACATTATAGTCACCCTCAACACCGAACCACTTAACATTTGGAATTCCGGCTGCAGGGCCAAAGACATTGTTAATTATAACCTTAAGAAAATCAAACACAGAAAAATTCGACTAAGAATGAAACACGTATTACTTCCACCCTGCAGTATCCTATATATCTTCGACTCATACACCAACTGGGGATGTTTTGTCTTCACACTTTCCTGGGCAAAATACAAAGAGTTATCAATCGGCAAATGCCAAACCCTGTGGATTCTGAAGAGATAATCAAGAGAAATGGACTGAGGTAAACATCACAAAAGTTCCTACACGAACAATCATTTTGCAAAGTACACTATGATGATCGAGGTTCATTTAGAACATAAGCAACAATATTATCATGTTTCCACCCGAGCATACCCTGCTGTTTCTGATGAAAAAAGGGTAGCATGCTACATTCATGCTCATTATAACGGAAACATAAGAGAATGATTCAGCTGAGGACCTTCATTCACAAGAAACCTGCCTACAATTACCCAACGGATTCAAAATGATTATCACAATTCACAAGGTACAGAACGGGGAGAGCTGGCACAGCTCTATCTATACCAAAAAATTCAGCTGAAATCAGTCAGTACAGAATAAATTTTTAGTACTGCTTATGATTGCACCTTAAGAAAGTGAAGTAGGCAGTGTGAGACTGAAGGCTCTATATTCGCAGATCATACATACGGAGAATCACGAATAAAATTTCCTCATTAATAAGCTACTACTTGAGTACAACAGGTTCATATATAGCAGGCTTTTTCCTTGAAACAACATCCAATGCACTAGTAAGGTATCTCGAAAAAACGCACATTAAAAAGCACTGTATACACAAAAACATATATGTAAGGAGCAGAACAAACAAGGTGCGCGAACTAACCAGCTTAACCGCGACCTCCTCGTTGCACTGCACGTGGGTACCTGAAACAGACCACCCAAACAAACAAACAATCAGAACCACCGGAAAGGCGTTAGCTTTCCCATCAAAACGCAACTTTTAAGCGCCGCCGCTGCCGTACGAACCAAGGTAGATCTCCCCGAAGGAGCCGCTCCCGAGCTTGCGCCCGAGGCGGTACTTGTTGCCGACGCGCGGCTCCATCGGCGCGGCGCGCGGCTCCAACGGACCGCCGTTTCCTAGGCCCCGCGGCAGGGCCGCATCCGTCAAAGAAAGCGAGGCCGGCGACTTCGGGGGAATCGCCGGGAGTGGGAGCTAGGGTTCCGTGGGGATCAGAGAGCGATGGAATTGGGGGATTTTGTGCGGCGAGGCGGTGGCGCTTTGTTTTCGCGAGCGGTGGCGCTTTGGAGGTCGGCGCCCACCTGATCGGCTCGGAAAATTAAATGATGGAATGTTAGGGGGTAGAAAGGGAAAATCAGGTGGGAGCTCAAAGACCAAAGTGCCGCCGGGGCTGTTGGCTGTTGCTCCACCTTGGTTTTGGAATGTCGCCTTTCTACTTCTTGACGTAAATCCACCAAACCGGGGGTTATTTGTAGTTTTCTTATTCCCTAGGACCTTCATCCCAGCAATGACAAATGTAGAGGTTTCATTCGACATTCTCAAGTTGAATTTTGATTTCAATCTGAATTTCAAAACTTCGATTTCAATTATGCTTATTATTTGCAGTAGCTGCATCAATTAGAAAGCATATATGGGGATAAGGACCATCATATTCAAGAGCCAATAAGCGTTACATAAAATCGATGTACTACACCAACTTATTTATGCCAAGAGCCTTTCATTTGCCATCATGAGAGAAGCATGAGATCCGAGTGTAGCTGTCTTAGGGACAAATAAAAGCATATTATAACTTTAATTTTTTCTATGCTCAACAACGATACATTTAACTTCTAAACAAAATTGACACACATTTATTTTCTAAAAAAAAAAGAGAAATAACAACTCACATGCCCTCCACTGTTGGAGTCACTTTTGACCAGAGGGGCATACTCTAAAGTAACGTTTGGATAGCTGATGGGTTTGGGATCAGGAAATAAAATGGGATGTGATGGAGAGGGTTTGGGTTCAGAATTTCTAGTTATGTTTCCTCTCTTTTTGCTGCCTTTTTCTGTATGCGGAAGGAAGATGTTGGCTTATGACATTGGGACTAGCTGACACGGTGGACAAAACCGCTAGCCAAAACTGCTTCGGCAGGAAAAGCATTCGAGATATTGGGGGTTTAGGAAGCACAAATACTCGGTTTTGTATACGAACGGGAAAAATCGGACTCCGAATATAGTTGAGGGTGGTGGATAATATCTTTCTCTATCTGAAACCATAAGAAACCTCAATTAGGCCTCATTGCTCTCCCAACAAAAATGGGCCCTATCACGGCCACATGAGCTCAAATGTTAAAGTTTGCCATGCTCGCGAGCCCTAATGTTTCCTTATTATGTGGGCCTTCAGGCCTAGAGCGGCCAGCATGGTGTTTTTCTTTTGTCTCTAAAGAAAACATGGTGTTTTCTTCTTATATGAACTAATAATTATTGCACGTCACACATGTACGCTTTCTCAAAAAAATACATAGAGAGCCTTCCCTAGATGAACACCCCGGGCATTGCTACTAGAATTTGTGATTAGTTTTTACTAATTGTTAGAAAAATGAAGCATAAAATTCATGATAAGTTTAGGTGATTATAAAAGGGTGATCACAGCGTCGAGATAAATACAACAGCTGTATTAGAAGCAACGTGGCTTAAGGTGGTACCTACTTTATAGCAACAAATGTCCATGGCCTAGTGGATTGTACAATTCAAAACGTCCATGGCCTGGTCTTTGCCCTGTGGTACCTACCGAAGCTGATGCATGCCTATCCTCTTGCCCCCTGGCCGGCCGGCTGGACGACCAGCGGATCAAATTGCACAGTTAACTACTTCGGCGTACGCATGTAATGACGTCAACGTAAGATGAAGGATCTAGGGCTATTTTATTCTATGGAGATGGAGTACTAGACCAAGGTGATGATGCGCAGCTGATATGGACACAAAGAGTACATTAGAACATAGTTTTGCATCATCATGTTACCTCAAAGTATTCAAAGTCAGTTGTTTTGATTCCTTCCGGATCTAGGAGCAAGCTTGCAATCGAACTGGGTAAACTGGCTACATTGCAAAAATGGACGAAGTTAATTAGATCCTGAACTTAACAACCCGGGTGTAGGGAGTAAGATTTTGTTTTTGAAAAAGCCATAACCTTCTTTTTATTAATGAGAAATACCTACATATGGTTCTGGAAATTATGATCGTCGAGATTTGGGATGTAACAAACTCTGTAGAGTTAATTAAAAATCATAGTACCTCTACTATTGTGGTATGTTTGCATTTTTCGAAGCTTTGCCGCGATGGCCAAGTTTTTTTTTTACCGTATGGTGCGTAAATAACTAAGACATCCAAAATCACTTCATGTGTTTCATCCAAAACGTAAAGTTGTGAACTTGAAATAATGACAACTGGATTCACAACTTCACTGCCAGTACGTCTGCCACCTGGAAATTTCATTCCCAATGCAACTTATGTATAGAGATTTTGACATTTACATTTTTTATATTAACTTGTCATCGAATACATATCACCAGGTTGACAAAGAAAAGAGACAATGGTACAATCAATTAAATCCTCCAATCACTAACACAAACACAAGGGAATAAAAAGAGAATTTTGATACTATCAGATTTTATCTGCATAATATAGGCATAATCCAAAACGCTTACGAGGTTGCATGGAAACTCTCTCATGACAAAACACTGAAAACGACAAGAAATATTAAAACGCAAGAAATTTAAAAAACCACAGGATTAAAATGCTACATCTACCCGATAATAAATGGGTATATGGACGTCCATTTTCATAAAAAATTCAAGGTTTCACATTTCTAGAACACGCACTCCAACAACAAGTTTAGATGTACTCTTTTTGTGTTATTGTCTTATTGATATTGTCTTACACATATGGACTACAGAGGATATATATTCCATTTACAAGATAGTAGCCCATCATGTGTGCTGGCGAAGTGGCAATATTGACCTCAAAGTTCACTTGAGGAGCCCCTTGGCAGCTAGAGAGAGTAGATAGTGGTGAGGTCATTGTGAAATCCAAGCAACCCAAAGAATGCATGCAGGAGATTATCATGAGAGGGGCAAGTGAAAGGCAATGTCATGGGGAGAATTAGATTCATAGCACTACTAAAGGGCAATATCATGATGCAATCAATACTTTGAAGCATATCTGTTAACCCTCTCGACGAATTTATTTCCATAAGGCTTGCAAGTATTGCTCGCCCATAATCTCAACCACAACTTCACAAATCTTTTCAAGCGCAAGATGATGATGGTCTGCAAAATGTTTAGTCAAGAAGAGAATCAACAAAGGTGGAAATGAAGTACCACTGACAGGTCCTTCGTAACAACGGACGGGTTTCTGCTGCAAAAACTGAACAGGTCTTCAAGGCTTGGCCCCAATTGGTCCATAACAAGAACATTGTAGTAACCCTCAACATCGAACCACTTACCATCTGGAATTCCGGCTGCAGGGCCAAAGAGGTTGTAAATTATAACCTTAAGAAAGTCAAACACAGAAAAAATCGACTAGGATGAAACATGCATTACTTCTGCCCTAAAGTATCCTATATAGCTTCAACTAGGATGTAACTTTGAGAGGAAAGTGGTGCTTTTAACAATACTTTAGAGAGTGGGACAAGCAGAAAACAATACACGTGGGTAGAAGCAAAAACAAGTTTTAATATTTCAAACTCTCAGACATGTACTCCACTCCGTCTTTCATCCTACTAATCACCCATTAAGATCCTAGAAATGGAACAAATCATACAGAACATTATTGAATTATTTTAATCTTTATCTACAGTATAATTTTAACTTACCATTTCCACTTGTTACATCTCCCACTTTGGAAGTTTTCTTCCCATCACTCACACGGAACAAGCGCACCCAGAGTCCCAAACCCCTCATAGCTTTACTGACAGATATATAGAATTGACATTTCTACTGGTTATATTAAATTGTTGCCATCCCTTACAAACAACCGTGTGCTGGTGAAAGGCTAAAAAAGTTGTGGACGGCTTATCTTGTGCGCCTCAGCTCCATTAAGTGCACGCAGCTTCATTTCTGTCACTTCATTTTTGTCTTGTCGCACACCTTCATATCTGTATTTTGCAATTACCATACCTAGCAGTCTATGGAAGCATCCTATGATATATGCACATATATTAGCTATGATTTCGTTTGATGTATAAAAGTTATAATAGAACGACAGTTCACAAGCATGCCATGCCAGAAGCAGTGATCCTATGAAACTGTACATACCACAAAATAACTGTTTAGGTTTTCCTCATTTACTTTTTCAAATTAACTAGAGTGAGAGACGTGACAAAGGCAGGCGTTGTCCAGTCGACGCCGGTCAAACTGCATAAACTGTTGGATGCGAATTGGCCGGTGTAACAATGTTTTAGACTGATAGAACAAGAATCAATACATGAAGCTGACTTTGCTTCGGACTTCAAGGTGCATGTTCCATTTCTATATATGAATGAATAATAACAATTACATGTTGCATCATCTTGTGGGTGGAAGAATACCAAGTCTTACGTTAAGCAAGGTTCGGAGTAATGCCTTGTACTTAAATTAATATAGGGATAGCATTTTTCCTTGAGGGGTGCGGTGACAGCACAAACTACAACGTATTGTAGCGCGCGTGTTGTAAAAGTCCTTACTATCAACAATACTTCCAGAAGAAAACAACATGTTCTTTAATTTGTTCTTGCATACACCACCAATATACCACGGTCAATCAGTATGACGATCCCAAATCTTTTGAAAAACTAGAAATAGGCAAACATACATACTATTAATTAGTTCACTCTAGGCCTTGTTTCATCATCAACGAAAACTCGGGATTTCTGTTAAGACTCAAGTAGACATAGCATTGCCCGGCAATCTCCTTCCCCGTTGACTCGTTGGCAAAAAATTACCACTAGACCACTTGTTGCTCTTCTATTCATCAATACTATTGGCTTGGTTTTCTGATTGGAGCTGCAGTGTCTGATAAAAAAGTACCACAAACAATTGGCAAAACCGCATTGGACGATCACACGTGTCTATATACTACTGTTAAGCATGTGCCTGCACTTCCATGTGACACAGGGAATTAAGGAAGCTCTACAAAGGAACCAGAGCCATTTATATAGGAGTTGTAGGAGCTACCTAGTTGTAGTTGAAACTCGACCCCTTCAATCAGAAGAACCATGCGGCTCCTCCTCTTCGTCGCCACGGTCCTGCTCCTTTCGTCGACGGCGGCGGAAGCAGTAGCATGCGACGGCGGCGAGAACCTGACGACGAGGGTGAACCCTCTCTACTACGAGTGCTGCGCGCAGAGCCGCCAGTACAAGCCCGGCGACATCTACGACGACAACCTCAGGAGCCTCGTCGCCGAGCTCTTGGCGAACATCAGCGCCGCCGCTCCGGGCGCGTACTTCGCCTCCGGCAAGGTCGGCTCGGTCTCCGGCTTCGCTCTCTGCCGCGGCGACTACACGGGGGCAGCCTGCGCACAGAGCCTCAACCAGACGATCCAGGACGCCGTCGTCAACGGCTTCATCTGCCCGCTGTACAAGGACGTGGCCATCTACTACGACCAGCACATGCTCAGCTTCTCCGGCGACGGGTTCCTCTACGCCGACCGCACCAACCGGCCGGCTTGGGTCGCGTCGAACATGAACTACGTCAACAGCACCGGCGGCGCCGCCGCGCGCTACGGTGAGCGCCTGCAGGAGCAGATGCAAAAGATCGCCGACTACGCCGCGTGGAACTCGTCGAGCCTGTACGCGACGGGCATGTCGGGGTTCGGAGAAGAGGACGTGGACGTCTTGTACGGGTTGGTGCAGTGCAGGCCTGACCTTGAGCGGGGTCTCTGCCGCGACTGCCTGGCCAACCTCACCCGAGAGATACCAGGGCGGTTCACCGATTCCGGCGGTGATCACCGCGTCGGCGGGAGGATTCTCGGCGCGTGGTGCAACCTGCGGTTCGAGAAAGACCTCTTCTTCCAGGAAACTAAGGAGACGATCAAGCTCCATATGCCTAAAAGTGCGTAGTACGTACTTCTATTTAAGTTCATCATATATCTGCCAGCGTTTAAATTTGCAGTATTTGAACACTTTTTATTTTGGTTTTACAGTAATATATCCTTGCAAATTCAACTGTTGCTACAGTTATGAAACGTACACTCTAGTTAGTACCTGGCTTACCAGCATCGATAATGCATGGTCCTGTTTGTCCTCCTCGCAGACGTCATATTTAGAGAGAGTTTACGATGTGTCATCCTCTGCTTCAGAGGTTTCATAGAATAGATGTTTACTTTATTGGTACAGTTTGCAAATATTTTAAGGCAATCTATATTCACTGCATCCTAAGTTTGTTTGAAATGGTATATTTTGCAATCCACTGTCTTATTACTATTCAACACTTCCAATTTCCATCTATAGTATATATATCCTCGAGTCTCATACCGTGTTAAATTAATATACCAAACTCTGTAATTAATTCGCCCAGCACAAATGGATTCAATGAACCGACTCAATGCCAAATGAACACCGTCAATCAGTAGGGAATCAACTGTGGACATAATAATTAGCCACGAACAGGTCAGTCAAACTGCAGACTGTAGATAGTAGTAAATTAAAATCAGTCTGAACCTCGTGAGTCTAAGCTGTGGTATCAGTTCGAAGACAGTTCGGAGGAGTCTGTTCACAGTAGACTACTTTTGCTGTGCTCCAAAGCCTTCTCCGGTTCACCCCCGCGAGCGATCCAAACAGCCAATGGCTCGGGTGCGCCGTGCGCGACCTGGCGAGGTTGTTTCAAGAGCAGGACGGCTTGAACGTCATGCCATATTTTTTTTCCTTTTTATTTTTCAGGCTCAATTGAACGGCATATTAATTATAAATTTAATAAGGCTGCTCTTTGTTTGAAGATTAGTATTTAGGGTTGTGACTAAAAGAGAGAAACTCGTGAAGATCCAGTATCCATAGTATTTAGGGTTGTGACAAAGAATTCCGAAGTTTGCTGAGTGTGCGAAACTTTGCTGAGTAATTTTTCGGGCACTCGGCAAACAACGTTTTTGCCGAGTGCTTAAAATAAACACTCGGCAAAATAGCTTTGCCAAGTGTATTATTTTTGACACTCGGCAAAGGACAACCTTTGCCGACTCGTCAAACAAAACTTAAGTTAATTTTTTGAAGCATTAAATGAATTCAAATAAAGAAGTTTTAAACTACAAAGTTGTACAACTTCTCAAGATGTACACTTTTTATTTTAATCATTTCTTCATTGGACAAAGTGCTAGTAAACTTGTTCAAAAAATCTACAACTTCCGTACAGTTTCCAGAAACACAAAAGAGAGTTTTAATTTGTGAACAACGTTACTACCACTATGTCGGATGAATAAATGACCAAAATAAAAGTTGTAGGAACTCAGAAGTTATGAAACTTTGAAGTTTGACACTTTTTTATTTGAATTAATTTTGCTAACAAATAGAGGTTTGAATTTCTCAAATTTGAAATTCGAATTTTTCAAACGATCTCGGATGGAGAAATAGCCAAAATGAGAGTTGTGACTAACAATACGTTATGCAACTTTGTAGTTGACAACTTTTTTTATTTGAAACCATCTTGTCAACAAAAACTAAGTCTGAAAGAGTTCAAATTTGAAATTCAAATTTTGTAAGCGACCTTAGATGGAGAAACAATCAAAATGAAAGTTGTAGATCTCAAAAAGTCACGAAACTTTGTAGTTGACAACTTTTTAATTTGAATTCATTTAGAGCCTCAAACAAACAACTGACACTTGGTTTAGTCTAATATGTGAAGAATCAAAACGCATTATGGGCACATGTGATGCTGTTGTGTAGTGGTAGAGAGGCTCCATGCGCGAGAGAGAGGTCGCAAGGTTTGAATCCTACCGGCCGCGTAGTGCGCGATTATTAGGCTGGCAAGTGGGGGCCTCCCCTCATTAAAAAAATATTTTTGCTATTTTTTCGGGTGTTTTTTTTGATTCACACTCTGCTGAATGCTATTGTTTGCCGAGTGTAAAAAATATGCTTTTTGCCGGCCATTTTAAGCCATAGGCTCTTTGCCGAATGTTACACTCGGCAAAAGGTTCGAAACCACGGGTTTCCTGTCGTGATATGGGTCACCACCCGATTCAAAATAGAGTCAAATCTTTTCTGACATTTCTTTCATTTGTTGTCCCACCATTATACTATATAAAGAGTTGAACTGTCGTCCGTTCCCAAAAAATTATCCAAGCATCATAATACATCAAGAGAAAAAAAGGTGCATTTAAATTATGGAGAATAAAATTATTCAAATGCATATATAGGTAGTGTAATTTCTTTATACATATATAAGAAAACCTAATAAATGTGAAGATTGAGGAATGGTCTCACGATTCTGTATCCTTTTGAAGTTAATTTCCGGTTCCTGAGTATATACATTTACATCTATATAAATACAGATTCCAAATATAATGCAACCTAACTTTAATCTTCGAGATCATGTGCAGGAGGACAAAACAAATCGGTCATCATCGCCATCTTAGGAGGCCTCCTTGCCATAATTGTTATTTCTGGCTCAGTTCTACTCATAAAAAGAAAAAGAGGTAAATACAATACTTGGTCAATAAAGGAACATATTATTTTATAATAAATTGTGTGCATGTTTCTTAAGAAAGCAAAATATCATGTATATGGACCCATGTATTACATCCAATAAAAAATTTAAGATGAGGATGGACTATGTCCTGACATATAAGTCCTGGGAATGGTAGTACATTCACATATTTATTGGAAAACGTGTGATAGAGAAAGTTATTTGAACTACTACTGTTGTTTATGTTAAATTTTGTAGTTGAAATTATGGACTTAATTAAATATATTACAACTTCATAAGCTGATTTTTTTCTGAAGTGAGAAAATGTTCTCTAATTTTTTTAATCACTCTTTACACACATTGCAAATATCTTGCTGCAATAGACTTACGAATTCAACACGAGCTGGAGGAATGGACAAAGATACTCACTGCAGAAATTGGTTCAGCGTTTTCACTCTTCACTCTAACTGAGATAAGAACTGCGACTGATAATTTCTCAGAAGCAAAGAGGCTTGGCGAAGGAGCTTTTGGTCCTGTTTACCGGGTAAGTTAACTATAAATTTGAATTAATCACAGAAAAAATTATCATATTATTACAAAAATTAGTCTACTGAAATGAAAAATTGTTAATGTCTAGTGATGACAAGAACAACAATATTACGATTACTATTTGAAGGAAGAAAAACATAGATTGGGACACAAGTTTTTGTGAAAACTGACCAAATGGTTCTCAATGTTGTTGCATGAAACCGCTTATATTTGACAATCATTAGGCTAGATCCAGGATTTGGGCTTTTGGATCTGGTAATACTGGGTTTTTCCTTACAAGAACAGGACTGGTATAACAATCCTAGATACAACTACAAATTAAAGAAAATATGAAAAAATAAAAGTATCTAACGACTGTTATCAATTTGTAAAACTGGATTATAATATGCTTAAAACTATCAACTTTTTGAAATAATGATGCATGGCATTATTGTCTTCATTGGGTCTTTTTCATACTAAAATAAATGATGTGATACTCAGTAGTAGTTCCACTTGTCCCAATTTTGATATGTCAAAACTCTTATCCAATCAAAGTCCCGTCAGCTCACATTTAAGAAAAAAAACTCACACATTTGTATCACTACTATGGGACATATTCGTTGCCTATAATTTTGGCTGCAACATTTATCAATTGTTCCTCTGTCTTTTTTTTTTGCGATTACTGTTCCTATGACTTTTGGAGCAGTAATATTGCAACCATGTGATTAAGATACAAATGAGCATGAGTGCCTCTCTGTCCAGGGTCAACTACGTTGTGGAGTTGCGGCAATTAAAAGATTAGCAGTGCATTCAAGGCAAGGTTTGGCAGAGTTCCGAAATGAAATCAGACTCATAGCAAATCTTCAACATTTGAATCTTGTCAAACTGATTGGTTGCTGCATTCAAGATAATGAAAATATACTTGTCTATGAGTACATGCCTAACAGGAGTTTGGACGATGTTTTCTCTGGTATGTCCACTAAAAGGCAACTCTTTCGCATCACTTTCAGATTACAGGCTTAGATCACTTCATTGATATTTTGCAATTAAACTGAACATGCAGATGCTGCAAAGTGGGCATCACTGACATGGCCTAAACGTCAAAATATAATCAACGGGATAGCGCAAGGACTTCTTTACATCCATAATTATTCGCAATCAGAAATATGCATTGTCCACAGAGATCTGAAAGCAAGTAATATACTATTGGATAGTGAAATGAATCCAAAGGTTTCAGATTTCGGGATAGCTAGGATGTTCAGCTCAAGTGTAACAGAACTTCGCACAACTATATTGATGGGAACACGGTATGAGTTGGAATAGCATATACTTTACACTAAGCATTTTTTTTCATAGCTTAGAATGTTCAAGTTTGAAAGTTGAGAATTAATTTTTCATTCTATCAATAATTTTATGAACCATATGAATCAAGTATTGCTTTATTTTCACTTTCCCAGTGGTTACATGGCGCCGGAGTACTTTTTTGGGAATACCTTCTCAGTGAAGTCTGATGTTTTTAGCTTCGGAGTCTTGATTCTGGAGATAATTAGTGGAAGAAAAGTTGCAACTAGTTTCTGTCGATACAAAAGGTCAAACAATTTGATGGCATATGTGAGTAATCTCTTGTGTACCTAAGAAAACAATAACTCTCTTGAATGCCTACAGCTGCCTTCTTATGTATTCTCTATTCTTGAGTCCTTATGTCTTAAGTATTGAGCCGTTATGTCTTTAATAACAAAGATATATTCTCTACTCTAAAAAGGCATGGAGGCTATGGGAAGATGGAAACTGCAAGCAGCTTGTTGACAATTCTCTAAGTGTCGGGGAACACGACCAAGAGGTAGAAATAATCAGGTGCAGCCAGATTGCTCTCCTATGTGTTCAGGCTAATCCAGAGGATCGTCCAGACATGAAGGAGGTAGTGAGGATGCTAAGTTACAACGACACCCAGTTAAAGAATCCTAAGCAACCTTCTTATTTCAACGAACCGATCATGAACATGGTGGCAACGACAAATAACAACTACGCTCGCACTGAATATGTTACTGCCGCACATGTCCATCCAGCTTAATCAGTATTACTATTATGTTTCTGCGTTTACCTATTATAGGCTTGGTAGCTACATATAGATATATATCGTACGGGTTGGTCTGATGCATTGTGATGGTAGTTTCTGTAATCTGTATACATACTGTATGGTGACTTTTTCTTATATGTTTTATTATGCTTTCGGTTGATTTAAGATGTGTATGCAATGTATTGAAACACTTGTTCTGTTCTTGATGTCATTGATGAATGATGAGTCAAATTACCCGCATGTTCAAACCTGTATCTAAAGATCAAAAAAATGTCGTAATTAGGTATTCAATCCTAACTGGGTTACATATGTACAATTGTTTTCTTGGAAGGCAAATTTCTTTCTCCGATCCCTCTAAATAAAATTAAGCCATTTAGGCTGTAATGGGTGTTATTTAGGATGCACTTTTACAAGGTGGATCTCTAATATAATATGATCATACAACAGAATTCAACGTCTAAGTGTAACCTTCATGATCATTTGGAGCATGAAAACCCCAAAGGTATGAATGTTTTCATGATTGGGTGATCATATATTGGTGTGACTAATATTTTCATGTAGGATGAATTCTATGGTCACAATGGCTAGTTTGAGGTTGGTAGCCTATATATAGTCATGTTCGGCCCTTGTGGACTATCTTAGCCATTGTTGAAGTGAGGAAAACTCAAAAGAAGCCAAGAGCAAGGAGGAGAAGCACTTGTGAAGGATTTGGACTGATCCTATGCTTGGAGAAAGTAGTAATTGCATCCATTTTACCTCTACCCTAGTGTGAGCTTGAGAGTGTCACTCTGATCTGTTACTCTTGGTCTATGATAAGGTCTAGACTGGTTAGGCGTTGGTGTTGAGCTATCCAGTGTATGGTTGTGGAAGCCACAAGCTAAGTTTGTACACAGTCTTGGAGCTTCCCATTGGAAAGAAGCATCTCTAGTGGAGTGTCTTTTGACCCACATCTGTGGAATCTTACCTTCGGAGGAGTACCTAGGATTCGGCCCAGCGGGACATGCCCGCGACTTCACCTGAGAGTGAAGTGTGCTCTAGAAGGGATCGCTTGCGCGGAAGGACGGGTCGAGACTCCGGTAGAAATGACCCAACGTGGATTAGAGGAAGGCGCCATCCTTCCGATACCATGAGAAAATTTATGAGCATTTCTATCCGTATCTCCCCCTTCACTACTCATCGTTTTCGATGCGCTCTCTATTTGTTCATCTCTTCTTAATTTATGTTCATGGCTAAAATGACACTTAAAAAGAAATAGATGGAGTACAATATATGTGGAGTCTTACAGCAGCACAGGCTGACAAATCAAAATCACGCTACAGTATATGTGGTGTAGAAGACAAACAGCTAGCGAGGGCTTCGCAACACGGACAACCCCCGCCAGGGACACAAAAGGTGAGTTGGAGCGGTGTCAAACTTCTGCCTAGTCCACAATCGTCATGTTCGGCGACGCCATGCCCGGCGACAAGCCAGGTGTCATGACGGGAGGATGAGCAGGGAGCCGATCGTGCCACATGATTGGATTGGACTGAACTGGACTGGACTGACTGCAATGACGATGATCATCGTCTTTTCACGTGGATCGGCGGGCACTCGCAGAGTCCTTTTCCTTCTTTCAGTCTTTGGTGGATGCCAACGCGTGGGCTCCCGACTGGCTAGAGCGGAGTGCTCCGGGAGAGGTGCTGTTGTGAACAGTGCCGGGTAAAATGGTACTGTTCACAGCAGTAAAAAAAAATCCCCTCGTTCTCCTCGGGTCAAAGCACATGGTTAAGACTCGCACCGGAGTTCACAACGGTCAGCTGAGTCCCTGTGTAGGATCGGGGAGGGGGTTCGGGAGTTTTCTCGGCCTGCGTGAGAGGCTCTTCTCCTTAGCAAAATGCCGTCGGGGGCGGTCTTACCCCCGGCAGGTCGAGTTTTTTTAGTCTTTGGTGGATGGAACCACTGGGCTAGTATGGAGTGGGCGGGATGAAGGAATAAATTAAAACATTTAATTAAAAACCCGTGCATGTTTTTGAGGAAAAAGTCCATTTTACTCTCCCAAACAATTCACTTTGTCTATTTCACCCCCGATTTATACCCTAATGAAATTTGTCTTTTTTGTTTCTCTACCCACAAAAGGAATTTCAAGCTCAAAATTTGCATGACGACAATTCACGCGACAACCTATGTTAAAAAAATTATGACATATTTTTTGATATTGATTGCATAGTGTAATAGCAATTTGTTTTGTCGCACACCTTCATATCTATATTTTGCAATTTCGACCATACCTAGCAGTCTATGGAAGCATCCTATGATATATGCTCATATATATTAGCTATGATTTCGTTTGATGTATAGAAGTTATAATAGAACGACAGTTCACAAGCATGCCATGCCAGAAGCAGTGATCCTATGAAACTGTACATACCACAAAATAATTGTTTAGGTTTTCCTCATTTACTTTTTCAAACTAGAGTGAGAAACGTGACAAAGGCAGGCGTTATCCAGTCGACGCCGGTCAAAGTGCTCAAACTGCTGGATGCGAATTGGCCGGTGTAACAATGTTTAGACTGATAGAACAAGAATCAATACATGAAGCGGACTTTGCTTCGGACTTCAAGGTGCATGTTCCATTTCTATGAATAACTAGGCGAATTCCCCGCGCGTTGTGTTGGTCGTTTGTACGCACCTACTTATATACCGTAAGTGGACGGTGTACGATTGTAGCACTTTTCCTTTAGAATATTCCAAGGTTTAATATCGAACCACAGAGAACAAGCGGGACTTAAACTATTATTTAAACTACTAAATTAATAAAGCAGAGGTCTCTGTGTGAAAAGGATGATTAACAATTAGAGGTGAAAGAGCCTGCGGTTGCAACAAGGTTATAAAAGGGATTCTCTCCTATGGTTTGGGACTCTGGCATGCAACTCGAATTATTGTTCAAATGATAGGTTTAGTATTCTACAAGACATGGTGGTTTCGTTCGTCTCTCGCCCTGTCACGACAAGGATTAATAGCTTCCCACTGGTTTCTTGCACTATGTGATCATCGATAGCATAACCGCTGCAGCAGCTACACTAATGAATTCATGTATTAATTAGATATGGAATAAACGCATCACATAGACTGAACGCATCAAAAGAGTATCGTAAGTATGAGAGTTACATAACCAGGTTTCCCTCGCCACGGAGAGAATATGAGATCTACTCACGCATCATACTGCAACACATGATCATGGCTGCAATGGGACACGAGATTTTGATGTGGACACACAGGTGCCGATCGGCACAGAGGTGTGCCGGTCGGCACAATCTCCCCTTTTGGTGGTGATGATCGGTGATCGCCGCCTTCGCCGCTACAACCTTCAACCTAGGTCAAAGCTTATATCTGTCTCCTCCCCCCTGTTGTTTTGCGACTAAGGTCTCCTCTTTATAGTTCCTTCCGAAGGGCTGGATTTCACCGACTCCGACTCTGATATTTGCTCTGGGCTTCATATTCTCCGAGTGGGCTTCATGTTTGGGCTTCACCCCGATGGTGCCGGTCGGCACGATTGTTGTGCCGGTCGGCACGGCCTCCAAATTCCTCGTTCTTCGGGCCTCCGACAGCTCTTTATCCATAGTCTCTCTATTTTCGCCTGTTTCCTGCAAATCCTTCCAAATGCACAGAAACTACGCATATATGTAATAATAGGGGTTAATTATTAGCAATAATGACATAATAAGGTATTAAAAACACCATATTTGTCATATAAAATGAGTACCTAGAAAGCACCAACAGCTCTCCCACACTCAAATCATTGCTAGTCCTCAAGCAATACAAATCAAGAAAATCACCACCGTGCTTTCATCAGGCTAAGAAGCAAAAACTCTCACAAATCTTCAACTTAGCTATTGTCAATCATCGCATCAAATTAGTATTCCTCCACAAGACCCTCTCTCAATTTTGAAAACAATTTCACCTCAAAACTTGAGTCGACCAAATCAATCACAAGGCTTATCTCAAACAAATATTTTTGTCTCCCTTCATATCACGTAAGATGAATGCAAAAAGCTTCAGACTTCACTCAATTGCTCAAATGTGTTTCCTTCCCTCCCCTATCCTATAGCATAAGGCTCTTTTGTGAATCTCGGAGAGTAGTATAACCAAATTGAATCGAAAGAACAACTAAGTCAACAATCCGCTCAATCATGCCTTCTAAAAGGGAGTTGTCATTATGAGAATACAGAATATAAGCACAAGGATCAAAGGGAATAGGAAATAAACGAGAATAGACGAAATAGAACTAAGGTGGGATCAAGCTTGAAGTGTACGCAGATCTTTTAAATTTGACTCTTCCTGCAGTCTGCTTCTTCTGATATTCATTTTTCTCTTACTTTTCAGCATTTTTTTATATTTTTTTCTTCTGAGCCGATCGGCACAGGATCGTGCCGGTCGGCACATTCTTCCTTTTCTCTTTTTTTTCTTCTTTTTCTCCTTTTTTATTGAGACTGCTATCAGAGCATGTTTTGAACCGAAATCTGTCTGAACTTCGCATTTTGCTTGTAGGTTGTATCAAAGAGGAGGGAGAAACGATGAAATATTGGTTTTTGGATAGAAAGAATTTTGATGGCAGATGACTAGCAAACTGCGATGAAAAATGAAACTTCTCCCTTCTGGCAGATGACAAAGATGTTTTCTTATCAAAAGGCTTATGTGTAGGCTTCTCTCATCTCACTTGGCTTAGTGTAATAGGCACAAAATCAAATCTTTAGCTAAATGCTTCAACCAAGATGACAGAAGGAGTTTTCGAAAAGTGTATAACGCCAAGCGATTATTCAATAAACTCAAGTAGATTGGCAAAACGATCGTCAAAAATAAGATCAAGAATATGGGGCAACGCATCGATTGACAATTAACACTAACTTTATTCAAGACATTGCAATTATTCTTGACCTCAAAGCTTAACTTAGCACACCATCTCAAAGACTCTCTAAGAAAACTCTCACACTTGCACACAATGACTCAAACCATACTAAATTGAAGTAAACGACCTTAAGAAGTGTAGGGCGAATCTCCCACACTCAAACCTTGCAATGTTCTCATTGGAAAAGAAAAACAACTAGACCAACCTAATCGTAAATGCCATGCCTCCTCAACATGCCAAAGATGCTTCGAATGTTCTGCAAGAGAAAGGAGTAATCTTCTTCGGCCATGCTCATCATGTCTTCAATTCTTCTATCAATGTCCCGTTGATACCTATGGCGTCTCTCCATGTCATATTGAAGACGTTCGATGTTTCTTCTGCAGATCGGGCAACAGTTGGCAGGACGATCATGACGCTCATCTTGCAGGGGCGAGTTCCTGCTAAATCCCCTCGGTGCCGGTCGGCACGGGACTCCGTTTGCTTGATGACGCGGCCCTGCACTTCCTTGAGCTCCTACAAGGCTTCCTGTAGCTTCCTCTGCATTAGGTGGTTCGGCATCAACAGGTTCTGACTCGTCTTCCATCGGCTCCTCCTCGGGATCTTCTTCATCCTTCGCAACAAGATTAGCTAATGGGTGTTCATGCGCTGGGGATGTCTCTATATAGCACACCGATTCGGGGGTATATCTCGCTCGTGGCTTTGAAGAAAGACGAGCGGAACGCCGAACTCCCTCTATTTCCTTTGATCTCTTCGGTTCTGGCTCATCATCAGAGGATTCATCATTTATCTCAATGAAATCCACAACCTTGAGGTCGTGCCGATCGGCATCGGTGTTGTGCCGGTCGGCACGGCTGCCGTTCTTTGCAAAATACGCTTCTAGATCTGCGAGGTTGCGTGCTCTTCTCTGCGCAGCATTGTCCCTGTCAATACGCCTCTGAATTTCATCATTGATCTCTTTAGGGGTCATGCGCCCTTTGGCAACAGGGAATCCATCATCAAAGACGAAAGTCGCAGGGATGCATTCAGGATCAGCTAGATAATTCTCAATCTGCTTCTGATGGTCTTTCAGACAGTAAAAACACTTACATCCAAAACCTCTGGTGTTCTTGTGTATCATCTTCTCTTGGAAATCTTCCCAGACAGTCAGGAAGCGTGGGAGCACACCGTGCCGATCGGCACGAGTCGTGTGCCGGTCGGCACCACTATCAGGAGTCCTTCCATTATTAAGCCGAGACCTATGGATGGTCAGAAAGCAATCGCTGTCTAACTCTTCCTTCTCGCTTTCAGTAAGTATTGATTCAAAGGCGATAAGATCATCATATGTCAAAGGACGTTCCATAGCGAGAAGTCTATCCATTGTGTACCTATCGGAGACAGGTGTGCTATCATCAACCTTGGATTTACCTTTGCGTACTAGCACCTCTCTGACCTTCTTCCGAAGGGCGTCATCCATCTCCTTCTTTTCTCTATTGAACGCATCCGCTTCACTCTTGTACATCCATCGCTGCTTCAAGTGCGACCAGACAATCGGATCGTCCTTGGTGGGGTTAAGGTTCCTGTCGCCCTCCCATGGCAGAGTCGGGCTCATTGGCGAAAATCCGCCTTCGCGCCGATCGGAGCCGTCGTCGCGCCGGTCGGCACTGCCGTGCCGATCGGCACCGTCTCCTCCGCTGCCGAACCCGCCGTCTTGCATTGCTCTCTGTTCTAGGGTTTGATTGGAACTCTGGCAGGCGCTCAATTTTTGATGCGGAGATTCGAGACGACTCCTTCATATATATATCCATAATTCTCTTAATCCAAACGGACTCTATCTCTTAAATTTGGAAGTCATCGAAGCATGTCTTGGAGGAAGGGCAAAAACTTGACTCGAAAACGACACGGACTCTCCTGTGCCGATCGGCACGGATCTGTGCCGGTCGGCACAGAGGCAAAATTGCCACGCGCGACTCAATAAAATCAAGAAAACAGAAAACACACAGAAAAACAGCAAAAACATAGTGCTTTTGTTTTACGTCGTTAAGCTCAACCACCCAATTACTTAATCCACATAATATATATCAAATGACTTTAACTCGAAAGTGTCGGGTTCAAGGTATACCTTTAGTCGTTGGCCATTTACCGTGTATGTATTTTGCTTTCCATCCATGATGACAACAGCTCCGGAAGGAAGAACTTTATGAACAAGATACGGTCCATCCCATTTGCTTTTCAACTTGCCTTTACCGAACAACCGAAATCTTGAATTGAATAGCAGCACTCTATCTCCTTCATGAAATTCCTTGGTTTTTTCTTATCATACCACTTCTTGGTTTTTTCTTTATAGATTGCTGCATTCTCATAGGCTTTTAAGGACATTTCCTCGAGTTCACTAATTTGAATCTTTCTTTTCACTGCGGCAGCATCTAAATCCAAATTCATCTCTTTGATCGCCTAATATGCCCTATGTTCTAACTCCACAGGCAAATGACAAGTCTTTCCATAGACGAATTGGTAGGGTGTCATACCTATTGGTGTCTTGAATGTTGTACGATAAGCCCAAAGTGCGCCATTCAACTTGTTTGACCAATCATTTCCTTCTCTTGTAATAATTTTCTGGAGAATTCCTTTCAACTGCTTATTAGAAGTTTCTGCTTGACCATTGGTCTGTGGATGATAGGCTGTTCCAATTCGATGCTCAATACCCATCTTTTTCAAGGTTTTAGCAAAGTCGCTTCCAGTAAAATGAGTTCCACCATCCGTTATAATAACTCTAAGAACACCATATCTTGGAAATATGCACTCATTCAACATCAGCTTGGATTCATGAGTTGTACTGACTCGGCATGGCGTTGCTTCTACCCATTTTGACACATAGTCCACAGCAACCAAAATATATTCATAGCCATGAGAATTAACAAACGGTCCCATGAAATCCATGCTCCAAACATCAAATATATCAACTTGCAGATTATACTTCAAAGGCATAGCATTACGAGCATTAACATTTCCAATTCTTTGGCATTGGGGGCATCTAGCAACGTACCTTTTCGCGTCTTCATGCATCGAAGGCCAATAAAATCCACTAGCCCATACCTTCGCTTGTGTTTGAAAATGCCCATAATGTCCACCATACTCAGATGAGTGGCACTTTTCCAATATGCTTTCGCGTTCCTCGCGGGGTACACACCTTCTAACAGCTCCATCTTCGCAATATGGGTATAGATAAGGATCATCCCATATGAATTTCCTCATTTCACTGACAATCCTCCTTCTTGAATTCTTGCTATAATCGTTCAGGTTCCTTGTGAATCCATTTATGATGTCTTGCATCCATGATTCTCGATGGTCCTTAACTCGAAATAGCTGCTCTTGCGCCATGGCATCACCAATGCATCCTTCCTTGTCCTCAATCATCAAACGAGATAGATGGTCTGCTACTGAATTCTCAATCCCTTTCTTGTCTCTAATCTCCAAATCAAATTCTTGCAACATTAAAAAACGAAGCAATCTAGGTTTCGATTGCTTTTTAGAGACAAGATATCTAATAGCAGCATGATCCGTATAAACAATAACCTTAGAGTTGAGGATGTAGGATCTAAATTTCTCAAATGCAAATATGACAGCTAGCATCTCTTTCTCTGTTGTTGTATAGTTAATCTGGTCATTAAGAGTTTTACTAGCATAGTAGATAGCGTGCACTTTACCTTCTTTTCGCTGTCCAAGAACTGCTCCTACTGCATAATCACTTGCATCTCCAAAGGTAAATTCCAATCCGGAGGTTGCATAATAGGCGCGGAGCATAAGGCTTCTTTCAACTTCCGGAAAGCGGTAAGTCTTTCATCATTCATCTCAAATTCAACGTCCTTTTGTAACAATTCCGTCAATGGCTTTGCAATCTTTGAATAATCCTTGACAAATCTGCGATAAAAATTTGCATGTCCAAGAAAACTTCGTAGAGTCTTAAGATCAGTCGGTGGTGGCAACCTTTCAACTGTGGATATTTTAGCTTTATCTACTTCAATGCCTCGATTAGAAATAACATGCCCCAAGACAATCCCTTCAGTTACCATGAAGTGACATTTGTCCCAATTAAGGACTAAATCAACTTCTACGCACCTCTTTAGGACTTTCTCTAAATTTGCCAAGCAATGATCAAAATCAGTACCATGAACAGAGAAATCATCCATAAATACCTCCATAATGTCTTCAATGAATTCAGCAAATATAGCATTTATACATCTCTGAAATGTAGCCGGTGCGTTGCAAAGACCGAATGGCATTCGTCGATAAGCATAAGTTCCATAAGGACAAGTGAAAGTGGTCTTATGCTGTTCTTCAGGTCAAACCGGAATTTGAAAGAAACCACTATAACCGTCGAGATAGCAAAAATAAGAGTTCTTTGCTAACCTTTCAAGCATCTCATCAATGAACGGTAATGGATAATGGTCTTTCTTTGTAGCGGTATTCAGTTTCCTGTAGTCAATGCACATTCGCCATCCTGTAACTGTTCGTTGAGGGATCAACTCATTATTCTCATTAGGCACAACTGTCAGTCCTCCTTTCTTTGGTACGCAATGCACTGGACTCACCCATTCACTATCAGCAACAGGATAAATCATTCCTGCATTGAGAAGTCTCAGCACTTCTTTCTTCACAACTTCCTTCATGCCTTCCTTCAATCGTCGCATGCCTTCAACAACTGGCTTGGCTGATTCTTCAAGATTGATCTTATGTGTGCAAAAAGCCGGGCTTATTCCTTTGATATCATCAATACTATAACCGATGGCCTTCTTGTATTTCCTCAGAACAGCAAGCAATCGTCCTGTCTCTTCTTTATTCAAAGCACTATTGACGATAACGGGATAAGTTTTGTCTTTGCCTAAGTATTCGTACCTTAGACCGTCAGGAAGTGGCTTCAGTTCTACTTCTGGTGCTGCACCAGGATCCAGATTACCCAAAGGCTCAAATTGAGGATTTTCGCTCCTGTGCCGATCGGCACACCCGGCGTGCCGGTCGGCACTGGCTTGAATTTCCACTTCTTCTCCGTTTGATTCTTCAAACAGTTTATTCAACGGATCTGAATATCCCGTACTGATTTCTTCATCTTTTTCTGAAAAGAATTACTGGAGAGAGGGTGGGTCGTCATTTTCTTGAATGACGGGTGGGTTTTTGAATTCAAAGAGAACTTCCTCTCCACCCAAGGTCAATTTGAGATGACCTTTTCCAGCATCAATAACAGCTTGTACAAGCTTCAAGAAGGGTCTTCCCAAGATAAGGTCTTCAACTCCAACTTCACCTTTATCAAGAACAAAAATATCCACTGGTATAGCATTCTTTTTTACCTCTATGTTAATATCTTTGACAACTCCTAGTGATTTAGTTCTCCTTCCATCCGTCATGATTAGCTCAAGCTCGGTTCCTAGCAATCTTCCTTTTATGTCATAAGGCATATCCATGAATGCTTCATACGTCATCAAACTGACGCGGGAACCAAATCACATAGCGCTTTAGGAAAGTCTCTATGCCCGATTTTGCACGGTATGTAAGGATCAACTTCTGTTCCTTCTGTAAGGCAAACTGCATATACTCCACATAATCCTTCATACGGTGACGGGACAAAACAACTATCAAACAGCTTCTTTGCTTGTTGAACCTCCATCTGGTCAATTTCCATATCATCCTTATATAATTTCCCCAATACTTCACCAATGATAACATCGTCTAGGATTTCAGAAGTTCTAGTGTATTTAGGGAAATTATACTGAATTCCTGTAGCAGAGGCATACCTTGGGTCATATGTTCTCCTCATATTTAGCAGATTCGAGCTGAAATCTATAGGAATCCAATCCAACGGTTCAAACTCATTCAACGGTTTAGCATTGTTCAAGGTTGGATCTCCCATTGGCCTTGGAAATTTATCCACGAAGAGAGAAGAAAGAGCCGCCTTCTCAATCAACTTCTTAGCGTTCTTCACGCTAAGAGAGAAGAAAGAGCCGCCTGCTGCGGCGTCGAGGTGCTCTCGAGCGGACGGCCTCAAACCGTGATAGAAACTCTGTATGAGGAGCCATTCCTCCATGCCATGGTGTGGGCATGCGAGAACGTACTCCTGCATCCTGTCCCAGGCTTCCGCGGTCGACTCTTCTGCGAGCTGTTGGAAGCCCGATATCTTGTTCCGCAGGGCAGTCGTCTTACCCGGCGGGAAGAACTTGGCGAGGAAGGCATTAGAGCATGCCGTCCACGTGTCGAGGGACTCTTGGTTCGCGTAGAACCACTGGAGAGCCTTCCCCAACAGAGAGAATGGGAAAAGCTGTAGTCGGATGGCGTCCTGAGGTGCATCCTTTATGACGAAAGTGTTGCACGTCATCAGGAACCTTTGGAGGTGAGCGTTCGCATCCTCCGACGGCTTCCCACAGAAAGGACTAGCCAAGATCATGTTGATCAAGGCTGGCTTGAGCTCGTAGTCCTTGTTGGTGATGCGCGGGTTGGGACCCACGCGGATGTTCTCCGTAGTCGGCGCGGAGAAATCGTTGATCGTCTTCTCAACAACGGGGTCGGCCATGTTGTTCGATGGGAAGGCCCTGACAACCGGTGGAGGAGACGATTCAAGAGCCAGAGCGTTCTTGCGGATCTGTTTGGTGAGTTTCGCTCGAACTTTCCTCAAGAACTGCTCTGGATCTGAGTGGAAGTTTTCTGGTAGGTCGAAACCAGTCATGCACTGTCCTGTTTCAAATTTCCACAACAAAGAAAGACAGGACAAGGGTAAGCCCGCAAAAGTAAGTGATAATTATTCTTCTCACAAACTTCAATGCATTTATTCAGTTCCTAGCTGCTACTTCCCCGGCAACGGCGCCAGAAATGCTTGTTGGCGGTTCTTATGCGATAAAATTAAATTCATTAATTCCGCAAGCGCACGGATCACCATTGTAGCATTTCACCTTGGAGTATTCCAGGGTTATCGTATTTATATTTCCGCAGGGAAGTAGAGCAAAAGGGAGCTGAACAGTAGCAATGCACTAGATAATTTGGAGAAAGGATAATGTATCAAACTATACTTGAGACGGGGGTAAGATAGGCATGATATATATGGGTGGCACACACATCCTCAAATCCAAGGTAATAAAAGAAAAAACTGTAGTATACATTTGGGAGAGCAACGAGATAGAGCTAAGGCTACCTGTATGTTTACCTAGTATTTACTCTTTCTAGTAGTTTAATCTACAAAGGTTATCTACTCTAGTTAAGATCATCACACATACAAGTCATGTCGTTTCGGGGCACGCACGTGCTAGGTCAACCGATGATGCTAGTTCAAACCTAGGGAACCGTATGCTATAATTAAGACCCTGCTGAGTCCAACCCGGACGTGGTGAATTACAGAGACCGGTGCAGCTGTCACATACACTCGCGGCTACCATCCTCCGTGGGGCTGGGTGCCAAACGTGCATAGGCCAAGATCTAAGCGCCACGCTTACAACCCGCCTAGAGGAACTACTCTTGATCAACGGAGCAGTCCTATCTAAGAATAAACAAGCACAGATTTCACACGACGTCATCTCGACGAAGGCACTCTCTCGTACTTGCGTACTCCAACAATCACGAATCCCACAACAAGACTTCTATGAGCACTTACTTAACAGAATAAATAAACTAAATAGAAAAGAATTACTAAAAGAAATAAATAAAGATAAAACTAATTATATATAAAATAATATCTCAAAAGAGTAAGGATACAAAGAACTATACCGAACTCCGAGAAGACTCCGGAAGCCCGAGAGAGCTCTCACTCTACTCTACTCTACTCTAACTCCCAAAGCTACTACTAAACTAAACTAATGAACACTTGGATGAAGTGTGATGGTGCGAATTGTTTCTGCAGCCGGCCAGGGGTATTTATAGCCTCTCCAGGACCCAGGGGATTAAATAGCCGAAGCTGGAGAGGCGGTGGCGCCAAGGTCGGCCGGCCGGCCAGGTAGGGGGGCCGGCCGGCCGTCCCCTGTGGCGGTTGGCCACCGCCTTCTGCCTCAACGCTCCTGATTCACTCCTGAAGGCGGTCTGAAGGTCGGCTACTTCGTGGGGGCGGCAGAATTGCAGTAGGGGCCAAGTTAAGGCCCAAATGGCCCACCTCTGGTAAGTCGGCGCAAATCCGCTGGGTTGGGCCTTGAATTATGTGTTGTGGACCAGTTTCCAGCCCACCGGAGGAAGCCTGGGGCCTGCGGCCACCAGGTGGGGCCGGCCGGCCAGGGAAATTCCCTGGCTGGGCCCACTTTTCTCCATTATCCACTCCTGCATCCAAATATTCACCAAAACCTGTGGAGTAGCATTATTCCTAACTACTATGCACAAAATCTTGGTGTTATACATTTATTTACCGGTAGGGTGGCGGTCAAATCGTGGTTTAACGACCGCCAACATCGGCACAGGGGCTGTGCCGGTCGGCACTGTCGGCACACGTGTGCCGATCGGCACAGCTGCAGTGCCGGTCGGCGCCACATCAGATCTTGGTATTTTCAGACCATCTGGCACTGGTTCTTCCATCCTCACTGTTAGTTCAATTTCGGATATTGTACAGCTTTCCGCTTCTGTTTTGAGTCCCAAAGAACCTTTGGCTAGCGTCGACCTTTCAAAGGGAATTGGATCTTCTTGAAATTCTTCCCAATGTCTATGCATAGCTTCAGTCTTTGATATCTTACTCAAAAGATCGAGACATGCAGTAGCAGTCAAGTCGAGGAAACTCCCTCCAGCCGAACTATCCAAATGCGTCCTGGAGGTTCCTTCGAGAGACATATAGAATGTCTGAGCAGTCAAGTTATCATCCATACCCAAATCGGGCCCTTGCTTCAATAAAGACTGGAAGCATAACCATGCTTGCGTGAGGGTTTCTTCTTTCGTTTGCTCAAAGTTAACCACTTCTCTTCTCAATCTCTGCACCTTAGGAAGCGGGAAAAAATGCAAACAGAAATTTTCTACCAGCTTATCCCAGTTTCCTTTAGCTTCCCGAACTGCAGATTTATACCAATCCTTGGCTCTTCCGTCCAGAGAAAATAGAAATAGCAACCATCTGTACCAATTCTGAGGCACTCCTTCATGCTTAAAGGTCTGACAGAGAACTTCTAGATCTTGCAGATGTGTGTACGGGTTCTCGTCCTTCGTCCCAGAGAATTTGCTGTTCTCGACCATACTTATGATGGTCGGGTTGAGAACGTATGACGAAGCAGTGACTTTCTCATCCGAAGTTTATGGGATCAGCAATCCTGGAGACGGTAGTGAATGCTCCCTAACCGTATGAGTCGGCTCAGGAGTACCCATCTTGAAAACACTGAAAGAAAACACAAAAACAAACTAGAAAAGAGAGGATTAGAGGTTAGTAGAATAAATAAATAGTAAAAGAACTGGCTTGTTCCCCGGCAATGGCGCCAGAAAACGTGCTTGTTGGTCGTTTGTACGTACCTACTTATATACCGCAAGTGGACGGTGTACGATTGTAGCACTTTTCCATTAGAGTATTCCAAGGTTTAATATCGAACCACAGAGAACAAGCGGGACTTAAACTATTATTTAAACTACTAAATTAATAAAGCAGAGGTGTGTGTGAAAAGGATGATTAACAACTAGAGGTGAAAGAGCCTGCGGTTGCAACAAGGTTATAAAAGGGATTCTCTCCTATGGTTTGGGACTCTGGCATGCAACTCGGATTATTGTTCAAATGATAGGTTTAGTATTCTACAAGACATGGTGGTTTCGTTCGTCTCTCGCCCTGTCACGACAAGGATTAATAGCTCCTCACTGGTTTCGCACTATGTGATCATCGATAGCATAACCGCTGCAGCAGCTACACTAATGAATTCATGTATTAATTAGATACGGAATAAACGCATCATATAGACTGAACGCATCAAAAGAGTATCGTAAGTATGAGAGTTACATAACCAGGTTTCCCTCGCCACGGAGAGAATATGAGATCTACTCACGCATCATACTGCAACACATGATCATGGCTGCAATGGGACACGAGATTTTGATGTGGACACACAGGTGCCTGTTGGCATTTCTTACGCAAAAAGATTTAATTCAATTTCCGCAAGCGCACAGAACACCATTGCAGCATTTCACCCGGGAGTATTCCAAGGTTATCGTATTTATATTTTCCTCAGGGAAGCAGGGCTAAGAATATCATGAATTAACAAGGAAACATCTATTATTTATAACTTGCAAACTAGACCAAAGCAGGGATACATATATGATATGTGTGTGGCACTTAGGAGAACATCCATCGATATAGATATCAAGGAGGTAGCATTTAGTTTGGGAGAACAGCGAGAAGAAGGGTATCAGTCAGCCTAGAGGTTAGCATTTAGTATTTCCTGATAGTCTACAACTATTTACTTAAGCTTTCATTACAGATACGTTCCTGCATATCGGGGCACACACGCGAAGGAATGATGACCAAAATTAGGAGTGCTTAGTTTCAAGAGTACATCAAACCTTAACAAAACTCAATACATAAACAATTGGCTATGAGTGGGGCTGTTTCGAATATTATGATATGGCTCTGGTAGGTAAATAAATCCTCACACTAAGAGAAGTGTGCCAAAACATAAGGGTTTTAGGTACTTGCAGCAATTCAAGAAAAACATCTCTGGATGAAACCATACTAAGAAATTGCAACAAGTCCTAATCATGCTATATCACAATCCACAATGCTCAGACTTGGTGTAACAAATGCAACCCACGGAAATAAGCAAGACTCGTGATGTGATCATGCTCAAATAAAAATAACACATATGTTAGGAGTAGAAGTTGCATCTATGCGATACATGGGAAGCTAATTTGTAACTCGATCATCATTTCCCTTATGCGTAGCATAACACCAAGATTCTAGCATTTATTCGAAACAGGGAGTTTATTTATTCAAGGAACGTTTAGAAATACTTACCTGGAGATCTCCCCAAGCTTGAGTCTTTGCAAGACTTAAGCTTGAATAGGCCGTTTCCTCCGTTCTTCTTGTGTCTGCAAAAAGAATGAGGGTGATACAGGTGGCTAGCCCCTATTGGGCTTTGCCGAGAACCTAGTATTTTTATTTTTTTATTCTATTTTATTTTATTTTTTTTTAAGGAAAGGGCACAATTCAAGAAGAGTATAATATCGTATACAGAAGTACTCACCTGGCGGTCCCTCCCCAAGCTTAGCTCTTGCAACTATGTGCAAAGCTAAGCGATTAAATCTTTCATGTGGAAGCACTGGGTCCGCCTTGTTGGTTCCTTCTTCTTGAATTGTGTGCCTTTCATGTTGCCTGATTGGTTTGCTCTCAGAAAGATCCTGCATTGGTTAGTACAAATCCATTCGTCTACATCGAACATATCTCTATAGGTCCATTGATCAACCTAGACACCACGTCTAATTCGATCAATTATGTGAGGAGAGCAGAGGACGTTATACTCTCCTTCTGTCATGAAAGCATCATAGAGGCATGTATTTTTCTGTTGGTTGAACAGCCACCGGGCATAATCTCAATGGAGAACAAAGGCACAGAAGTGATCTTCACCCAACCAACAGAAAGAGACGCAAGCGATTGATTTATGACTAACAGCTCAACCAACACCCATGTAAGAAAAGAAACTTCAAGAGCAAGGGGTATGGTCAAAAATATGCAGCATATTTTCATGAGAGAGCAACTCAAAGAATCTTTGCATTCACAAAGCATGGAACGATTCAGGCAGCTTTATTATTATATACATATATACTTTTTTTCGAAAGGAGAGGGTATATGACAAAGAGACCATGGAATAATTACTGATGGGTACCGGGCGGTTCCTCCCCAAACTTAGCCTTTGCAGTCGATGCAAGGCTACGCTATAGATTTCTTCATTGAACGTCTTGGTTCCACCACATATGTTTCCTTCTCCCTGTCATAAAAATCCAACCTTTCTTGCAAAATCCCTGGCCTATGATTGTGCACTCGGGTTTTTTTTTTTAGTTTTTTTTTGAAAGCCCGAGGCCTATGATTGGGCACTCGGTTTTTTTTTAATTATATATATACTTTTTTCAATCCCGCGGCCTATGATTGGGCACTCGGGTTCTTTTTTTTAAATAATTTCTAAATGCAGCGGGGTGGGATGGAGGGAAAACAAACATGCAGATGGTTTGAAAAGAAAACAATGCAGATGTGATGGTGATATGCTCAAACAAAATGCAGGTGGGTGCTTAGGCTAGCAGCAAATTAATATAACAGATAGTCGATGTCAATCAAAGATATCTTAAACCATTGCTTCCCCGGCAACGGCGCCAGAAATGCTTGTTGGTGTTTCTTACGCAAAAAGATTTAATTCAATTTCCGCAAGCGCACGGAACACCATTGTAGCATTTCACCCGGGAGTATTCCAAGGTTATCGTATTTATATTTTCCTCAGGGAAGCAGGGCTAAGAATATCATGAATTAACAAGGAAACATCTATTATTTATAACTTGCAAACTAGACCAAAGCAGGGATACATATATGATATGTGTGTGGCACTCAGGAGAACATCCATCGATATAGATATCAAGGAGTTAGCATTTAGTTTGGGAGAACAACGAGAAGAAGGGTATCAGTCAGCCTAGGGGTTAGCATTTAGTATTTCCTGATAGTCTACAACTATTTACTTAAGCTTTCATTACAGATACGTTCCTGCATGTCGGGGCACAAACGTGCCAAAGCAGCAACCCGAGAACTAGGTTCAACTACTTTGGGAATCCGCCTGCTATTGACCTCCCTACTAAAACCATCACCCGAACGTGGTGGATTACAGAGACCGGTACGGCTGTCACACGTACTCGCGGCTACCATCCTCCGTGGGGTGTAGAGCAAACTCACGTCTAGAATAATTCCTTGAACCATACAAGCAACTATCCTAAATAACTTACCCTCACGTTAAGGGCAAGCCAACCATGCATAATAAATCCAAACAAACTGTGCGAGGTCGTAACAATAAGTCGATTATATTGTCTCTACTGCCTAGCTCAACAATTCATTCGGACCTATCGTACACAGACGTGGAACCAACACAGGAATTTCTCTATAACAATTACTTAAATAAATAATTATAAACTAAAAGGAAAACTAAATTAAATAAATAAGAAAATAATTATATTAAAGAAAGTATGAAAGAAAAGATACACGAGAACTTTACCCAAACTCCGAAGAGAACTCCGGAGCTCCGAGCGAAGCTCTCACTTCTACTCTAACTCCCATGACTAAAATACTAATCCTATTCTAAACTACACAAGTGGAATGATCTTCCATGAGCTGAGCGTGACCCTACTTTGGGTCTTCTCTTCTCAAGTGTGATGGTGCGAGTTGCTTCGGAGGCCGAGGGGTCCAATTTATAGCTTGTGAAGGCGGTGGGAGCACCCTGGCCGAAGCTGGAGAGGCGGTGGCGCCAAAGTCGGCCGGCCGGCCTAGGGGGGTGGCCGGCCGGCCATCCCCTGTGGCGGTTTGCCACCGTCTTAAGCGTGGACGCTCCAGATCAGTCCCTGAAGTCGGTCTGAAGGTCGGCTCCTCGCTGGGGTCGGCAGAACTGAAGTGAGGGCCAAGTAAAGGCCCAAATAGCCCACCTTCTAGAATGGCGGTGGAATTCTGCTGGGCTGGCCTCTAATTATGCGTTGTGAATTATTTTCCAGCCCACTGGAGGAAGTCTGGGGCTTGCGGCCACCAAGTGGGGCCGGCCGGCCTAGGGTGGGGCCGGCCGGCCAGGGAAATTCCCTGGCTGGGCCCACTTTTCTCCATTATTCACTCCTGCATCCAAATATTCACCAAAACCTGTGGAGTAGCATTATTCCTAACTACTATGCACAAAATCTTGGTGTTATGTATTTATTTACCGGTAGGGTGGCGGTCAAATCATGGTTTAACGACCGCCAACAACCTCCCCAAGCTTAAACTTTGCTCGTCCCGAGCAAACTCAACTCAGGGTACCGGCGGATCAGGAGTTACAAAGAAGCGCCCCATGGGTAATAAAGATGCAACAACATACTCCCTAAACAGTGGTAAGTTTACGAGAGCACAAAATATTCATGAGTGTTGCAAAAAAAATCGTGGGGCTTATACGTTACACCTTGTCATGCAGCATCGAAGACTAGAACGGCACTTTTGGACAAGTAAACAATTCTAGCAGGTATGCATCCAGAGTTTTTATGTGCTGCAAGGTAAGGTGCAAAAATTCTTCTTCGTTTTGGCAGGCACTTTTCTTACCAGCCAATGTGAGTCTATTCCTACAAGCTTCACTCATCCTACCTTCTACCAAATTGAGGCTTTGTATGTGGAGCTTGGTAAGGAATGCGCAAATGTCATGCATATATTGTAAAGCTAAAGAATGAGTCTCAATCAACATAGCAACTCCATTTATTTTGGTCATAAGAAATGATGTGATGGAGGGGGAGAAAATGGACTCACACTTGTGGAAGGGGGTTTTGAAAACATTGGTCCTTTATTTTGCTCAAGATGTTTATGATAAGAACCATATAGCCATTGACTGTCATGCAACCATGGAGGGTTTTTTTTTTTTACTACTCCATGGTGCAAGGGGCCATAAATTTTGCATGGTTCAAAAGGAAACGTTTTGAAATATTCTTGAGCTTTTTGGATGGACCAAAAGTTTTGCAAACTCTGAAAAATGTTTGGTTGATTTATCCAAACATTCCCCTTTTTATTTGGTGGAGAGAAATTTTCGAAAACACACGCGAAGGAATGATGACCAAAATTAGGAGTGCTTAGTTTCAAGAGTACATCAAACCTTAACAAAACTCAATACATAAACAATTGGCTATGAGTGGGGCTGTTTCGAATATTATGATATGGCTCTGGTAGGTAAATAAATCCTCACACTAAGAGAAGTGTGCCAAAACAGAAGGGTTTTAGGTACTTGCAGCAATTCAAGAAAACCATCTCTGGATGAAACCATACTAAGAAATTGCAACAAGTCCTAATCATGCTATATCACAATCCACAATGCTCAGACTTGGTGTAACAAATGCAACCCACGGAAATAAGCAAGACTCGTGATGTGATCATGCTCAAATAAAAATAACACATATGTCAGGAGTAGAGGTTGCATCTATGCGATACATGGGAAGCTAATTTGTAACTCGATCATCATTTCCCTTATGCGTAGCATAACACCAAGATTCTAGCATTTATTCGAAACAGGGAGTTTATTTATTCAAGGAAAGTTTAGAAATACTTACCTGGAGATCTCCCCAAGCTTGAGTCTTTGCAAGACTTAAGCTTGAATAGGCCGTTTCCTCCGTTCTTCTTGTGTCTGCAAAAAGAATGAGGGTGATACAGGTGGCTAGCCCCTATTGGGCTTTGCCGAGAACCTAGTATTTTTGGTTTTTTTATTCTATTTTATTTTATTTTATTTTATTTTATTTTTTAAGGAAAGGGCACAATTCAAGAAGAGTATAATATCGTATACAAAAGTACTCACCTGGCGGTCCCTCCCCAAGCTTAGCTCTTGCAACTATGTGCAAAGCTAAGCGATTAAATCTTTCATGTGGAAGCACTGGGTCCGCCTTGTTGGTTCCTTCTTCTTGAATTGTGTGTCTTTCATATTGCCTGATTGGTTTGCTCTCAGAAAGATCCTGCATTGGTTAGTACAAATCCATTCGTCTATATCGAACATATCTCTATAGGCCCATTGATCAACCTAGACACCACGTCTAATTCGATCAATTATGTGAGGAGAGCAGAGGACGTTATACTCTCCTTCTGTCATGAAAGCATCATAGAGGCATGTATTTTTCTGTTGGTTGAACAGCCACCGGGCATAATCTCAATGGAGAACAAAGGCACAGAAGTGATCTTCACCCAACCAACAGAAAGAGACGCAAGCGATTGATTTATGACTAACAGCTCAACCAACACCCATGTAAGAAAAGAAACTTCAAGAGCAAGGGGTATGGTCAAAAATATGCAGCATATTTTCATGAGAGAGCAACTCAAAGAATCTTTGCATTCACAAAGCATGGAACGATTCAGGCAGCTTTATTATTATATATATATACTTTTTTTCGAAAGGAGAGGGTATATGACAAAGAGAGCATGGAATAATTACTGATGGGTACCTGGCGGTTCCTCCCCAAACTTAGCCTTTGCAGTCGAATGCAAGGCTAAGCTATAGATTTCTTCATTGAACGTCTTGGTTCCGCCACATATGTTTCCTTCTCCCTGTCATAAAAATCCAACCTTTCTTGCAAAATCCCTGGCCTATGATTGGGCACTCGGTTTTTTTTTTTGAAAGCCCGAGGCCTATGATTGGGCACTCGGTTTTTTTTCTTTTTTTTAATTATATATATATTTTTTTTCAATCCCGCGGCCTATGATTGGGCACTCGGGTTCTTTTTTTTTAATAATTTCTAAATGCAGCGGGGTGGGATGGAGGGAAAATAAACATGCAGATGGTTTGAAAAGAAAACAATGCAGATGTGATGGTGATATGCTCAAACAAAATGCAGGTGGGTGCTTAGGCTAGCAGCAAATTAATATAACAGATAGTCGATGTCAATCAAAGATATCTTAAACCATTGCTTCCCCGGCAACGGCGCCAGAAATGCTTGTTGGCGTTTCTTACGCAAAAAGATTTAATTCAATTTCCGCAAGCGCACAGAACACCATTGTAGCATTTCACCCGGGAGTATTCCAAGGTTATCGTATTTATATTTTCCTCAGGGAAGCAGGGCTAAGAATATCATGAATTAACAAGGAAACATCTATTATTTATAACTTGCAAACTAGACCAAAGCAGGGATACATATATGATATGTGTGTGGCACTCAGGAGAACATCCATCGATATAGATATCAAGGAGTTAGCATTTAGTTTGGGAGAACAACGAGAAGAAGGGTATCAGTCAGCCTAGAGGTTAGCATTTAGTATTTCCTGATAGTCTACAACTATTTACTTAAGCTTTCATTACAGATACGTTCCTGCATATCGGGGCACAAACGTGCCAAAGCAGCAACCCGAGAACTAGGTTCAACTACTTTGGGAATCCGCCTGCTATTGACCTCCCTACTAAAACCATCACCCGGACGTGGTGGATTACAGAGACCGGTACGACTGTCACACGTACTCGCGGCTACCATCCTCCGTGGGGTGTAGAGCAAACTCACGTCTAGAATAATTACTTGAACCATACAAGCAACTATCCTAAATAACTTACCCTCACGTTAAGGCAAGCCAACCATGCATAATAAATCCAAACAAACTGTGCGAGGTCGTAACAATAAGGCGATTATATTGTCCCTACTGCCTAGCTCAACAATTCATTCGGACCTATCGTACACAGACGTGGAACCAACACAGGAATTTCTCTATAACAATTACTTAAATAAATAATTATAAACTAAAAAGAAAACTAAATTAAATAAATAAGAAAATAATTATATTAAAGAAAGTATGAAAGAAAAGATAAATGAGAACTTTACCCAAACTCCGAAGAGAACTCCGGAGCTCCGAGCGAAGCTCTCACTTCTACTCTAACTCCCATGACTAAAATACTAATCCTATTCTAAACTACAGAAGTGGAATGATCTTCCATGAGCTGAGCGTGACCCTACTTTGGGTCTTATCTTCTCAAGTGTGATGGTGCGAGTTGCTTCGGGTGGGGCCGGCCAGCCAGGGAAATTCCCTGGCTGGGCCCACTTTTCTCCATTATTCACTCCTGCATCCAAATATTCACCAAAACCTGTGGAGTAGCATTATTCCTAACTACTATGCACAAAATCTTGGTGTTATGTATTTATTTACCGGTAGGGTGGCGGTCAAATCATGGTTTAACGACCGCCAACAGTGCCGAGCGGCACAGAGGTGTGCCGGTCGGCACAATCTCCCCTTTTGGTGGTGATGATCGATGATCGCCGCCTTCACCGTCATAACCTTCAACCTAGGTCAAAACTTCTATCTGTCTCCTCCCCCCCGTCGTTTTGCGGCCAAGGTCTCCTCTTTATAGTTCCTTCCGGTTACGGGCTGGATTTCACCGACTCCGACTCTGATATTTGCTCTGGGCTTCATATTCTCCGAGTGGGCTTCATGTTTGGGCTTCACCCCGATGGTGCCGGTCGGCACGGCCTCCAAATTCCTCGTTCTTCAGGCCTCCGACAGCTCTTTATCTATGGTCTCTTTATTTTCGCCTGTTTCCTACAAATCCTTCCAAATACACAGAAACTACGCATATATGTAATAATGGGGGTTAATTGTTAGCAATAATCACATAATAAGGTGTTAAAAACACCATATTTTGTCATATAAAATGAGTACCTAGAAAGCACCAACACGTTGCTGCGGGAATTAAAGATGATTTTCAAATGAATAGTAGGGTAACAAAAATTAGTACATGCGGGGGATTTTAGAGACAAAAAAAGACTGATGATTTCTCTATATGTCTGCTTCTCTTTAGAAAGGATATCAAATCCTACTTTGTAGTGATAATCCAAGTAAATGAATTAGCCTTGTTGCATGACATGCTGCAAGAAGCCAAGAATGGACATGTTTTTAGAACATAATAGAAAAGAAACAAAGAACAAAGTGGGAAAAGAAAAATGAGGAATCCTGACACATGAGAGGAGAGTTTGCGAACTTTTAAAAAATATGGCGCACTTTATGATACCAACTGTGAATGCTACGATGTTTTTAAAAAATATGGCGCACTTTAGGATACCAACTGTGAATGCTACGATGTTTTGGGGATAAGAAGATAACAATCAGTTGGCCCATTTGCTAATCGCTACAATTTGCCGAATGAGATGTCATTATACAGATCGGATATATGCTCTGACAAACTGACTGCCTAACCACTGGTTCATGTATCGTAGGTAAGGAGATGCTATGAGACAAAGGATGCAAATCCGAGTTCATATAGGTGCTCTTTCACGCTTATGAACAGAACTGCATTGCACCTAGGACCTTAATGACAGCACATGAAGTTTATTAGAATTTATGGATTGAATTTGTATGACAGCATAGGTCAGTTTTTTTAGAGGAAGCATATGTCAGTTGTTGGTGAGATTATAGGATATTAAATTCATGAAACTGAACCGTTTCTTATCTTATATTAGTGATTTACACAATGGATGCAGCGTATACCATCTAAAAATACACATTGGAGCAATGTACGGATACTGCAGCTTAATTATACAAAAAAATAAAATAAGAAAGAGAAACCTTACATGATGTGCAGCACCACCTGAGAAAAATGCAGAGGAAGAATGAATGATTAGATAGATAAAATTATTTGGTTAGTGGCTCTCCATGAACAGAATAGCGAGAAATACATTGAGAGAGGGGGAGGGGGGAAGAGAGATTGAGAGACTTGGACTGAACCTGGATGAAGCTCTGATTCTTGCACAGAAAAAAAATATTATTTACCAACAACACTACCTGCATGCGTGAGAGAGGGAAAAGTAACGCAACCATTTGACAGGCAAACAAATCAAGAATTGAAAGATTGATACGTTGAGAGAGAGAGAGAGAGAGAGAGAGAGAGAGAGAGAGAGAGAGAGAGAGAGAGAGAGAGAGAGAGAGAGAGAGAGAGAGAGCTCAGGGCTGTCTGCTAAGAGGTGGTTGATAAACTCCAGTTCCACGAAGATGGAGGCATGGAGGACACGTCTGGATCCCCAAGACTCAGTGATGAGGAGCCTGGAAAGGTCCTGCCAAGAAACTGAAACAAACATACAAAAATAAAATTAGAAAGGGAGGGAGGAACAGAAATTGATTTCGGAATGGAGCAGTCCTGTGGTAGCCCGGTAGCCAACGCTCTTCACCGTGGTGTATTATTTATCTGGTTGCCTTCTCAAACCATGATTTCTAGTGAGAACTGAAAAAGAGAAACCAATGAGGTAACGCATGGCTGGTAGACTGCGGGGTTTAATTGGAATAAAAACTGACGTGTTTCTTTATTAACAGAAACTGATGATTTGATGCTGTGGAGGAATGTTGGTAAAAGTCAGTGCATCGGATGGTTGAAAGAAACACACATTGTTCGATCGGATGGATGAAACAATTAAGGTGATGTGGCAGCATGAGGATTTAGATATATAGCAATCAATGATACTTAGTGGGTTGTATCTATATAAGATATATATATAGATAACAATTACATGTTGCATCATCTTGTGGGTGGAAGAATACCAAGTCTTACGTTAAGCAAGTTCCGGCGTAATGCCTTGTACTTGAATTAATATAGGGATAGCATTTTTCCTTGAGGGGGTGCGGTGATAGCGCAAACTACAACGTATTCTTGTGTGTTGTAAAAGTCCTTGGACTATCAAGAAAACTTCCAGAAGAGAAAACAACATGTTATTTAATTTGTTCTTGCATACACCAGCAACATACCATGGTGAATCAGTATGACGATCCCGAAACTTTTGAAAAACTAGAAATAGCCAAACATACATACTATTAATTAGTTCACTCTCGCCGGCTTATACTGCCAACTCTCTAGTGTCTTAATTTGTGAGATCAGATTGCCAACGTAACTTAACTACGTGTTGCTCTCTCTCTCTCCCCCAGCTGTTACCTTGGCTGTGAAAGCGCCTCTATGCCTTGTTTCAACATCAACGAAAACTTGGGATTTCTCACTACGGGAAACCCCTCCTTTGCCGTGGCAAAGGGCTAGATGCACTCGGCAAAGCCTTTGCCGAGTGTTGCACTCGGCAAAAAACACACGGCAAAAAAGTGCTGGCAAACAGTACTTTGTCGAGTGTAATTTATCGGGCACACGGCAAAGACTTTGCCGAGTGCCCCACGTGGCACTCGGCAAAAAAAAGGTGTTGACGGCCTTTAGCCGTCAACCAACACTTTGCCGAGTGCCGTGGGCCTCGGCACTCGGCAAAGTTTGACAGTTTGCCGAGTGCCGCGGGCCCAGGCACTCGGCAAACCCTTGCCTCTTTGCCGAATGTCACGCTGGCACACACGGTAAATAATGGCATCTTTGCCGAGTGTCCACGTCACGACACTCAGCAAAGACGATATACACTCGGCAAAATATTGTTCCAGATTGCAATAAACGTTTTAAATCGACTACAACCTGGACCACAATCACAAAAAAATATCATATATCACATATATCAGCCAAAACATCATCACATATCACATATTTGAGCCCACATCATCACAAACTCAACATATCACATAGATGAGCTCCACCATCATCACAAACTCAACATATCACATAAAAAGCTCCACCATCATCACAAACACATCACATAGAGGTCCACGATCATCACAAACACATAGTCCACCAACCGTCATCACAAACTCCCACACGATCACGACACATAGTTATAGAAGTTGAAATACAATTACAAGTTTATTGACGAGGCGGCCACGGCGACCAAGCATTCGGCGGGGAGATCGGATTGTTGGATCCCGCCGATTGATTCTGCACGAGCAAAGTAATACAAGTATTTAAGTTGTAGGTTAGAAGCATATAAGCTAAAATGTGTAGGTTAGAAGCATATAAGCTAAAATGTAATAGAAGTATTTAAGTTGTAGTAATAGAGGTTCATAGTAATAAAACTTATAAGACAAAATGTAGGTTACAAGCTAGCATAGCTAAACCCTTCAATTACTTCACTATATCATACTTGAAGGTAAGAAATTAAAGTACAAAAGATTTGAAGTGACTCACCGGAGTGTCTGCAGGAGGAGTGCCGGTAGGAGAAGTACCATCGAAGGGAGGAGGACCGCCGAAGGGAGGAAGACCGCCAAAGGGAGGAGGACCGCCGAAGGGGGGAGGACCGCCGTAAGGAGGTAGTGGTAGAAGAGGGAGTTGCCCTGGCTGTGGCACCGTACCATGAGTCTGCATGTAAGCGAACATCTGCGCCATTCGCTGGTCATTCCTCTGCCGCTCTGCCTCGAGCTTCGCATCCATCTCAGCCTGCATCCTATGCCGCTCTTGCTCCAACTTCGCATCCATCTGGGCCTACAATATGTCATCGATCCCAATGTTACAATGCAAGGCAATACCATGTACAAATCAATGAACAACGAATTAAACCAAAATTACCTGGATTTGCTCAATCTGCATCTGTGTAGCGCTAGGCCGTTGGCGTATAGGCGGGGCTGAGCCCGTGCTCCTTGCTCAGATCTGGGAGAGGGTGGGAGTAGAGGTCGTGTCGATTGTGCTGTCGCCAATCCAGTACCGGCCATGCTTCTTACCTCCACCCACCCTCATCACGACCTCTCCATCATGGGGCTCGGTGCTCGGATCCCACTCTGGTCCATGGACCTCCCTTGCCGCTGAGGTGTACTCACTGAGACGGCTGTGGACGGTAGCGTTGCTGTACGCCTCGGACGGGTCCTCCGGGTTGTAGTCGATGTCGGCCGTCGCCTTGCCCTTGTGGGACAGAGCAAAGGCCTTCAATTGCCCGCAAGGCTGGCCACCATGTGCCGCCGACTGCAAGGAAAATAGAAAGATGATTAGAAGTTATGGAGAATATTAAGTGTTTAAATAAAGAAGTTGAGTTCACGTACCCATCTAGCTGCGTACTGGGAAAGGGTAAGGTTGCCTTGATGGTGTGGTGCCCCAGGCATCATCAAGCGCCGCTCCCGGCAAGCGTTGTGTGTCTCATGCCACTGGGGGTCGCACCATTTGTTGACAATATAGGACAAAGCCGTCCAATGGGAGGCGCACCACCACGGAGGCACCTACACGTCATCAAGTATAGAAATATGAGAAGATCAAATTAAGCGTACTTAATCTCTTAAGAGTTCGGTATTCATGTTTACCAGCATGTATTGCTCTCGGGTAAGCTCAATGGTTCGTGCCTCCTTTTTTTCCACCTTCATGTGACAGGCATTAGCGTAGAAGGTTACGACGGCCTGGACGCGCGACTCGTAATGCATATCTCTGACGAGTTTACGACATGCATTGTTCGTCACACGAGCCGCCATCTCCTCCTTCCCAGGCTCGCATCTGAAGAAATCCTGCATCAAGACGCAATGTACACTGTCATTATTTGAATAATATCCAATGAATGCGATGTATTGACCAATGCAGTGCAACGAAGATTTACCCACATCTCAGACATCACCCTCTCCGCCTTGTGTTGAAAAACCCTGTTGTCCCGATCTGGGAGATCGGCGGCGTTTCTGTAGTGGCTCCTGCTTGCCGGCGTAGAGCACCATGCCAGGGAAGTGTAGCCTGCACAAAATACCCAGGATGCCATTGGGAAGGCGCTTGTGATCACCTGCCTCGATCACGTCCCAACCCCTGCCCAAATGAATGAGACAAAATAATAGATGTTATTGTGATTTTGAACATATGAAATGAGAAATTAGCGATAAAAATTAAAAATTACGTACCTAGGCGGTATGGGTCGAACCATCGGCCGTTTCTCAGGAGGACTCGGCCGAGTCGGGAGCTGTGAGGGACCTCGCAACCACACACTCTGCAAGTCCTCGGAAGCGGAACCGGACCCGCCTGTCTCCGCCTCCTCGTCCTTGTCCTCCTCCTCCTTAGAGCCGTGAGCAGAAGGTAACTCCTCCTCCTCCTCCTCTTCCTGGTGCTCCTCCTCCTCCTCCTCGGACTCCCCCTGGTGCTCCTCCTCCTCCTCGTGCGCGGAAGGTGTAGGCGACGGGTCTCTCCTGCCTCCTCGACCCCTGCCTCCTCCTCCTCCTCCTCCTCCACCTCGTCCAGCTCCTCCACTTCTGCCTCGCCCCTTCCCTCGCCCCTTCCCTCGTCCCTTCCCGGACCCCTCAGCTTCATCGGACCTCTTCCCCTTCCCAGTCGCTCTGTTGTAAAGCGACGACACCGACCTCAACACACCCCTGCCTACCATGTTCGATCAATCACCTGCAATTGAAAAGATGAAATCCATCAGTACTTCCAAATAGATGCAAAACAAATAAAACATATATAATTAGAAAGTAACATATATATATTATTGGAAATATGAAAATAATTTTAAAAGACCATACATGTATCAGAAATAATCATCATAATCGGGATTAGCTTCATCATATGCCTCATCATCACTATCAGGCATGTCGATAACGTTTTGCACGTTCGCCGGAGGAGGAATGTCGCGTTCGTCCTCAATGTTTAAATGTAACCGCTCAAGTAATTTCAAATCGTTCACATTATGAACCTCATCTCCGGCATCGTCGTCAATAACGGTTTCATTCTCTACTTCCATTTCGATCTCTTCGGTTAAGTCTATCTGAAAACCCTCTTCTTGCCCATGTTCTTGAAAGAACTCTCCGTTGTCTGGGTTTGGCACTATATTGTAATCTTCATTGTTTGGGACAGGTAGTTTGCCGTGTGGCGCTACCTTGTACACAACATCCCAACCCTTGATACGGTCGTCGGTATGGCACGGGTATGAGAGATAATAAACTTGTGTGGCCTGTTGCGCCACAATGTATACATCGTCTCCTGGGTACACTGATGACTGTCGAATTTCGACTAGGCCAATATTAGGGGTCCGTCTCACTGCTTGAGGATCAAACCAATGGCATTTGAATATGCAGGAGTAAGAGGTTTGTACCCATGAAACTTGAGTTCGTATATTTCTTCAACTATTCCGTAATACTCGACCCCATCGTCCCCCGGCGTAAAAACTCTGGTATTGGTGGTTCTTCGATTGGGCCGACTCTGCTCGTAGCTTGTTGTGTGAAAGCGGTACCCATTAACATCATAGCTTCGAAATGACCTAACCCTATAGGCACAGCCATCGGCAACCTGTCTTAGATCGGCACTCATAGACGCATCAGTTTGGCTCTACAAGTTCAAGCAGGATCGTTAGTTATATTATTCGCACGTACGAGCAACTTGTAAGTGATACGAAAAATTGCTAAATACCTTTTGTTTGAACCAAGAAATGAAATCAAGCATTTCATTTCCCGCACCCTTTGAAATAAGGATATCAACTTCCTGTGCGGTTGGTTCTCTTGATCCACGCCAGAATTCATGAATAAACTCCCTGTACCAACAAGGAACAAGTTAGTTGGACGCGGAATATTGAATACTAAGAAAAAAAATTGGACAGTAACTTACTGCATGTACGGCAACACTTCGGAAAGGTTGGTCAACACATATAGCATGATAGTGCGCCACTCTTCATGTTTCAAGGTCTTGTTTGTCCCTTCACTTGCAGTTCCGTGTTGCCCTAGGAAAAGGCTGAGCTTTGATTCGTTTTCGCCAGCATTGTAACGAGGAGCTGGATAATGCACGCTCGGAAGGTTGTCTGAATAGTATTTTGATGTGAAGTTTGACACCTCCTCCAGAACGTAAGCCTCTGCAATGGAAGCTTCAATTTTGCATTTATTCTTGCATTTCGTTTGAAGAACCTTTTGACACCTCTCAATTGAATAGCACCAACGGTTCTGCGCAGGCCCCCCCATTCGTGCCTCATACGGGAGGTGCAAAATCATATGCGCCATTGGAGTGAAGAAGCCGGGTGGAAATATCTTCTCCAACTTACAGAGCAACACAGGCGCCATTTTTTCCATGTCTGCAATTACGGTCTTAGATACCTCCTTGGCACAAAGCTGGCGGAAGAAATAGCTCAACTCTGCCAGCACTAGCCACACATGATCAGGGAGATAGCCTCGAACCATCACCGGAAGAAGCCGCTCAAGCCACATGTGATAGTCATGACTCTTTGTCCCGTTGATTCGCATAGTTGTTAAGTTCACCCCTCTACTCAGATTCGCTGCAAACCCATCAGGGAACATTAACGTTTTGAACCATTCTAGTACTTCCCTCCTTTGAGGTCTCGTAAGGACGAAATCGGCCGGAGGCTTCCTCCATGACTTGCCAGATTTAGGAGGCGCCATGTTTAGCTTAGGTCTATCGCATAACGCTGCTTGATCGACTCTTGCCTTCACGTTGTCCCTTGTCTTATCAGGAATGTCCATGATTGTTCTGAAAGTGGAACGCCAATGCCATGTTCAGTGTGCATTAGGTCAATGTTATGTGAAAGAAGAAGGTCTTCCATATAGGAAAGCCTCCACAAGCCGCAGATCTGAGTGAAGGCATGTAGCTCACCATATCCCACAAAACCACCTTCTTGTTCATCAACCACGAGAGCATCTAACTGAGCACGCACCTCGGCACCTGTCATGAACGGCCGTGCCTGGTGGTGCACTGCGACACCTTTCGTGAAATTCTTTTTGTCTCTTCTGAATGGATGGTCAGGAGGGAGGAATTGTCGATGTTGGTCGAACGAAGAAAACTTGCCACCCTTCTTCAACCAAATGAACCTCACAATTGTCTTGCATACTGGGCATGGGAACTTGGAGTGAACACCATGGCCGCAGAATGTCCCATACGCCGGCAGGTCATGCAGAGAGTAGTGGTAATTAACATACATTCTGAAGTTTTCCTTTCTAGATTTATCGTATGTCCATACCCCTTCCTCCGAAGCACGGACCAAATCATCGATCAGAGGCTCCATATACACAGACATATTATTCCCCGGGTTTTCAGGAATTATCAGCGACAAGAATATGTTCTGTCGTTGAAAGAGGAGCCCGGGGGGGGGGGGGGGGGAGATTCAGGGGTATAACAAAAACGGGCCAACAACTGTACGGGGCAGCTCCCATTCCATAAGGATTGAACCCATCTGTTGCCAACGCCACACGTACATTACGAGCCTCCAGAGCTTTTATGTCGTGAATCTCATCAAAATGTTTCCAGGCTTCACCATCAGATGGATGTACAAGCTTATCGGGATTGTATCGGACTCCATCTTTGTGCCATGTCATCTGTTTCGCGGATTCCTCGGTCATGTAAAGGCGTTGGATCCTCGGTATGAACGGAAGGTACCGTAGGATTTTCGCGGGGACCGCGAGCTGCCTCTTTTGGCCATCAGCAGCGTCTACCTCCATGAACCTAGAGGATCCACACTTTGGACAGTATTTTGCTTCCGTGTGTTCTTTCCTAAATAAGATGCATCCCTTCGGACACGCATGTATCTGCTCATATGGCATCTTAAGTGCACGAAGAAGTTTCTGTGCCTCATACATGTTCTTTGGCAGAATGTGACCTTCCGGAAGCAAGGTGCCAATAACTGTCAACATAACATCGAAGGCGTTTCGACTCAAGCTGAACTGGGACTTTACGGCCATTAGGCGTGCAATGGCATCCAGCTGAGAAACCTTGGAATGCATGTGAAGAGGTCAATGTGAAGAAGACAACATGTCGTAATACGCCTTTGCGGTCTCCTCTGGCTCCTCCTCTCTACGTTCTTCATCCACATTGAAATGTGCTTCATGGTAGTCATGTAACATGTCTTCTACCCCACCATCAGCATCATAATCATCGACGCGTTGTCTCACGACGTCGTCTCTTCACACGTTCGGCTTCACCATGGTACAACCACCGAGTATAGCCTGGCGTAAATCCATTCAGACATAGATGTTTAGCCATCACATCCTTTGTTTTTCGTCGCGTGTTGTTACAACAGCTGCAGGGACACCAAGTGGCACTCGCTCCTTTAGCCTTGGCAAATTCTAGTTCCATGAAAGCTTCTGACTTCTCAATCCATTCGTCGGTAAACTCAGTCCGACTTAACCGGCCCGTGTACATCCACTCACGGTCTTCCATCCTCTAACTATACATATCAACGAGTAATATGAAATTAATTCATTTGCATCGATCTACACGATGTTCCAACTGTCTAATAGGTGAAGATAGGTCCTAATCCCACCCGAGGATGCGTAGATGCAGTTAGTTTCCAAGGTCTACTCCTGTTCGAGACAGAATTTCGACAGCACCTCCCCGCTGTTCTCCAAATACACGTCCCGTCAGGGAGATTGTGTATCCGGAGAACAACAGGGAGATGATGCCGAAACTCTGTCTCGAACCGGAGTGGACCATGGAAACTAACCCTATCTACGCATCCTCGGGCTGTCCAAAAAACGTGGACAATTCGAAACTGATACAGTCTTAGATATGCAAAGATCTGCATATCTCCAACTGTATCTCTTTCGAACGGGAGACGCCAAACTAGGTTACGCATAACCTACATACATGAATGGAAAAAGGGGTAGGTTATGCCTCAACTTTCTGTGCTGCAAAGTGACCGGTGGAGGACGGTGTGCACAAGCCTCTCCTGCAAAGAACGGAACATAAAAGAGTCAATTTCACCACTTGGCAAAATTCAATATAGTACACAGCACTATATCTGTGACATCAGCCATGTCGTTCTTGTCGACGAGAGGCCAAAGTGCTGGCTGACTAGTTTAGCCAAAGAAATCAACCTCATGGTCCTTAATCCATTTCAATCCAACAATCTACACATTTGAGTCCAACAAACTAACACGTGGTCCTTAATCTATTTCATCTCCAAGCAATTTCACAATTTCATTTCCAAGCATTCACAATTTCACTATTTCATTTCCAAGCATTTCACAATTTGCAAGCAATTCATATTTGCATAATTCAAACCAATTTCATTTCCAACATTTTCATTTCACAACAACAGAAAAGAAAAGGAAAAAAAATAGCAACACGGGCCTCACCTCACCTGGACGACGAGCTACGGACGTCGGAGACGAGGTGGCGCCGGGGCAGGTCGACGGGGCGGGGGCGGGGGCGCGGACGTCGAGGCACCAGCAGGACACCTCGTCGGGGTAGCTCGTCGACGGGGAGGGGCTGGGGCAGTAGCTCGTCGGAGGAGAGGCCGGGGCAGCAGCACGACGAGCTACGGACGTCGGAGACGAGTTGGCGCCGGGGCAGGTCGACGGGGCGGGGGCGCGGACGTCGAGGCACCTGCAGGACACCTCGTCGTGGCAGCTCGTCGACGGGAGGGGCTGGGGCAGCAGCACGACGGGGAGGGGCAGCGCGACGGGAAGGCCGGCCTCGTCAGGGTCGCCGGCCGGGTGGCCCCCCACGTACGGCGTCCCTCGCCGTGTCCAGTGGAGGAGGACGCGCCTCGGTGGAGGAGGGCCGAGGGTCCGGCGGGGTGGACGAGGGCGTCGGCGAGGCGGCGCGAGGTGGACTCGGTGGAGGAGGGCCGAGGGGCGGGCGGGATGAAGGAATTCGTCGGTGCGGTGCGGTGGAGGGCAATGGCGCGCGGCGCAGTGGAGGGCGGCGCGGTGGGCGGGACCGGTGGGCGGGCGCGGCGCGGTGGGCGTGCACGGTGGGCGGGCGAGGCGCGGTTGGAGGGCGGCGGCGCGGTGGGAGGGCGGCGGCGGCGGCGCGGTAGGTGGGGAATGGAGAAGAAGAATGAGGAGAGGAGAAGAAAAGAGGACGCACGCGGCTAAGTGTAGAATCAACAGGTTTGCCGAGTGCCCGCGATCCGGCACTCGGCAAACCCAACGTTTGCCGACCGCAGCTAGCCAGGTGGCCCTCGGCAAACATTTCTTATTTTTTTTTCAACACACTATATTAGATTTCAAACATACTTTTCTTTAACATGTTTATTTCAAATAAAAAAAATTCAATAACAAAGTTTCATAACTTTTCGATATCTACAACTTTTATTTTTACTATTTCTCTACCCGAGGTCATTTGAATAAATGAAATTTTCAAATTTTAAGAAATTCAAATTTGAATTTCGTTGACTATTTGATTTCAAATGAAAAACTTGTCAACGACAAAGTTTCATAACTTCTCGATATGTACGACTTTTATTTCTACTACTTCACCATCGGATATCGTTTCAAAAATTCAAATTTCCATATTTGAGAAATTCAAAGGTTTTTTTGATACACAAAAATAATTCAAATAAAAAAGTGTTCAACAGCAAAGATGTGTAACTTATGCAGATCTACAACTTTTATTTTGGTCTTTTTTTTCTAAAAATAATTATAGACGCGTTGTCCACATATTCCAAATATGCCTCTTCGTATTTCGGAAACTATCCGGGAGCTATAGGATTTGTGAACAAATTTACTAGCGCTTCGTCGAATGAAAAAATACCAAACTAAGAAGTGTATATGTTGTCAAAATATACAACTTTGCAGTTCAAAACTTTTTTATTTGAATTAATTTAGAGGTCCAAAAAATTCATTGAAATATTCTTTGCCGAGTGTAATTGCGCAAACACTCGGCAAAGGAGCCTCTTTGTCGTGTGCTGATGTGGGGCACTCGGCAAAGATCCTCTTTTCCGAGTGCCGCGCTAGTGCACTCGGCAAAAAATAAAAATTTCGCCATGTGTTCGATTTTGCCGAGTACTCGGGCCCACCTCCCTCAACGGCCGTAAAAAAATTCTAACAGACGTCAAAGTTTGCCGAGTATAATTTTTTACCGAGTGCTTGGTGCCACCTTTGCCGTGTGTCGGCCACGTGGCACACGGCAAAGTGTGATATTTGCCGTGTGCCTTCCATGTGGCACTCGATAAACCCTTGTCTGCCGGGTGCCTATGGTTTGCCGAGTGTGGCACTCGGCAAAGATACTTGTTGCCGTGTGCCCGACTTTTTGCTCTCGGCAAACGCTTCTACACACGGCAAAGTAGGGGTTTCCCGTAGTGTCTGTTCAGACTCAAGTCGACATATATAGAATTGCCCGGCAATCTCCTTCCCGTTGACTCATCGGTAAAAAATTACTATTACTAGTCCACTTGTTGCTCGTCTATACATCAATACTATTGGCTTGGTTTTCTGATACGAGCTGCAGTGTCTGATAAAAAAGTACCGCAAATAATTGGCAAAATCGCATTCGACGATCACAGGTGTCTATATATTGTTATGCATGCATGTATACCTGCACTTCCATGTGACACAGGAAAGGAAGCTAGCTCTGCAAACAAAACAGAGCCATATAGGAGTCGGAGCTAGCTAGCTGGCCCCTCCTTAATTAACCACCACCATGCCGCCCCTCCTCTTCGTCGCCACGGTCCTGCTCCTTTCGTCGACGGCGGCGGAAGCAGTGGCATGCGACGGCGGCGAGAGCCTGACGACGAGGGTGAACCCTCTCTACTACGAGTGCTGCGCCCAGAGCCGCCAGTACAAGAGCGGCGACATCTACCACGACAACCTCACGAGCCTCGTCGCCGAGCTCTTGGCCAACATCAGCGCCGCCGCTCCGGGCGCCTACTTCGCCTCCGGCAAGGTCGGCTCGGTCTCCGGCTTCGTGCTCTGCCGCGGCGACTACACCGGCGGCGCCTGCGCCCAGGGCCTCAACCAGACGATCCAGGACGCCATCGTCAACGGCTTCGTCTGCCCGCTGTACAAGGACGTGGCCATCTACTACGACCAGCACATGCTCAGCTTCTCCGGCGACGGGTTCCTCTACGCCAACCGCACCAACCGGCCGGCGTGGGTCGCGTCGAACATGAACTACGTCAACAGAACCGGCGGCGCCGCCGCGCGCTACGGCGAGCTCCTGCAGGAGCAGATGGACGCGATCGCCGACCGCGCCGCGTGGAACTCGTCGAGCCGGTACGCGACGGGCATGTCGGGGTTCGGAGAAGAGGACGTCGACGTCTTGTACGGGTTGGTGCAGTGCAGGCCCGACCTTGAGCGGGGTCTCTGCCGCGACTGCCTCGCCAACCTCACCCGGGAGATTCCGGGGAGGTTCACCGATTCCGGCGGTGATCACCGCGTCGGTGGGTGGATTCTCGGCGCGTGGTGCAACCTGCGGTTCGAGAAAGACCTCTTCTACCAGGAAACCAAGGAGACGATCAAGCTCCATATGCCTAAAAGTACGTGCGTACGTGCTTTCATTTCATCATATGTCCGGCGTTTGTTTCAAATGGTATAGAGTATTTTGCAGTCCACTAGTACTATCTTATTACTATCCAACACATCCAATTTCCATCGATCTATACTATTTAGCCTAGAGTCTCATATGGTGTTGATTTAATGTACCAAACTCTCTAATTAATTCGGCCAGCACAAATGGATTCAAAGAACTGACTCAGTGCCAAATGAACACTTTTAGTAGTAAATCAACTATGTGTTGAAGTGTATAAGTGAATTGCCTACCTTCTCCCATTAACTTAAGCTTTTGGGTTCACCTGGTTAGTGCATTCACTCTAATACGGTATCAGAGCTAGAGATCTCAAGTTCGAATCCTGAATGGCGTGATTTATTAAAAAAATTGCTGCTCATTCCAATATTTTCACGTTTGCACCTTCATCTTTTTTTGCGGTGGGAAAAAAAAAATCCTTTGGTCATATTTTTCTTAAAAAAAATACTTGCACCTTCATCTATGGCTGCACGTGAGTGGGGTGTTGAAGTGTATAAGTGAATTGCTTGCCTTCTTCTATTGGCTTAAACTTTTGGGTTTACCTGGTTAGTGCGTCCATTCTAATACTAGGACATAATAACTAGCCACGAACAGGTCAGTCAAACTGCAAACTGCAGATAGTAAATTAGAATCAATCACCTCGTGATTCTATGTTGTGGCCTAAGCTCGAAGACAGTGCGGAGTCTGTTCACAGTAGACAACTTTTGCTGTGCTCCAAGCCTTCTCCCTCGCGAGCGATCCAAACAGCCAATAGGTGCTTGAGCAGGACATGGAACAGGGGCCTGAACGTCATGTCATATTTATTCCTTTTTATTTTTCAAGCTCATATGAACGGGCATATTATTATAACTTTAATAAGGCTGCTCTTAGTTTGAAGATTAGTATTTAGGGTTGTGACTAAAAGAATTCCACTAGGGGAAAAACTCTTGAAGATCTAGTATCCCATATATAGATTTTTTTTTGGAGACTTCTATGGAGTGATTAAGAGTCACCAACCCTTTGGTCATTTTTTTCTTAAAAAAATACTTGCATGTTCTCTAGACTTATGGGTCACCAGCCGATTCAAATTATAGTCAAATCCTTTTTGACATTTCTTTCATTTGTTGTTCCACCATTATATACTATATAAAGAGTTGAACTGTCGTCTGTTCCAAAAAATTTAGCCAAGCATCATAATACATCAAGAAAAAAAGGGTGCATTTAAATTATGGAGAACCAAAATGTTCAAATGCATAGGTAGTGTAATTTCTTTATACATATATAAGGAAACCAGTGAATAACAAATGTGAAGATTGAAGAACTACAGGAATGATCTCACGATTCTGTATCCTTTTGAAGTTAATTTTCCAGTTCCTGAGTATATACATTTACATATATATAAGTACAGATTCCAAATTGGTCATCATGTGCAGGAGGACAAAACAAATCGGTCATCATCGCCATCTTAGGAGGCCTCCTTGCCATAATTGTTATTTCTGGCTCAGTTCTACTCATAAAAAGAAAAAGAGGTAAACACAACACTTGGTCAATAAAGGGACATATTATTTTATAATAAATTGTATGTGTTTATTAAGAAAATAAAATATCATGTACCTGGACCCATGTATTACATCCAATAAAAAATTAAGATGAGGATGGACTATGTCCTGACATATGAATCTGGGAATGGTGGTATTTTCGCATATATATTGGAAAACGTGTGATAGAGAAAAATATTTGAACTACTACTGTTGTTTATGTTAAATTTTGTACCTTAACAGTTGAAATTACGGACTTAATTAAATATATTACAAATTCATAAGTTGATTGTTTTTTGAAGCAACAGGAGGGGAAAATCCCCTACTGATTATATTATATAAATAAATCGTCATATAACAAATAACAAAATTACGAATAACCAAAAGCAAACCAGAAAGAAAGGAAAAAAGCTATTCTAATGCTTGTAGCCATTCTTTGATCCGCGGCAAGTATCTGGGTTTCGCTCTATGGATAACCAAGGCGAATTCTCATTTAAATTTGTCTTTGCAAGCTTGAACTGTGGGATCTTTGCCATTGAAGATCACGTCGTTACGTGTAGTCCATATACTCCAAGCGATGAGAATGATAATCTCCATGTAAAAAGGAACTACCAGCTGTGCAAATATTTTTTTTTTCTGACTGCAAATATCTTTATTTATTTTTTTTTCTGAAGTGAGAAAATGTTCTCTAAATATTTTTAATCACTCTTTACACCACTTTGCAAATATCTTGCTGCAATAGACTTACGAATTCAGCATGAGCTGGAGGAATGGACAAAGATACTCACAGCAGAAATTGGTTCAACGTTTTCACTTTTCACTCTAACTGAGATAAGAACTGCGACTGATAATTTCTCAGAAGCAAAGAGGCTTGGCGAAGGAGCTTTTGGTCCTGTTTACCGGGTAAGTTAACTATAAATTTGAGCTATTCATAGAAAAGTTACCATATTATTACAAACATTAGTCTACTGAAAATGAAAAACTGTTAATGTCTAGTGATGACAAGAACAACAACATTACGAATACTATTTGAAGGAAGAAAAACATAGATTGGGACACAAGTTTTTGGGAAAACTGACCAAATGGTTCTCAATGTTGTTGCATGAAACCACTTATATTTGACAATCATTAGGCTAGATCCAGGATTTGGGCTTTTGGATCTGGTAATACTGGGTTTTTCCTTACGAGAACATGATTGGTATAACAAACTAAGCTACACCTATAAATTAAAGAAAATATGAAAAAGTAAAAGTATCTAACGACTTTTTATCAATTTGTAAAACTGGATTCTAATATGCTTAAAACAATCAACTTTTTGAAATAATGATGCATGGCATTATTGTCTTCATTGGGTCTTTTTCATACTAAAATAAATGATGTGATACTCGGTAGTAGTTCCACTTGTCCCAATTTTGATATGTCAAAACTCTTATCCAATCAAAGTCCCGTCAGCTCACATTTAAGAAAAAAACTCACACACATTTTTATCACTACTATGGGACATATTCGTTGCCTATAATTCTGACTGCAACATTTATCAACTGTTCCTCTGTCTTTTTTTTTTGGCTATTACTGTTCCTATAACTGTTGGAACAGTAATATTGCAACCATGATTAAGATACAAATGAGCATGAGTGCCTCTCTGTCCAGGGTCAACTACGTTGTGGACTTGCGGCAATTAAAAGATTAGCAGTGCATTCAAGGCAAGGTTTTGCAGAGTTCCAAAATGAAATCAGACTCATAGCAAATCTTCAACATTTGAATCTTGTCAAGCTGATTGGTTGCTGCATTCAACATAATGAAAATATACTTGTCTATGAGTACATGCCTAACAGGAGTTTGGACGATGTTTTCTCTGGTATGTCCACTAAAAGGCAACTCTTTCGCATCACTTTCAGATTACAGGCTTAGATCACTTCATTGATATTTTGCAACTAAACTGAACATGCAGATGCCGCAAAGTGGGCATCACTGACATGGTCTAAACGCCAAAGTATAATCAATGGGATAGCTCAAGGACTTCTTTACATCCATAATTATTCGCAGTCGGAAATATGCATTGTCCACAGAGATCTGAAAGCAAGTAATATACTATTGGATAGTGAAATGAATCCAAAGGTTTCAGATTTCGGGATAGCTAGGATGTTCAGCTCAAGTGTAACAGAACTTCGCACAACCATATTGATGGGAACACGGTATGAGTTGGAATAGCATATACTTTACACTAAGCATTTTTTTCATAGCTTGGAATGTTCAAGTTTGAAAGTTGAGAACTAATTTTTCATTCTACCAATAATTTTATTAACCATATGAATCTAGTATTGATTTATTTTCATTTTCCCAGTGGTTACATGGCGCCTGAGTACTTTTTTGGGAATACCTTCTCAGTGAAGTCTGATGTTTTTAGCTTCGGAGTCTTGATTTTGTAGATAATTAGTGGAAGAAAAGTTGCAACTAGTTTCTGTCGATACAAAAGGTCAAACAATTTGATGGCATATGTGAGTAATCTCTTGTACCTAAGAAAGCAATAACTCTCTTGAATGCCTACAGCTGCCTTCTTATGTAATCTCTATTCTTGAGTCCTTATGTCTTAAGTATTGGGCCCTAATGTCTTTTATAACAAAGATATATTCTCTACTCTAAAAAGGCATGGAGGCTATGGGAAGATGGAAACTCCAAGCAGCTTGTTGACAACTCTCTAAGTGTTGGGGAGCACGACCAAGAGGTAGAAATAATCAGGTGCAGCCAGATTGCTCTCCTATGCGTTCAGGCTAATCCAGAGGATCGTCCAGACATGAAGGAGGTAGTGAGGATGCTAAGTAACAACGGCACCCAGTTAAAGAATCCTAAGCAACCTTCTTATTTCAATGAACCGATCATGAACATGGTGGCAACGACAAATAACAACTACGCTTACACTGAATATGTTACTGCCGCACATGTCCATCCAGCTTAATCAGTATTACTATTATGTTTCCACGTTTACCTATTATAGGCTTGGTAGCTGCATATAGATATATATTGTACGGGTTGGTGTGATGCATTGTGATGGTAGTTTCTGTAATATGTATACATACCGTACGGTGACTTTTTCATTTGTTTTATTATGTTTTCAGTTGATGTAAGATGTGTATGCAATGTATTGAAACACTTGTTCTGTTCTTGATGTCATTGATGAATGATGAGTCAAATAAACCGCATGTTCAAACCTGTATCTGAAGATAAAAAAAATGTCATAATTAGGTATTCAATCCTAACTGGGTTATATATGTACATTGTTTTCTTGGGAGGCAGATTTCTTTCTCCGATCACTCTAAATAAAATTAAGCCATTTACAAGGCTATAATGGGTGTTATTTAGGATGCATTTTTACAAGGTGGATCTCTAATATAATATGAGCATACAACACCCCCGAATTCAACGTCTAAGTGTAAGCTTCATGATCATTTGGAGCATGAAAACCCCAGAGGTATGAATGTTTTGATGATTGGGTGATCATATATTGGTGTGACTAACATTTTCATGTAGGATGAATTCTATGGTCACATCGGAGTGGTGTTGTTTCACAAAGCGTATCCCTACTGATGTCTTGATGATTGGTTCCCTGAACATTTCGGATCGAGAGCTTGATGGAGTCACGGTTGAGGAGATGGATCAAGGCTAAGGACATGCTAGATCCAAGAAAGTGTGACTTTGTATAGATGTTGGCTTGAGTCCATTGGAAAAATCGGACTATCAAGAGGAATCGAATTGATTCTCTGAATGAAAGTCTATGGATGCATAGTGAGTCTCTCGGGCACTAGAATGAAAGAAGGGAAGTGGAGGAAGCAAGTTTGGAGAAGTTGGAAGCAAGTTTCGAGAAGATGATCAAGTTCCAGCTTCAGCAGAAACGACCATATGATACGGTCTCTATAAGAGTTCCAAACAGAGAACACAAGTTTCTGGAAGCTGAGGAAATGGAGACCGTACCATGGATCATATGGTACGATGGTAAGACCGTATGGTACAATTGCTATTGAAAGATGCAACAGAGAAGGGAGTTTCTATTGTCGAGAAGCTGAAGGGACCGTATGGTACGGTCCTAGGGATCGTATGTTACGACCCCTATAGGATGAGATGAATAGAGAAGATGAATTTTCTGGAATGTCCTCAAAATGGAGATCGTATGGTATAACGGTATAGAGACCGTATGGTACGGTTCATTTTACGGTCTCTACTGTGACTTGGCACTTTGAGCAATGGCTAGTTTGAGGTTGCTAGACTATATATAGTCGGTTGTTCGGCCCTTGTGGACTCTTTTGGCCATTGTTTGAGGGAAACTCAAAAGAAGTCAAGAGCAAGGAGGAGAAGCACTTGTGAAGGATTTGGACTGATCCTATGCTTGGAGAAAGTAGCAATTGCATCCATTGACCTCTACCCTAGTGTGAGCTTGAGAGTGTCATTCTGATCTGTTACTCTTTGAAAGGATCACGGTACCGAGAGGAGGGGGGGTGGGGGGGGTGGGTTGAATCGGTGTTGGTCGTTTGTACGCACCTAACTTATATACCGCAAGTGGACGGTGTACAGTTGTAGCTTTTTCCCTCACAAGAGTATTCCAAGGTTTAATCGAACCACAGAGACCAATGGGAATTAAGCAGAATTGTCAGTAGAGTCAGCCAGGCTTTCTAGTGAGCGTAAACGCGAGTTTTGGGAAAGTTGGGGGATGTGCCGATCGGCACAGCTGGTGTGCCGGTCGGCACAGAGGATGAGTCGTCCTAGTGTTGCGTGAACAGCCTAAGGAACCTGATTAAATCACAGGGTAAGTTAGCCAAAGTCTGCTAGTTGAGATCGTAACCAAAAAGCCTAATCAAATAGCATCATAAACGGATTTACTTGATTATTGATAACCAAAGATCGGTGTTGGCGGTCGTTAAATCATATTTCGACCACCAACTTACCGGTAAATAAAAAGCATAACACCAAGATTCTGTGCATAGTGGATAGGATTAATGCTACTCCACAAGTTTTGGTGGATATTTGGATGCAGGAGTGAATAATGGAAGAAAGTGGGCCCAGCCAGGGAATTTCCCTGGCCGGCCGGTCCCACCCTAGGCCGGCCGGACCCACCTGGTGGCCGCAGGCCCCAGGCTTCCTCCAGTGGGCTGGAAACTGGTCCACAACGCACAATTCAAGGCCCAACCCAGCGGATTTGCGCCGACTTACCAGAGGTGGGCCATTTGGGCCTTAACTTGGCCCCTACTGCAATTCTGCCGCCCCCACGAAGTAGCCGACCTTCAGACCGTCTTCAAGAGTGAATCAGGAGCGTTGAGGCAGAAGGCGGTGGCCAACGCCACAGGGGACGGCCGGCCGGCCCCCCTACTTGGCCGGCCGGCCGTCCTTGGCACCACCGCCTCTCCAGCTTCGGCTATTTAATCCCCTGGCCCTAGAGAGGCTATAAATACCCCTAGCCGGCTGCAGAAACAATTGGCACCAATACACTTCATCCAAGTGTTCATTTTCTTGTTTAGTAGTTACTTTGGGAGTTAGAGTAGAGTAGAGTAGAGTGAGAGCTCTCTCGGGCTTCCGGAGTCTTCTCGGAGTTTCGGTATAGCTCTTTTGTATCCTTACTCTTTCGAGATATTCTTTTATTTAATATATAATTAGTTTTATCTTTATCTATTTCTTTTAGTAGTTCTTTTCTATTTAGTTTATTTATTCGGTTAAGTAAGTGCTCGTAGAAGTCTTGTTGTGGGATTCGTGATTGTTGGAGTATACAAGTACGAGAGAGTGCCTTCGTCGGAGATGACGTCGGGTGAAATCTGTGCTTGTCTATTCTTAGATAGGGCTGCTCCGTTGATCAAGAGTAGTTCCTCTAGGCGGGTTGTAAGCATGGCGCTTAGAGCTTGGCCTATGCACGTTTGGCACCCAACCCCACGGAGGATGGTAGCCGCGAGTGTATGTGACAGCTGCACCGGTCTCTGTAATCCACCACGTCCGGATTGGACTCAGCAGGGTCTTAATTATAGCGGATGGATCCCCAGGGTGAACTAGCAGCATCGGTTGCCTTGGCACTTCCGTGCCCCGAAACGACATGACTTGTATGTGTATGAGCTTAGCTAGAGTAGATAACCTTTGTAGACTTGACTGCTAGGAAGAGTAAATAATAGATAAACATACAGGTAGCCTTAACTCTATCTCGTTGCTCTCCCAAATGTACACTACAGTTTTATTTCTTTTATTACCTTGGATTGAAATGGTGTGTGCCACCCATATATATCATGCCAACTTACCTCCGTCTCAAGTATAGTTGATACATTATTTCTTCTCCAAATTATTCAATGCATTGCTACTATTCAGCTCCCTTTTGCTCTACTTCCCTGCGGAAATATAAATACGATAACCCTGGAATACTCCAAGGTGAAATGCTACAATGGTGATCCGTGCGCTTGCGGAATTAATGAATTTAATTTTATCGCATAAGAATCGCCAACAAGCATTTCTGGCGCCATTGCCGGGGAAGTAGCAGCTAGGAATCTGAATAAATGCATTGTGTTTGTGAGAAAAATAATTATCACTTAATTTTGCGTAGCTTACCCTTGTCCTGTTTCTCTTCTTGTGGAAATTATAAAAACAGGACAGTGCATGACTGGTTTCAACCTACCAGAAAACTTCCACTCAGATCCAGAACAGTTCTTGAGGAAGGTTCGAGCAAAACTCACCAAACAGATCCGCAAGAACGCTCTGGCTCTTGAAGCGTCTCCTCCACCGGTTATCAGGACCTCCTCATCAAACAACATGGCCGACCCGGTTGTCGAGAAGACGATCAATGACTTCTCCGCGCCAACTACGGAGAACATCCGCGTGGGACCCAACCCGCGCATCACCAACAAGGACTACGAGTTCAAGCCGGCCTTGATCAACATGATCTTGGCTAGTCCTTTCTGTGGGAAGCCGTCGGAGGATGCAAATGCTCACCTCCAAAGGTTCTTGATGACGTGCAACACCTTCGCCATGAAGGATGCACCTCAGGACGCCATCCGACTGCAGCTTTTCCCATTCTCTCTGTTGGGGAAGGCTCTCCAGTGGTTCTACGCGAACCAAGAGTCTCTTGACACATGGACGGCATGCTCCAATGCCTTCCTCGCCAAGTTCTTCCCGCCGGGCAAGACAACTGCCCTGCGGAACAAGATATCGGGCTTCCAACAGCTCGCAGATGAGTCAACCGCGGAAGCCTGGGACAGGATGCAGGAGTACGTTCTCTCATGTCCACACCATGGCATGGAGGAGTGGCTCCTTATACAGAGTTTCTATCACGGTTTGAGGCCGTCCGCTCGAGAGCACCTCGACGCCGCGGCAGGCGGCTCTTTCTTCTCTCTTAGCGTGAAGAACGCTAAGAAGTTGATTGAGAAGGTGGCGGCCAACCAGACTCATGGTGAACGCCAAGCGGCGACCACCAAGACCCGTGGAGTGCACCAAGTGGAGACGATGGACATGCTCGCTATCAAGCTCGATCAGCTGCTCCGCAAGGTGGAGTCTCCACAGGACCTGCAAGTTGCGGACTCCCGCATGACTTGTGAAGAGTGCGGCAACACAGGGCACATGGGCACCAATTGCCCAAATGCAAGGGAGGAATGCAATTTCCTCAACAATGGCAATGGGTACCGCTCCCAGAACAACTACGGCTGGAATTCCAGGCCCGACCTCTCCTTCAACAAGAATCAGGGAGGTAACAATGGTAATCTTTCCCGTTATGAGCCCTCTATCAAGGATCTAGTTCTCGGCCAGGTCAAGATCAATGACAGCATGAGTAAGAAGTTTCTTACTACGGACAAGGCTTTAGAGAGCATAGATGCCAAGTTAGAGTCGTTCAGCACTGCTCTGCAGAATCAGCTAAGCCATAACAAAATGCTAAAAACGCAAATTGCGCAAATAGCTTCAGCTGTGCAGGCTCCTCGTGCGGTAAACGCAAAGGAAAATGATAGTGCTATCACCACTAGGGGCGGAAGAGGTACTGTGGACCCACCATACCCCAAGGGTGCAGAGAGAAAGACACCAGACACAGCTCCCAAGGAAAAGGCCGGTAAAAAGGTTCCAGAAAAGAAGGTCACTGAAAAAGGAGACGCCGAAAAGGAGAGCTCCGAGGGGGAACCAACGATGGATCCTCCCGTTGAGCAAGCTCCACCCAAGGCAGCCCCTCATGAATATTTTGACACTACAGGCTTGCCCTATCCCGACCGCAGGAAGAAGCTCACTGTGGATGAGCGCTTCGATAAATTTGTTGAGGCTATCCGGCATATATATGTGCATATTCCTCTGCTTGATGCCATGCAGGTACCTACTTACACTAGGTATTTCCGGGACATCCTCAACAACAAGCGCCCATTCCAGCAATGGAGGTGGTAAAGCTTACAGAAGAGTGCAGCGCGGCCATTCTGAACATTCTTCCGGAGAAGAAGAAGGATCCGGGGTGCCCTACCATCCCATGTTCAATTGGCAGCCAGCATTTCTCTCAGGCGCTTTGTGACTTGGGTGCAAGCGTGAGCGTTATGCCCAAGACGGTATATGACAGGTTAAACTGTCCGTTATCGCCTACGGCTATGTGCTTGCAGCTCGCAGATCAGTCCGTTCGTCATCCTGCGGGTATAGCCGAAGACGTTCCCGTACAGATTAGAAACTTCTTCGTCCCCGTCGACTTTGTTGTGCTAGATATGGAAATGGATGTCAAGACGCCTCTCATCCTTGGGAGGCCATTCTTGAGCACCACCAACGCCAACATCGACGTGAGGGCAGGAGAAATACACCTGGATTTCAACGGCAGGGAAGAAACGTTCAACTTCAAGCCCAAGGTTGAGCAATGCAAGCAAGTAAGGGTCATATATGGAAAGGACCCAAGGGAAGTGGAGAAGATTGAGATTACTCCGCCCATGCCACAGCCAGACAAGCTCATTGCATATATGAGAAACTATCTGGCAAGAGAGAATGCAAGAAGGCCAGCTAATTATTGGAGGACTCCAAGGAAAATCCCTCAGCCGCCAAAAGCACCACAAGCCCCTCTTGCTCCATCATCACAAGGAGTAGGTGAGTCACAATCGCCTAAGAAGAGGAGAGCTAGGCGCTCCAGGAAGAAGAAGACAGCTACGGTATCGACCGAGGAGAGCACAACAAAGGCGCCTAGTAAAGAAAAGGTCGCCGCCACAAGCACAAAGAAGACAATCAAAGTGTGGCGGAAGAAAGAAGGAACCTCATCCCCGCCAAATTCTCCAGCGAGCGAGGTCCAAACAAATTGAAATGACATGGAGAACGTCTAGCTCAAGACGTAAAAATGAGAGCCCTCCGATTGGGGAGGCCATCCCAATCGTTATCCTAGCTAGGCCTAGCACTTCTTTTTCTTTCATAAACAATGAAAACAAAATAAAAAATAGAAAAATTAAAAACAACAAAAATAATAAGATTCCCGGCGATGCCCATTAGGGGCTAGCCACTTGTATCATCCTCACCTTTTTTGCAGTTCAAGAAGGAGGAGGAAGAGCTTGAATCAAGCTTAAGTCTTGCAAAGACTCAAGCTTGGGGAGGGCCGACAGGTAAGAAGGAGTTCAACACTAGCTCGAGTCTTGCAAAGACTCAAGCTTGGGGAGGACCCCAGGTAAGTATTTCTAACTTTCCTTGAATAAATGAACTCCCTTTTTCGAATAAACGTTAGAATCTTGGTGTCATGCTACACTTAAGGGAAATGATGATCGAGTTACAAATTAGCTTCCCATGTGTCGCATAGATGCAACCTCTACTCCTGAAATACGTGTTATTTTTATTTGAGCATGATCACATCATGAGCCTTGCTTATTTCCGTGGGTTGCATTTGTTACACCAAGTCTGAGCATTATGGATTATGGTATGGCATGATTAGGACTTGTTGCAATTTCTTAGTATGGTTTTATCCAGAGATGTTTTTCTTGAATTGCTGCAAGTACCTAAAACCCTTCCGTTTTGGCACACTTCTCTTAGTGTGAGGATTTACTTACCTACCAATGCCATATCATAATATTCGAAACAGCCCCACTCATAGCCATTTGTTTATGTGTTGAGTTTAGTTAAGGTTTGATGTGCTCTTGAAACTAAGTACCCCTAATTTTGGTCATAATCCCTTCGCGTGTGTTTTCGAAAATTTCTCTCCACCAAATAAAAAGGGGAATGTTTGGAATTCAACCAAACATTTTTCAGAGTTTGTAGAACCGCTGGTCCATCCAAAAGCTCAAGAATATTTCAAAATGTTTTCTTTGAACCATGCAAAACTTATGGCCCCTTGCACCATGGAGTAGTCAAAAAAAATCCATAGTTGCATGACAAAAGTCAATGGCTATATGGTTCTTGTCTTTAACATTTTGAGCAAAATAAAGGACCAATGTTTTCAAAACCCCCTTCCACAAGTGTGAGTTCATTTTTTCTCCCCCTCCATCATACCATTCTCTCATGACCAAAATATAAGGAGTTGCTATGTTGATTGAGACTTATTTTTTAGCTTTTACAATATATGCATGACATTTGTGCATCCTTACCAAGCTCCACATACAAAGCCTCATTTGGTAGAAGGTAGGATGAGTGAAGCTTGTAGGAATAGACTCACATAAGGCTGGTAAGAGAAGTGCCTGCCAGAACGAAGGAGAAATTTTTACACCTTACTTTGCAGCACATAAAAACTCTGGATGCATACCTGCTAGGTTTACTTGTCCGAAAGTGCCGTTCTAGTCTTCAATGCTGCATGACAAGGTGTAACATATAAGCCCCACGATTTTTTTGCAACACTCATGAATATTTTGTGCTCTCGTAAACTTACCATCGTTTAGGGAGTATGTTGTTGCTTCTTTATTACCCATGGGGCGCTTCTTTGTAACTCCTGATCCGCGGGTACCCTGAGTTGAGTTTGCTCGGGACAAGCAAAGTTTAAGCTTGGGGAGGTTGTTGGCGGTCGTTAAATCATATTTTGACCACCAACTTACCGGTAAATAAAAAGCATAACACCAAGATTCTGTGCATAGTAGATAGGATTAATGCGACTCCACAAGTTTTGGTGGATATTTGGGTGCAGGAGTGAATAATGGAAGAAAGTGGGCCCAGCCAGGGAATTTCCCTGGCCGGCCGGCCCCACCTGGTGGCCGCAGGCCCCAGGCTTCCTCCAGTGGGCTGGAAACTGGTCCACAACGCACAATTCAAGGCCCAACCCGGCGGATTTGCGCCGACTTACCAGAGATGGGCCATTTGGGCCTTAACTTGGCCCCTACTGCAATTCTGCCGCCCCCACGAAGTAGCCGACCTTCAGACCGCCTTCAGGAGTGAATCAGGAGCGTTGAGGCAGAAGGCGATGGCCAACGCCACAGGGGACGGCCGGCCGGCCCCCCTACTTGGCCGGCCGGCCGACCTTAGCGCCACCGCCTCTCCAGCTTCGGCTATTTAATCCCCTGGGTCCTGGAGAGGCTATAAATACCCCTGGCCGGCTGCAGAAACAATTGGCACCAATACACTTCATCCAAGTGTTCATTTTCTTGTTTAGTAGTTACTTTGGGAGTTAGAGTAGAGTAGAGTAGAGTGAGAGCTCTCTCGGGCTTCCGGAGTCTTCTCGGAGTTTCGGTATAGCTCTTTTGTATCCTTACTCTTTCGAGATATTCTTTTATTTAATATATAATTAGTTTTATCTTTATCTATTTCTTTTAGTAGTTCTTTTCTATTTAGTTTATTTATTCGGTTAAGTAAGTGCTCGTAGAAGTCTTGTTGTGGGATTCGTGATTGTTGGAGTATACAAGTACGAGAGAGTGCCTTCGTCGGAGATGACGTCGGGTGAAATCTGTGCTTGTCTATTCTTAGATAGGGCTGCTCCGTTGATCAAGAGTAGTTCCTCTAGGCGGGTTGTAAGCATGGCGCTTAGAGCTTGGCCTATGCACGTTTGGCACCCAACCCCACGGAGGATGGTAGCCGCGAGTGTATGTGACACCTGCGGGTCCGGGTTGGACTCAGCAGGGTCTTAATTATAGCGGATGGATCCCCAGGGTGAACTAGCAGCATCGGTTGCCTTGGCACTTCCGTGCCCCGAAACGACATGACTTGTATGTATATGAGCTTAGCTAGAGTAGATAACCTGTGTAGACTTGACTGCTAGGAAGAGTAAATAATAGATAAACATACAGGTAGCCTTAACTCTATCTCGTTGCTCTCCCAAATGTATACTACAGTTTTATTTCTTTTATTACCTTGGATTGAAATGGTGTGTGCCACCCATATATATCATGCCAACTTACCCCCGTCTCAAGTATAGTTGATACATTATTTCTTCTCCAAATTATTCAATGCATTGCTACTATTCAGCTCCCTTTTGCTCTACTTCCCTGCGGAGATATAAATACGATAACCCTAGAATACTCCAAGGTGAAATGCTACAATGGTGATCCGCGCGCTTGCGGAATTAATGAATTTAATTTTATCGCATAAGAACCGCCAACAATCGGCAGGAAGAAACCCCTTTCCGATGAGCCCTGTCACGACCCGTTCACCTTAGTCGGTAGCCGCTTCCCACTCTACACATCATCTCAAGGATCTCGCATATTCCAGCGTTGTTGAGGTACGGAGACAATATGCAATTATGGCGCGTTACAAGATCCCGATATTATCCTAACCACAATGGAGATAGTGAGAGCTTGAATCTCACCTCTTATTGCCACCACAATTAAGATAACATCTAGTACTTGGTCGTCACTAAGCGTAGGAACAAGTGCATGTAAAGACCATAAAATCCAGACAAGCAATAATCAAAACCATTCATCCACATATTCAATCATACTTTGATAATACATAGCACAAGATACATCACCATCTAGTAGGCCTACCTTGATGGATCACCTCTTAGCACCAGCGGTTCTTGATCTAACAACTAGAGAACATGAATAACAGGGCAAGCCCCGGTGGCTCTAAACTTACTAGCTGTGTTGTCCCTCTGGCGGCGGATCCCGAAACCCTAGGGCTTTTACAGGTTTATATAGGGCTGTGCTTCGGAAAGGAAAAGGATCTCGGGAAGAGAGTCCTTGTGCCGATCGGCACACCTCGTGTCTATCTCGGTCTCCTCTCTAAGTCGGTTCCAAAGTCCTAGGCAGCTTCCATGTGGTCCTTCCAAATCAGGTTTCTTCGAGATCAAGTCTTGCACTGCTGTTTCAAATCTTCAGGTATCTTTTATCTCTTTGTGACGATTATCTCCAAAGATTGGTTCGGATTACTTCCTTCTAGAATCAACCGAATGGTGAGCCAGCCTCGATCGCCCTGAAGCCCCTTGTGCCGGTCGGCACAAGGCTGTGCCGGTCGGCACAGCAAGCCTTTTCTGCTGCTTTTCTCCTCTTCAAGTCCAGATCAGCTACAATGTCCAGAATGTCGTCCTTTTCATCTGTTTCTGTAATAAATCTCCAGAACGACATATATACAAATATGGTGCTATTATCAAGGGTTAATGGCCTATAATGATGACATTTATGCTCTAAATAAGGCGCAGTTGGCATATAAAATGGTATACTAGAAATCGCCAACAATAATCGGTATATAATTAATTCCTCTAAAAGGTACTCAAATTATGAAACAAGCTAGACTATGATGGTGATGACAAGAAGCTAGCCAAGCGCGCATACAACCTAGTCTAGCAAGGAGTAACACCCTAACAAGCAATTCTACTAAGCAACAAGAGAACAACCTATCATGCAATTCTACTAGTACATAAAGGTAAATGCGGAAACGTAAATGCTAGTAAGTAAAGGAGATAGGGATAGGAATGCTCATGATGTTTTCCCGTGGTATCGGAAGGATGGCGCCTTTCCCTACTCCACGTTGGGTCACTCCTGTCGGAGTTTCGACCCCATCCCTCCGCTCGTGGCGATCCCTCCTAGAGCATACTTCACCCGGGCACGTCACCCTCCTAGACTCCTAAAGGTAAATGCGGAAACAAGTGTGTTGATAATGAAATGTAACGCTACATACCCACTCTTCCCCTTGAGATTATGTTTTTGGATGCGACTGGTCGATCTGTGTATAATAGCTCAATTATGCCAAAATCAGGGTCTCGAGTTCAATTCTCGGTGTCCGCATTTTACGTCGCGCCTCTCCTAGCTATTTCCACATGTCTAAAGCCTGAGGGAGCCTGAGTGCAACTGGTCGGTGCATAGTATATCAGGACGAGCAGCTATTGCACAATGTTTTGTTTAAAGCTATTTTTGTGTGTGCAAATATAATGGAATATATGGATCATCTACACTCTTATAGTTTTTGAAGTAGATAGTAACTATTTTGATGTAAACTAAATTTTGACTGGATGGAATATTTACTAGCAGCACACAGTACATCATTCTAGTACCGTTCATAAAGTTTTCTTCTTAGACGATTTAGCCGGTCCTGCTTATGCTATTATAGAAAAGTTTTTTTTTCATTGTCAGAATTAAATTCTTGTCACCACCTACCCATGAATTCTTCATAAGCGCATGAAAAAATGTTCACATATCAAATCTCAATAAATAAATATTATACATTTTTCCTATATGCTCATGATTCGGCACCTACTCACTCCGTCCCATAATTAATATTATTTCTAGAGTCAAAATATCTTAAGTTTGATCAAGCTTGTAAAAAATACTGATATTATGACACCAAATCAGTATCATTCGATCCATCATAAATCATATTTTCATATTGTACTTATTTGGTGAGTAGATGTTTGGTAAACTTCTCTATAAATTGGTTAAACTTAAATCAGTTTGACTTTACCATCACTAAAAATAAATTTATTTTGGACAGAAGCAACAGATTCTTCTTGCGATGAAGTATCATGCATTAATACATAATGGTGGGTGCTTTTTATAATTTAGGTCACGCTAATCCAGCGAGGATTGATTCCTTCTGCCTGCTGTTGGACTGCTTCGCATCAGCATTTTCTATCAAGTCGTCCCTGATGACATCTAAAAGAAATTAAATCATCCCTGATGACTGAATTTGATTATAGAAATTGCTGGACCACATGAGTAATTTTACAGTTCAAGTAGGAAAGTCCCTGGCGATGTCATATCCAGTGGAAGAATAGAGATTGAAAATGCAGTAAGATACGGTTGACCCGAAAGAGATGTCTAGGTGCTCCTTATAAAACATATGGTTTTTTTAGTTATAAGTGAGAAGTTTCCTTGAACACCTCAGATGATCTTATCCCAGTATCCTCTATATTTACAATGATTTATAGGAAGCCAGGTTGGTGTATTGTAAAATGTTTATGCTGTAGAACAAGATTCTGAATAGTGCAAGAGTGTACAATAAGCCAAAAATCGTTGCAATAGATTTTGCGTGTTGTAACGATTATTTGTTTGTGTCAACAACTTTTTTTCTATTGCAACAAACTTTTCAAATATTACAACGATAATATTTTGTTGCAATACAACATATCTATTGCAACGACAACACAATCGTGGCAGTAGTATTAGTGTATTGCCACGAAAATATTGTTGATGCTAAATTATTGTTTTGTTGCAATAGATGTCAACCTCTCGCAACCATTTTAGTGATAGTGGCTATTAACACATATCTCTCACAAGGGAAGCTATTTTGTGGCAATAATGTCCACATATTGCAACCATGTATGAAAAACGTTGCAACAACACCTAGCTATCGCAACCAATTTTTTGTTGTTGCAACACCATTCGTGGCAATACCCCGATTTCTTGGTAGCTAGAAGGGAACAAACTTATCTTCAGAAAAATCTTGTTGTATTAGTCTTCTAACATATGTTATTAGATTAATGCGCCGACATCTCCACCTCAAGTTTGATCCACTACAGGTATTCTGGTTCGTTTTGAGCAACTTATGAATGGCCTTATCTTGTTGATATGTTCACTTTCTGCATCTCAATGTATATTTTCCGGCACATGCGTTGAATACGAATTGCAAGCTCCCCTACACGTTGACTTATTTGTTGAATTCGATAACTCCTCCATAATCGTGTAGAGTTTCCTACGTGTCACTTTTATAGCTTCCGTGACAAACTAAAGGAAGTCAAGCTCATATAATATATCTTTGGTTACTACTCTCTCAGTCCCTAAATAATAAGCATGCATATTGTATGTTCGATTACTGTTTGTCGTTCAAAAACTATTGAATTTTGATATTTCGAGTTAAATACACCTTAGAGGAATAGATGGAGGGACCATTATGATTGACGAGGCATATTCTCTCTAATGTTATATATGTTCTTTCTGAAAGAAGTGATAGAGAATTGGTTGGATGTTATACTTTTTTCATTTGGCACAGCACAATAACCATGCCTGTCCATAAGCTGGCCTCGGATTACACATTGACATCATACGTGTCCTATGTAGCACTATGTATATACAGGAAGAAAACTTTCAAAACGGAAACCCTATTGTAAGCATAGATACTACCTTGTATAGCTAGCGACCGCCTTTCCATAATCTTGGGAGTTGGGATTTGCACGGAGTATAGTAATTTGCAAGGTAAAGGCGCTCGCTGGCATATGTCAGTACATTTATTGGAACACAATGTTGCATGTGTTTGCATAAGTTAATAAATAGAAATTTCCTTTAGTCATACGTATAATTCAATTAATTAGATCATTAGCATGGCCTCCGACCCAAATATAACACTTTGACTAAGTACCTACATAAATGTAGTATATCAAATGGCAACAGTAATGGTATTATGAAGGACCATCTTATTATAAATCTTATAAGATTAATGTATGCTATGAATCTTTATGATGTTTCAGTTATTGATGGTCACTCAAAGCTTATGCTTGACTTAGGATAAAGCTTAATAGACTTGTATTAGAGTTCAGGTGTAATAGTTTTGATTGCATGTTTTAGCTCAATCAACTGATGATCTTCATTGGGTCGTTCTTCACAATAACTACTGCTTTCATCTTCTTGTGTTTTTTTTATATAAAAAAATCAGAATAACTAGCCAACGGATGATGATGGTCACCGAGACTTCTTGATTGATTTTTCTTCCGAGAAGCTTTCCTAGCTAGAGTCAAGTCTGCAAGTGACGACAAGCAAGAAAAAACTAATTAAGGGACTGATTCGATGAGCGGATCGGACATGGGGTTTCTCAATATACAGTTGAGATGATTTTGGGTCAATGTGGGCTAGTGGTCTATTTTAAATTTCATTGTAATACGGATCTGTAATCTGTACCAGTCACTCTATTTCTTATTTTTAAGAACGATCCTTCTTCGCATAGCGTGGATCCTTAATAATGCTTCAATGAAGCTTCAGAATATATATTTTTAAAAAAATTACTCCTATTTTTGTTCATATGTTTGATACTTTTTACATGATCATTTCACTAAAAATAAATTTTATGCCTTTCTTTTTGAGGACTTCTTAATTATGTAAACAAGTGGTGCTTAAACTAAAAAACTTTTACAAATAGGATACGGATATTAAATGTGGATGCTCTGCTTTTACAGCTTATGAAGTGTAGAGTTCGACCTACCGATTGCTCCTCCCATGATAAGAAAATGGTTTTTTTTTTATTCAGACATCGACACATTCACCAATATATGGACTGTTTTAATTTTCCCGACTACTTCTTACTATGAATTTAGGTAAAATATGGCACTATAGTAGTACTACAAAAATTATTCAAATCAAATCTAATTACACCATTCTTAAAGTTCAAATCGCTATATTAGTGTCAAAATTTAGATGCGCAGACTGCACATACCGTCATTCTGCCACTCAGAATAAGTCTCAAACTTTGATCACAAGGCTAGCTACGGATAGGGATCTTCAGTTTTTTATTATTGTGTAGACTAGAGTATATTAACTTCTCGTCATCATCTAGACATCAACCGTTGACACTTGGCAATCCCATAGAAAAGGGTTGACATAGCAACCAAATTAATATACAATGTAACCTGCCCTATGACCATTGATTTTACTTCGCAAAAAAAGTCCATCGATTATGACCTTGGCAGCTATATTCTTCTTGTGACGCTAATCCAGCTAGGATTGATTCCTTCTCCCTGGCTCCCTGCCGTTGGACTGCCTCAGAATACCAGCACAGATTTCTTTCAAGTCATTGCTGAATGCTGATAATGACGACTGAATTCATAGAAAATCTTGCTCGACCACAGCAACAATTATAAAGATTAAGTAGGAAAATCATGGGCGCTAATGTCATATCCGGACATCCGGTGGAAGAACACAGACTGAAACTGCAGGACGATAGGTTGACCAAGCTAGGTGTCTAGGTGCTCCTTATGAACCATATTTCTTTTGAAAACGAGAGAAATTTCCTTGAACGTCTCAATAGAATCTATTCCCATACCCGCTATATTTACCATAGTTTTAAAGAAGCGAAGTTGATCTACTCAATAATTAATGTTTGTGGTGTGGAACAAAAAAAAAAGCTAGTTAGCTTTGTTAAATTTTCATTTGACCTATTCCATCATCATCTGGTCTGTAATATTTTAAACACACCAGATCTGCTTGACTCTCGGTATATATAAGATCAATAGCACATTGTACATTCTGATGATGAGATTTCCATAAGAGGCATACTATCTTGAGAAAACTTATTTCTTTAGTATTCTTCTGAGATTGTTAATAGATGAATAATATAATTCATTAAGTTTGATCTGTATAAACACGTAGCCTGGTTCCTTTTGAGCAACTTATGTATGCTCTTTGTTTATATTCCTTTTTTTTTGTATGTACATGTATTTCTGTCATGCATTGAAATGCAAAGAGCTAGACAAATCTTCAATTTTTTGCTGATGAATTTGATGACTCCTTGATAATCGTATATAGGCGTATCCAGAGCTTACGTAGCAAACAGAAAAATGTAAGCTCATATGTTATCATTGACTGACATTCCCTCCGTCTGTTCATGCAGGAACGACTTTAATACACAATGCATTATTAATTTGTACAAAATCATTACCAAATTATTGAGATACCACTTTGCCAAAAAAAAGCAATTTTTGATATAATATAAGAAAGCTTATATTTTAATTAATTGGTGGCCAAAACTTTTGAAGTTAATTTGATCTGTCAAATTAAAACACCACCTTTCAGAAGTGGATGGAGGAAGTAAATTATTGTTTATGAGGTTTCCCCCATTTTTCTCCAGAAACAGTTAATGTTCTTGATTTCCTCCCATACACGGCCTAGCACAAATGCACAATAGCCAAGTTCATGATAAGATGACATCAGAATTCTAATTGAAGTAAACCGTGCTCCACGTACGTAGCACTATATATATATATACAAGAAGAAAGCTCTCAAAGCAGAAACACGTTGAAGCATACACACTCTACCTTGTATAGCTAAGCTAGCTACCTCCTTTCATCACCACCATGCTGCTCATGCGGCCCCTCTACCTCGCCCTCCTTACGGCGGCGGTGCTCCTCTCGTCGGCGGCAACACCCGACACTGACGGCGAGGTGACGGCGGAGGTGAACCCTCTGTACTACAGCTGCCGCGAGGATGGCGGCCGGTACGCGCCCAACAGCACGTACCTGTCCAACCTCAAGGCTCTGTACGGCGTCCTCGTCGCCAGGGCAGGCACGTCCAGCTTCGCCTCCGGCGCTGTCGGCGAGGCGCCCGACGCGGCCTACGGCGTCGTGCTCTGCCGCGGTGACTACGGCGGCGCTCCCTGCGCCGAGAGCCTGCAGAGGGCGTTCGCGAACGCCGTCGACAAGGGCTTCGTCTGCCCGCTCTACAGGGACGTCACCATCTACTACGACCAGCACATGCTCCGCTTCTCCGGCGACGACTTCCGCCGCCAAAACGTCTCCGGCAGCAACCGGCCGGCGTGGGTGGCCTGGAACATGAACAACGTCACCGGCGCCGCCGGCCGGAGCTACGGCGAGAAGGTCTGGAAGCTGGCCGGCGCTATCGTGGACGCCGCGGCGAGGTCGCCGGACCGGTACGCGACGGGGGAGGTGTGGTTCGGCAGGGAGGACGTCAGCACGGTGTACGGGCTGGTGCAGTGCTGGCCGGACTCCGCGGCGGAGGATTGCCGGAGCTGCCTCTCCGACCTCGTCTCGCTGATGCCGGAGTGGTTCAGCAACAGCAGCACCGGTGATCACCGTGTCGGAGGGAGGATTCTCGGCGTCCGGTGTAACCTGAGGTACGAGAAGGAGCTCTTCTTCAAGGAGACTGACGGCACGATCAAGCTTGATATGCCTAAAAGTGCGTAAGTGTATAACTGATCCTTTATGTTTTCTTATTAGAGAACTTTGATGCATCGATGTCGCCAGAAACTATATATGGATTGGCCACAGCATGAAAAATGATTTATGAATTTATAACTTGAAAATGACTGCTGGGTTTAGTTGCATTGTAGCGAGCATGTGTAACAACGAAAAGTCACATATCCCAGAGTAAGCAAAACTAATATGTTTAAGACTTATATTTCATAAAATTACTTGGTAACACAAACTATAAGTTTTTTGCATCGTCCCACTAGTTAATTAGCCACATATCACCCTTCCACTGGTTTTGCTTAAATGTATGGCTCACACTTGGGACATGCCAAAAAGCTGCAATTGCCTAATTGGTACAAAGAGTTTCAGTTTTGTGAAATGTCTTAGAAGTTGTAGTTCTCCGTTACGAAGGTACAAATAGTTGTAAGTTGGTGAATTTTGTTTTTAAGACATTTATCAATATCTCAAATTTAAAGAAATAAAACCTCTTCTAGATATTAAAAACTTGTAGTAAAATTACCACACCATGGAAGGCTTCAAATGACGAAATAGAAGTCCTAACCTTTGTGCAATGAAAGATGCATCGTTCAAAATAAATTTTGCTAGATCTGGATAATAACGTATAAATTTCAAAATCAAATAGGTTAGCGAGACAGCAATAACTATAAACGCAAAACAGTGCTAGCGACGATATCCTAATCATTGCTATAGGATCCTCCATGGTACCCACATCCATGTACATATTAATTTAATGAAGGCTCTCCAGTTTGAATATATATGTGCGAAAGTACACAATTCTGATGAACACAACTTTATCGGCTGAATATCTGTTCAGCATATCTTTGCCGTCTCAAAGGATCATTTTATATTCTAGTAGGTCTGGTTATCGTGGTTAGTAATTAGGAGGAGCTCCTTAGTATAATTTAGTAACGCAAAATATGCTTAAAACCAGCAATGATTGTTGGAACAGACTAGAACTACCTTTGGTTGACCAACCTTCTATTTGGCATCACCACCGCCATTTGGCCTCTTTTTAGTCGGCTTCCTGTATTTTCAGAATAAGGTCATGTTTGGCTGAGCTTCTGCTCCAGAAAATCTAGAGCTAATAAAAATATATGGATCTGGAGCTATGGATGGAGTAAAAATCTTTGGTCAAATAATTTTTTATTTGAATGTAAAAAATCTAAAACTCTTATTTTATCTTATAATGTTAAAACTTGGAGCTGGAACTGTGCTAATCTGAGTCAAAGTTGTGATGTATGCACACAAGACAAGATTTATGGTCCACTAGGATAGAAAGGAGAGTGTCGACTGATTTTCCTTGCAAAACCTGTTACAATGTTTAAGCGTTTCCCTGTAAAAAAAAATCTTTTACTTTTGATAAATTTTCACGCAATTTGTAAATATTCCATATTTCATTTAACCATCTTTTGGTCGCATGTCTTAGATGGCCCAGACAAGGTGAAGATCATTTTAATCTCAGTTGCAGTTATCCTCTTTTTCATAATTATCATATCCGGCTGCCTATGGATCATCAAACAAAGAAGAGGTATATGTTTGAACCCTCTCGAACAGCATATTAATTCAGGATAATTGTTGCATATTTCTCCTAAAGAAATAAGTACTCCCGTTCTTCCTCAGCAATAAAAGATTGACTGTAGTGGTCACCCAGAAGGCTGCCTTCTGAGGAATGTGTGATAGTCAATAGTTTGGGACATGCTTTAGTATTCCTCTTAGGTTTTGGTTATGAATCTTAATATATACCGGTGATAGTTTTATGCTTACTAGTAAACTGCACGTGCTTTGCACGTGAATATGAAGGTGGAGATAACGGTGTCAGCGTAAAGAGGTGAAGGCATGCGCACTGGGAAACAGACGGCGAATGTTATGCATCAGAGGACGGTGGTCGGCGCTTATGAACTCCGGAAAAATGTTGTGTGATCGATTATACTTGCGAATGCATTCATTGCTCTTTTTTTCATTCAGGGGGGGAGGGCAAAATTCTGAAAGGCGCTAGGACAGAAGTATTGCTACTGTGGTGGGAATACCGTAGGAGCTACTTTAGCAGCGAACTTAAGTCTACAGCAGCTGTTGTGTGGTATAAACAGCGATGGTGTAGGAAGCGGGTTCGTAGGGGATCGGGTTCGTGGGGGATCAGATTTGGGAACGCATTCGTGGCTCTTTTTTTTTTCCGCCAGGGCTGGAATTTCTAGAAAGTGCTACAGTAACTTCGCTACTGTAGATTTACTGCAGTGGCGAATCCAGGAAACCTTGCTCGTTGGATCGACCAAATCAATGGATGAAATTGCGTGCTTTGCACGTGAATTCAAGCTGAAGATTTCTTATTGAATTAGTAGTAAGAAGAATTTCATAATCATCCATAAGGTGGCCATACAATCAGGCACATCAAAGTGAGTGCATTATTAATCATATATGTCTGTTCAGCTTTATGTCATTAGCCACTGCTTCAGCTCAACCAAATTTTATACAAAGTGTGCATTAGCTTACAAAGATGTCTAAGAAAAAATGTATTCTATATGAACATGAAACATTGTCAAAACAGCTGACGTGCAGTAGAATTGATGTCAAAACAGCTGACGTGCAGTAGATATTAGATAATCTCATGAGCGACAGCCGGCAGCAGAATGTCAAATACTTGCATGGCATTGTTACTGTCTATAAGCTAGAAGCATTAGTGCACGTGGGTATGGAGCCGGTATCAGCCGTGTTCGCGCGAGGGGCAGTTTCTATGGAAGTCACCGGGTCCGCTCGACGTCTGCGGCGGGAGGATGCGAGGAGGTGGAGTGCGAACTCGGGAGCAGCCGGCGACGGCAACGCACCAGGATGGATGCGGCAGCCGGCGACAGCTTTTTATGCGGGTTAAACGGCGTTGGGAGCTGCATTGGCCTGGTAAGGAGGCGATCGGGCGCATCAGCAAAGGAGAGGAGGATGGTCAGAGCTTTCGAACTTCTGAAGGAAGCTGTGTGATCGATTCAGACTTCAGAGGTGGGAATGGATTCATTGCTCTTTCATTTATTTGGATTTGTTCTGTTTAGTTTGCCAGCATCTGGATAATTCTCGAAGGGGACTGACGGCTGAGCATTCCAGCAGCGTCACGACGGAAGCATGGTGGGTTTGGCGCCAATACTGTAGCACCTACTATACATGGTGGAATTTTCTGGAATGTGCTACAGTAACTTGCTACTGTATATTACTGTAGCGGCGAATCCAGGAAACATGTGCCGTTGGATCGACCAAATCAACGGCTGAAACTGTGGCGCGGTACTGTAGCAGCGGAGGGAATACTGTAGCAAATTGGCCAAACACATTTCAAACTTCGTGCTTTATAGTAGTAGAGATAATGATATTCGTAGTTAACCACATTTAGATGTAGTTGGATTATAGCGTTACTGGAAAGAGTTTCACATCTCTAGGAACTGACTGTAGGTCAGTTGGCAAAGGCTGTAACAGAGGAGCCAGCTGGCCAGGGTTCAAAACTCTGATCCCTGCATGGCCTCCAAAGAAGGCCCGAGGATGTTTGCCCCTAATTTTGAAGTTTCACATCTAAGAAAGTTATATGTGAAACCAATAAAATATTCACTATTCCTTGCCCCACCATATTCAAATCTTCGTAAAGGTTGTTCTCTACTACTCCATGATGGATGTCACCTCAGATTTCCTTTTTTTATCCTTATAATAGCATCATAAATTCATAATTGGTGTCCTCATCGTTTCTTCTAGCTATATAGTTTTGTTTAGATTTCAGATTAGGTTGAGAGAATTATTAATTATCTCGATTTAATTTATAATGATGGCATATATGATCCTTTACAATTGCCATGAATTTAGGGCTCAGATGGCCAGATTTTCTTCGTTATTAAAAATATCTATTGTGAAACAAAAATAATTAGTAGCGGTCTGCGCTGTTGAATTTTGCCACTATCAAGATTTTAGAAATTGAATGCAGCAATATGTCCAAGGCCATTGTTAAATAAATGAGTTGTTTTTGATGTACACAAGTTTGCAATTTTGTGTAAAGGAGCAAGCATGTTTTCCCCACCTGTTAATTTCTGTGCCCCTAAACTAATACCACTTATTACACGGCAATATTAGACTCACAAGCTCAAAACGAGGTCGAAGAATGGACAAAGCTACTTGCTGCAGAGATTGGCTCGATGTTCTCACTCTTTACTCTATCTGAAATAAGAAATGCCACTGATAATTTCTCTGACGCAAAGAGATTGGGGAAGGAGCATTTGGCCCTGTTTACCGGGTAAGTAGATAATAGTGTTGAATACCAATCATCTAAGACATTGGTTATGAAAACAAGCAGTTTCTACTTCATTTTTCAGTATTTAAATCAAGCCCACAAAGTTTCATCTAAATTAAAGATGAAATCCTCTTAAAGTTGAGTATTAAACCTAGAATATTTGTGCCTCCGTTTTTTCCCCCTGATGACAACAAAAAAAGAACAGATGGAGTAATCAACTTATTGCTACTTATAGCATGCAATTGTATATATTATATAAAGTGCCTAATTGTGACCTTCTAATGTGAACTTCCAACAGGTTCCTTATTATAAGATATTAGGTACTTCAAATAACTCTTACATGTACTCTACATATTTTATATCTCAGAAAAAATTTTACAAATCTAGTGTTATGGATCAATAAGACAAAAGAAGTAGTATAATAGAATCCAAAACTGCTAAGCAAATAGCCCACGACTTATATCCCTTTTCCACTGTTATGATTTGAATTAATGTTTGCTTCTACCTTGAACCAAATATGCATTTGTAGTTGTCGCCTAACTCATAACTTCCTTTCATCTCCAGGGTCAATTAAGTTGTGGAGTTGTGGCAATCAAAAGATTAGCATCATACTCACGACAAGGGTTATCGGAGTTCAGAAATGAAATTAGGCTTATAGCAAACCTTCAGCATTCGAATCTTGTCAGGCTCATTGGTTGCTGCATGCAGCACAAAGAAAAAATACTTGTATATGAATACATGCCCAACAGGAGCTTGGACGATGTTTTCTCTGGTATACAATTTGGAAAGCACTTATTTCCCACTTCATACAAGCAGAATTTTTGTAGATATTGGAGAAGCATCCCAGCCTTTGCCTCCAGCATTTGCTTACTAGAGGCTATATAGCAGGTTAAGTAGAGATGATAAATAATTCCTATTAATTACTGCTTTATACTTGCAGACGTTACAAGATGGGCATCCTTGACATGGGCTAAGCGTCAAAATATAGTTGCTGGAATAGCTCAAGGACTTCTCTACATTCACAATTATTCACAGCCAGAAAAATGCATTGTCCACAGAGACCTGAAAGCAAGCAACATACTCTTGGACAGGCAAATGAATCCAAAGATTTCTGATTTTGGGATAGCTAGGATGTTTAACTCAAGTGTGACAGAAGCACACACTACAAGACTTGTGGGAACACGGTAAGAATCAGCAACTTATAGCTACGTATATAATATGAAATAAAAAGAAAAGGCGTCTTCATTATGCAAGAGCATTGACTATAAGCAACATTTTTGCGAGCATCTAGCACACACTGTACAATGCATTTTATATCTTGCTTAGTTTCATTATTAGCAGTAATTTTTGTGTTACTACCTTGGACTTTACTGGCATTCATATGTGGAAACCGAAATTACCAACTTTTTTTCATTCCTGTTTCGAGACAAGTTAGTTGGTATTTTTGAGGTTGAACCACATGCATGCACAAAAATACTTCTGCGAGGCGTGTTAGGCTGGTAGCACAGTATAATTATACTCTTTATTAATTTGGGGTGTTAAAGTTTGAAAGTTGAGTTTAATTTTACCAAATATTTTAATGAAGTAATGATTCTCATTTCCTTTCCCAGTGGTTATATGGCGCCTGAGTACTTTTTTGAGAGCATCTTCTCAATAAAGTCTGATGTTTTTAGCTTTGGAGTGTTAGTTCTGGAAATATTAAGCGGAAGGAAAGTTGCAACTAGTTTCAGTCGGTACAGAGGATCAAAAAATCTGATGGCATATGTGAGTAATCTCTTGTACTACAGGAAGAAATACTTAGGATTATTTTCTTGGGTGTCTTCATCATGTGCCTTCTTTTGGATCCAGCTCATGCGAAATCGTTAATCTGTTTCAAACAGGCTTGGCGCTTGTGGGAAGACGGAAATTGCGTGCAACTCATCGACAGCTCTCTAAGCGTCGAGGAACACAACCAAGAGGAAGAATTAATCAGGTGCATTCAGATTGCACTCCTCTGCGTTCAGGCAAGTCCAGAGGACCGGCCGGACATGAAGGAAGTTGCAAGGATGCTAAGCAACAATGGCACCCAACTGGAAAATCCTAACCAACCTGCTTATTTTGACGAACCAATCACGACCTTACAGGTGGCAGCATCAAGCAACCGTGCCCGCACTCAGTACCATACGGCCGTACATAGCCATCCGGTTTAAGATATAGTTCACGTACAATCTACAATGTATAGCTATACCTTCCCCTTAAGGTATACATGCTGTAAGTACGGAGACATGCTTATACAACCTACGTGTACATTGGACTCGTATGTAGTGATCAGAACTTATTAGGAACGTGTCATTTCTCACTGAAGGAGGAGACACGAACGTTGTCTTCACAAGGCGGATTGTCTTCTCTTCATAAAGCTAGTTTGGTTGGGTTTCTATATTACAGTGTCTCCGGATATTTAGATTTGGACCACTGGTAAACACGTCCATTCAAGGAACGTCATCACTAAAGACGACATTCAAAGAAAGCCTCTGATTGCCCTCCAGCTTCCTTATCTTTGCCATCATCCTCTCCTTTTATCATTTTCAAAGGGACGAAATTGCCCCTGGTCCTCCTCATCAGGACGCCACTGCTCCTCCGCACAGAATAAATTTTTAGTAATGCTTCAGTTTATAATTGCGCGTTAAGAAAGTGACGTACAAGCAATGTGAGATTGAAGGCTCGATATTCGCAGATCATACATACGAAGAATCATGAATAAAATTTCCTCACTAATAAGCTACTACTTGAATAGAACAGGTTCATATTCAGAAGGTTTTTTCCTTGATGCAACATCCAATGCACTATAGTAAGGCCCTGTTTGATGGCGCTTCTTGCAGCTCTGCTCCTCCTGACAGAGCAACTCTAGATGGACTGTAGATAGGAGCAGGAGTTGTGTTTTTTGAAGTAGCCTCCGTTGCCTGTAGCATGAAGCACCCGGAGCAGGTTTTGTGACGTGCACAGTGTGAGAGCAGGAGCACCCGGAGTGCCACCAAACTTCGCTGCCGTACGAACCGAGGTAGATCTCCCCGAAGGAGCCGCTCCCGAGCTTGCGCCCAAGCCTGTTTGATTTAGGTCTTGGTAGGCAGTTGTGTCCTCAGGACCTGAGGTGCTACTGAGTCTCTTGTAACCACTAAGTTACAGACCATTAATACAAGTTGTTCTAGACTTTAAAATAAATTGTTCCATCCCACAATACAAACTGTTCCAGCCTTTATTAGGATTGTTCTGCCATTAATACAAATTGTTCTGGCCTATAATATAATTTGTTCCAAAACGTTTGTTTCAAATTGTTCCAACCATTATTTGCATCATTTTGTTGAAAATCTTGTGATTACTTTTTGTTAATAAAATATTTCCCTTAATGTAGTTTATTTAGGCCTTTATTTGGATTTTCTGTTAATAACGCAAGTTGTTCCAATCTTCATTGTAACTTTTTCCATCCTCTTTTGTGTACTGTTCGGGCTATTATATTGTACAATTTCTCTAGCGTGGCACCAAAGATGTTAAACAATGAGATAAAAAAAAAGATGTTTACACAAAAAAAAAAGATGTTAAACAACGATTGAAAAATAATGTTGGCCGGTGTTAGTAATTCGTCAGCCGTGATATTAAGCAACGGAAAATGTATGCCCCGCGATAAAAATTCTACAGCATGAAGACAGGGAGAAACCGCTTTGGCCTACGGAACCTGTATTCTAGGGCGCGGTGTTGGCTTCTTCAAATCCGATGGATCATATTTTTTCTCAGATGCCTCATTCAAATCGCACGGTCCAGGACATTTGGATCTCCCACACCTTGCAAACCCACCCGCCCCTACGCCTCTGCTCATCGAGTCCGTTTTTCCCTTCGTTTTCAATCGAAGGAACCGACGGACTGCCGAGGAACCATCGAGCAGCACCGCCGCCGGCCTAGGGCGGATCCACCATCACGCCATGTTCCTATCAGGGTCGACCCAACGCCGGCTCTTTCTTTTTTTTTTTCTAGAATGCGCAGGAGAGCTGTCTTTGTATTAAGAGGAAAAACATGGTCGATGACCTTACAAAGCGCACCGTTTTTGCAGCCGCCCGGTAGCCTTACATTGGAAAAGGAAAAATTAAGCACTAAGCTAGCAAGACTATCTAATGACATTGCTAAAGCCTACTCTCGCGTCATGAAACAACCCAAGAACTTGGCCCCTGCAGCTACCCACAGTCGTCCTTCGTTCATGATTGCCTGGACAATTTGGTCCACTGCCGCAGCCTCGTCTCTGAACACCCTTGCACTTCATTCTTTCCAGAGTTGCCAGGAGACCAAAAGGAACATCGTGTCCATTCCTTTGCGTGGTTCCTTTCCCAGGCCCTGACGTAGCTTCGTCCATGCTTCGACGATGGTGAGCTGGTCAGTGAAGAAGCGGTTGGGCAGCTGCATGAAGTTAAGGATGCGCCACCAGACCTGTCTCACAACTGAACAATGCCATAGGAGGTGGTCGATGGTCTCGGCTTCCTGGATGCAGAGCGCACATGTGTCGTCGTCCTGCACGCCATGCCTTTTTCTGCGGTCCGCCGTCCATGTTCGCCGGTGAAGGGCCAGGTATATGGGCACCACCGTGCATTTCTGGAGGTTGGTTTGCTGGCCTGACGCTTGACCGAATATGTCCAGAATTGTCGCTGTGATATCCAGCACTGTCGGACTGATGAACAGAGCGGCGCCGTCCGCATACAGTGAACACTGATGCAGGATTGCATTGTGGCCGCTTGTCCGCAGCACCCGATTTGCCGTCGCATGGCGCGTGGCCTATGGCAGGGGGATTCCGGTAGCTGGCTTGCACATGAAAGAATTGTGTGCATGCTACAAATCCATATACACGATGGGTTTACCCAACAGTGTTCGTTGCAAATGATGATATAATATATTAAAGTCATGTTTTATCGATTAATATTTGGCAGGATTGAGTGCAGTACAATTTGGCACGTCTCAGGCTGAGCTTTCTAGCACTAGCAGATAAGATCAGTAGAGTATAGATTCAACCTTCGTGCTTTGGAAGAGCACACCAAGAAGTTAAATGGCGCATAAAAAACATTGGCAAACCATGTATATGTTTGAAATACTCATGACAAGTATTGAACACAAATTTATAAACGCTATAGCAACAGCTGAGATAGCAAAGCTGAAGGAATCACTGCACGAGAGTGAAACCCGCATCAGTGCGAGCTTGGATAAGCCACTGTGTGTCAATTTTCAGAGATTGAATATTCTGTAAGTTTTAAACAGTAAATGTCCTCTTCTTTGGAACATAGACCAGTCACAAATTATCTGAAGAACCCCTCCTCTGTTTGTGAACATAATGAGAAATATCTGCTTCTAACTTTAATGGCACACAACATTGGCATTTCTTGTTGCAAAAATAAGCTACCCAAAAATGCCCGTGCGTTGCTACGGGCTGACGACCCTCGATATATAATTTTAATACAACCATATTATTTCTTAACTGGTTATTTTAGGCATGGCAAATACAATCTAGTCAGTTTAATTGATGCTACAGTACAAAACATTTACAATTTTAATGCATAAAACGTGTCTGTGATATTAGATGGCGCATAACTAATCATGCAATTTTTTCATGCGTTGATGAAATTCATCATTGAGAATAATAACTAAATTACTAATCATTACATGCGTAAACTAATCATTGCAAGCTACAATACGTCACACCCAAATATCAGCCGCCATCCCAAGAACCGTGGTGTCAAGCCCTCGAGGAAAATCCTGATGATGCTGCAGAGTTGAGCAACGGCATGGGAGGGGTGCCCTGCATTTGCCATCCCCCATTCGGGAATGACTGGGGGACCCAGCTCCGGCCTTCGCTCCATTGGGCTTTCCTGCAGTTGCCAAGAACACATATTGGTTTAGCTAGCTGCACATCATTCACAAAGAACAGAGAAAATTAGGTTCAGCTAAGGATGACAGCATGTAATATTTCTCTAGGATTGTTTCTGTACGCAGTTAAGCAATACTTTTAGTAAACTCTGTTTAGCAAGCCTGTTCTCTGTGATACTTTCTGTAAATCTAGAGCATCCTCAGGACTAAAGCTACAGCACATGATCATAGTACTAAAGCTACAGCACATGGTCATGGAACTGTTAGACTGGACAACTACAGCGTTCAAAAGATGCAAATTGCATTAAGTGTGTGATTGAAACATGCATCAATTGGTTAACAGGTGAAATAGTATCAGCCATTAGGAAGTACACATGCTGAAAAAGCAAGCGGATACCTCTGTTCAGCAAAGAAAAGAGCTGGATTTCCAAGAAACAAGACAATTCAATGCAAATAAGGATAACAGGGAAGTGAACTGATAACCTGTTTATCTGCTTAGTGGTACTATCAATCTACATATCCTTTTTTTTTTTTTTTTTTGCATTTTGGAAACATGAGACATGTTCAGTTAACCTTCTGAAGTCTAACTGATCTGATAGGAGTAGCAATTTGCATATTTAACAGAAGCAGTCTTGGTGACAGTACCTGCACTAGTACAAAAAGAGCCTAATATGACACTTGAAATTTTATAACAGTGGCGCACACCAAACGATACGTCACTGCTAACCCGACGGTCGCTACTGTAGCAACCATCGGTGGCGGACGGGCTGGCGTCATCGCGGCTACAGGAACAGAAGGCGGCACCAGTGGCGGTGAAAGTGACGTCACAAGCGACCGCCACCGAGAAGGAGTCAACAGTGGCGGTTGGAATGACGTCATAAGCGTTCGCCACAGCTAAGAAGCAGATCAGTGGCGGACGCTGACGTCAGGTACACCGCCACTGAATCCCATCCTCTGTGGCGGTCGAAGGTGACGTCACTCACGTCCGCCACTGATAATACTGACGTCATTCCGTCCGCCACTGATATGCGTCATCGGTGGCGCATCTTAGTGACGTCATCGTGCCCGCCACTGGTAGCCTGCATCTATATAACCTGCGCGTCTTCCCCACGCGAAGTACCGGATCATCTCGACATAGATGTCCGTACGGCGGCGGGGAAAAATTAGAAATCATGGGGGGAAGGTTTTGATCTCGTTTTTTTTGAGGGATTTGATCTAGGAGGTAAATCTTTGGTATCCATTGGAGCCTTTTTGTGTTTAGATGTCTTTTTCATGGTTAATTTTGAGCATAAAGTTTATTTAGGGTTGCAAACTTTTTTCCTTCAATTGAGATGATTCTATTGTTTTTTTGAGGGGGAATTAGTAGATTCTATCTAATATGTTCACCTTCTAAGTATTATGTTGTTTGTCTTGTGAGTTTTTATTGTAATTTAAGAGATCAATGATTTTGATGTATGCACCATATATGTAAGAGAGAGGGGATGGGGAATTAATATAGTCTTGTCTATGGATTGAATAAAAATATTGTGTCAAATTTGTATAGCATTGTTATTCTTAATTTATAATTCGTATTCGTTTGTTTAATTATTTTTTTCGAAGATTGTAGATGATGGATAGGTCTTGGATGTACAATGGGGGTGGCGGAGATCCAATAATATATTTCGAGGAAGTCACCAAATTTCTCCAAGCCGCCAAGGTTCACGCTGCACGTCAAAATACAAGGGCTATATATTGTCCTTGTAAGAGATGCAAGAATAATGTCTTGTTTGAGGAACATGAAACTATTCGTGAGCACTTGTTGGAGAAAGGTTTCATGGATCACTACTCAATCTGGATAAAACATGGTGAAACACCAGACACTCGAGAAGGCAACAACGTGCAGGAAAGTGCAGAAGGCAATAGTCACGCAGAGAGGGCACGAGACAACAATGAGCGTCATAGTGCAGATCAGTGTAACGCCCAAGATGATGGCTCGGTACACGAGGGTGGAGGATGTGAAGGCCTCGATGTAGAGGAAATGCTCCGTCACATGGAGCATGAGGATTTACTCCACAACCGAAAGAAAGGCTTGGATAACGCAGAGATGTTGGATAAGGCATCGAGAGAGCCTCTGTACTCCAAAGACAAAGGATGTGAGAGTGAGTGCACGGTATTAAAGACGGTGCTTCGACTCCTCACACTAAAGGCCAGCAACGGGTGGTCAGACAGTAGCTTCAATGAATTGCTGCTGGTTTTAGCAGACACATTGCCGAAACCGAACGCTTTGCCCACAAGCACGTACCACTCAAAGAAGCTGTTGTCTCCGTTGACATTAGGCGTACAAAGAATACACGCTTGTCCGAATCACTGCATCCTGTACCGTAAAGAACATGCGGACAAGGTGAAATGTCCAGTTTGTAACGTCAGTCGGTACAAAAGATACGATGACAATGTTGATGACTCTTGTACCGTGAACATCAAGAAGAAGGGACGAAAGAGGAACAGAGGCGGCAGGACCAGTCATCAGAACGAAGGGGAAGAAGATGAGGTTGACTGCAGAAAAATTCCGGCACTGGTGATGTGGTACCTACCGGTAGTCGATCGCTTGAAGCGTCTGTTCGCAAACTCCAGAGACGCCAAACTCATGACTTGGCATGCCGCTGAAGATGGGCGCAAGAAGGATGGAAAGCTTCGTCACCCCGCGGATGCCCGGCAGTGGAAAAAGTTTGACGTGGACAACCCTCGGTTCTCATACGATCCGAGGAATGTGAGATTTGGCTTGAGTACAGATGGAATGAATCCTTTCGGTGGCATGAGGAACCCACATAGTACGTGGCCGGTGATTCTATGCTTCTTCAATCTTCCTTCATGGCTGTGCCACAAAAGAAAGTACCTCATGCTGAGTACCCTTATATCCGGTCCACAGCAACCTGGCATTGATATAGATGTGTTTTTGGAACCTTTGATGGAAGACATGCAGAAGCTGTGGGAAGAGGGGGTTCGCATGTGGGATGCCTACCGACAGGAGCATTTCACCCTCTATGCTATTATTTTTGTGACCATCAATGACAATCCCGCTCGCCTGACCCTAACCGGCCAGGTAAAAGGGAAGTCGGCATGCGTTGTTTGCGTTGACCAAACATCATGCATGCACCTTCCAAATTTCTGCAAGCTGGTGTACATGGGACACCGACGATTCTTACCAAAAAATCACAGATACCGTCGAATGACGAAAGAATTTGATGGTACAGAGGAGAAAGATCCCGCACCAGTGCTTCGCGACGGCAAATTTGTTTATAATCTGGTGAAAGATTACAAGGTTGTTTTTGGCAAGCCAGTCAAGGGGAGAAAGCGGAACAAGTCCGATCAGCTTCCAAAGGATGCAATATTTAAGAAGAAATCAATTTTCTATAGGTACTTAGCGTACTGGAAACAGTTGGAAATAGGTCATGCAATCGACCTTATGCACGTTACGAAGGGTGTCTTTGATAGCACCTCAGGTCTCCTTATGGACACACCAGGCAAGACAAAGGACGGGCTCCGCGCTCGAAAAGACCTACAAAAACAAGGAATAAAGAAAGAGCTTCACCCTGAACAGTTGGAGAATGGAAAGTATTACCTTCCACCGGCCAGTTTTAACCTGACACTAGAGGAGAAAAAAACAATATGCAAGTGCCTACGCAGTATCAAGGTTCCCACAGGTTTCTCAACCAACGTAAAGAATCTAGTCTCAATGACCGAGTTAAAGATAAGTGGCTACAACACGCATGATTGCCATATGATGCTTTCTTTGTTCCTCACGATCGCTGCAAGGGCTATCAAACACCCATATGTCAGGATTGCAGTCACGCGGATGTGCCACTTTTTTAATGCCGTCTCCAAGAAGGTCATCGACGTTGGAGAATTGCAGAAGATACGTAAACTGATGCGGGAGACTATGTGCCAACTCGAGATGTGCTTCCCCCCCACATTTTTTGATACGATGGAGCACTATATGATCCACATAGCAGATCAGATACTTGTCCTTGGGCCTTCTTACCTTCACTATATGTACCCGTATGAGCGGTATATGTACGTTATGAAAAACTATGTGCGCAGTCCCAAAAATTCTGAGGGATCCATGATAGAGGGCTACACAACAGAAGAGGTTTTAGAGTGCTACAACGATTACATGACAGATGGGAAACAAATAGGTGTTCCGCGGTCGCGGCACGAGGGAAGGCTCGCTGGTAAAGGAACTAAAGGAAGAAAAACCTTCACCGATGCGAGTTACGAAAGAGCGAGTCAAGCACATTATAGCATCCTGCATCAGTTAAAGATTGCCGCAAAATACGTTGAGCAACACTTGCAACAACTTTCTAAAGAAAATCCCACACACAATGAAGATTGGATCATGCAAGAGCACAAGAGCTGTTTCACTATATGGTTGAAGAACCAAAACCTACCAGTTGGAGAGACAACAGATGAAAAGACGATGCATCTATTGGCAGATGGTCCACTAAGTCTTGTCACTTCGTGGCAAGCGTTTGACATTAATGGGTTCACATTTTACACCAAAGCAAAGGACAATAAGAGTCAGTGCCAAAACAGTGGTGTAACAACAAGCGCAGAGGAGAGTGACGGAAACAAAAAGACATATTTCGGATACATTGAAGAGATTTGGGAACTCAACTATGGAATGTCTTTACAAATCCCTATATTCAAGTGCGTATGGGTCAAGGACCAAGGGGTCCACGTGGATGAATTCGGCATGACTCTTGTTGACCTCAACATTGTTGGTCACAAGGATGATCCTTGGATATTCCCCCAAAATGTAGCGCACGTGTGGTATGCACCTGACCCAGAAACTGAATGGAAGAAACAGGTTGTTGTCTATGGAAAACAAAGAATCATCGGAGTCGACGGTGCCACGGATGAAGAAGAATACAACCAGTTTGATGAAGTGCCTTTCTTTGCTGATACAAATCGGATAAGTCAACTTGAACTTGACCTCACCTATTCATCCGTGGTGCCCTACCTGCGCACTGATTGCGAAGGGAAAGTAGTGAATGGCTAATATCATGTGTTTCCAATTATTGTAAAATATCGTGTGGTCGTATATATTAAGTACAATATTTCTAATTATTGTAAAATATCGTGTGGTCGTAATATATTAAGTACAATATTCCAATTATTGTAAATATCGTGTGGTTGTAATATATTAAGTACTATATTTCCAATTATTGTATAAGTACTATATTAAAGTTTTTTTTTTGAGAATACTATTGTAATATAAGAAGTGAAAAGAAAATAAAAACAATAGTTAGACTATTTTAATATAATATTATTTGAATATCCTATTTAAATATAAGAAGGTAAAAAAATAGTTAAAATTGTATTTAGAAATACTATATCAATATAAGAAGTGAAAAGATAATAACAAAAACAATTTTATCACAAAATATTATTATATGATTTAAAAAAGATTATTATCACAAAATATTATTATATGTTTTTTATCACAAATATTATTATCACAAATATTATTATATGATTTAAAAATATTATTATATTTTTTATCATAATATTATATCGATAAATATATATAGAGATTTAAAAAAAAAGATAAGTTGTATTTAGAAATACTATATCAATATAAGAAGTGAAAAGATAATAACAAAAACAATTTTATCACAAAATATTATTATATGATTTAAAAAAAAGATTATTATCACAAAATATTATTATATGTTTTCATCACAAAATATTATTATCACAAAATATTATTATATGATTTAAAAATATTATTATATTTTTTATCATAATATTATATCGATAAATATATATAGAGATTTAAAAAAAAGATAAGTTGTATTTAGAAATACTATATCAATATAAGAAGTGAAAAGATAATAACAAAAACAATTTTATCACAAAATATTATTATATGATTAAAAAAAGATTATTATCACAAAATATTATTATATGATTTAAAAATATTATTATAATTTTTATCATAATATTATATCGATAAATATATATAGAGATTTAAAAAAAAAAGATTCGAAAAAATTGGTGCCAGGCTGGTTTCGAACCCCGCACCGGCAGCATACAAACCAAGCGCTTTACCACTGAGGCACAACGACGTTCACTAATGAATGAGGCATTTTAATTTAAGTATTAGTACCGCGCAACACCAAAGGCGAACGGGTGACGTCACTCCGTCCGCCACCGAGCCTGTTTCCGGTGGCGCACGCGATGACGTCACGTCGCCCGGTGGCGGGCGGTGACGTCACCCTGTCCGCCACCGAGCAGAGTTTTCCAGTGGCGCACGCTTTTACATCGGCACCGCCCGCCACTGCTGGCTGCTCCTATATTAGCTGCCTTGCGCCGGCGCGAAACCCTAACTTAGAGGATTTCGCGCGCGACGCCGTCAGGCTGCCCAAATCCGCCGCCGTCCTCCTCGCCTCCGTCCGAGCGCCGCCCTCCACCTCGCCGTCCTCCTCCTCGCCATTCCCGAGCTCGGCCCCCTCGCCGGCCCCGAGCTCCGCCCCCTCCTCGTCCCCGAGCTCCGCCCCCTCCTCGTCCCCGACCTCCGCCGCCGTCGTCGACCTCACCGACCTCGCCGTCGTCGCCGCCATCGACCTCGGCGACCTCGACCTCGCCGTCCTCCCCGACCTCGAGCTCACCGACCACAGGACATCGCCGTCCTCCCCGACCTCGAGCTCACCGACCACAGGACATCGCCGCCGTCGACCTTGGCGACCTCGACCTCGCCGGCCTCCCCGACCTCGAGCGCACCGACCTCGTGGACCTCGCCGTCCTCGCGCCGCCGTCGACCTCGGCGTCCTCCACCCGCCATCCCCGTCTCCCGCTACCTCCCCCTCCTCTATCTCGCCGCCGTCACCGTGCTCAACCTGCCCGTCCTCGACGTGCTCGCCAACGACCTCGCCGTCCTCGACCTCGCCGTCCCCGTCGCCCGCGAGCTCGATCCCCCTCCTCTATCTCGGCCCCGTCGCCGTGCTCAACCTGCCCGTCCTCGCCGACCTCGCCGTCCAGGTGCGCCCCCTCTCCTCTTCCCCTCTTCTGCTCTGCCCCTCTTTCCTCTGCTCCTGTTGGTGGTCAAGAAAATGTGATCCTGCTGTTGGTTTGTGATGGTTTGTGCTGACATGCTGGTGGTCAAGAAAATGTGATGGTTTGTGCTGACATGCTGGTGGTCAAGAAAATGTGCTCCTGTTGGTTTCATGCTTGAAACTTGGTTTGATGCTTCAAACTTGGTTAGCAATGGATCATAAGGACCTTGTGTTAGTGATGCCGAAATGCTACTGGTCCTTGCAATGATTCTAGTGCCGAAATGCTGGTCCTTGTGCTGATATATATTGGAAGATTTAAGGACCATGTGTTAGTGTTATGGTTGCTGGATTTGTGCAGGCATAATTTGGTTGAAATGACATGTGTTTGTGTGCTACCTTTGAAATGACATGGTTGCTTGCTCAATCTGTTGTTAGTTATTTGGACAGTTGCTTGCTCAATCTGTTTTGCCTATATGTTGCTAGTAGAAAGATAGCTTTTTAGTGCCTTTTAATTATGCAGCTAGTTTGAATCTCACTTGGCTGCCATGGTACAACTGAAATGCTAATATTTTGATATTCTTGTTGTTGCCCTGTTTTTATATGCCACATCTTGTTCCTTATACCCTGTTATATGCTACATATATACTGCAGCTTGTGTTATATCCTACCCTGATATTTTTCTTTTGCTACTTAATATTGCTAAGTCCTATATGCTATATGTATGTACTATATGTTCTTCTGCCTATCTGTTTTGCCTATATGTTCTTCTGCCTATCTGTTCTGCCTATGTATGTACTATATGTTCTTCTGCCTAGCTTGTGTATACTGCTAAGTCATATATACTGCAGCCTATCTGTTTTGCCTATATGTTCTTCTTGCCTATATTACTTTGGCTGCTACCTGCTGTTTCTTAATCTGCTACCAAAATTTGTCTTAGCAATCCTGCCAGTCGTATATGCTATACCAAAATTTATGTTTCTTAATCTGCTACCTGCTGTTGGAACTTTGTCTGCTGGTCCTAATATTTTGTTTGCCCTAATATCTGTCAGCTAGTTTGAATCAATCTAGTTTATATGAAACTTGGTACTGAATATTTTTCCTTTGCCACTGATTATTTTTCTTTTGCTACTGAATTTTGCTACTTAATGTTGCTAAGTCCTATATGCTATATGTATGTACTGCAGTATTAATACTGCATATATATCTCGTGCAGTTTGTTCTTCTTGCCAGCATTAGTTGGCTGCAGATTTTAGTGTCACAGTTTTTTCCCTAAACATGGCCGATGATGCAGTATTTATTGATTGTGAGCACTAGTACAATGGTCGATGATGATTTTGATCACTATATATTTATTCTGAGCAGTAGCACAATGGTCGATGATGATTTTGTTTACTATTTATTTGTGAGTTATCCCTGCCACTAGTCCTTCATTTTTACCTCGCCGTCCTCGCTGACCTCGACCTCGTCGTCATTGCCCGCCACTGCATGCTCTTGTTCTTCTCCTCTTTTCCCCTCTGCTTCGTCTATCACCGATCTTTGTGCTACTGCTGTGATGTTCAATTGAGCTTTATATGCTGAGGCCAATGCTCGATGATGAGTGCGGACTAAGCGAGACGGGTGTGGCAACCTGGACCATATCTTAAGATATTGGATACATGTTGCCACTCGAGTCTAGGACCTTAGAGCGTTGGATGGCCGTTAATTCGGCAACCCGCACTGAGAGCAATTTAATTTTTTTTATTTGACAACTTTCTTTCTCGGCAAATGATGAGGTAGGATAGCCATATGTAGACTTCCCAGAGTCGACATGTCGTGTCGATGCGAAGTGAAAATGCATAATGATAATGCTATCCTCATTCTGATGCCGACGCATGTTTTTTTTTAATCAATAATATTTAGTAGATGAATAAACCTAACAAGATTTCGGTTATTATATACAGTAATCATTTAAGAGTCTAAAAGATGGACGAAGGGAATCAAGTAGACAGGAGCCCAACTGCTGAGGTACTTCCCAGCGATAACGAAGAGGAAGAGGCTGATCCCTATGAGGCTGAATCCCCTCCTTTTCCTCCGTGCGGTAAAAGGCAGCGCGCTGAGGGACCCCCGGACCCCGATTACAATCCGAATGATGAGGTATCGGGTCATCGACACCTAGTACGTCAGCAGTTCAATGTTTCATTAAATTGACACATGGTGTCCTATTTCGTAGATTCCTTCACAGCCACGACCACGGCGAAGTAACCGAAAACGGTTGTTCGTGGAAGACGCAGCTGCCATAGTGCCGGCAGACCAAATATCCGCTCCTGAAACGAGCTCTATGCAGAAGGAGAAAAATAAAGGAAAAAGGAAGCGGAACAAGCTAAGTTCTGGCATCCACAGAGTGGATAGGGTCAGCGAAGAAGGGTCGCCAATCGAGCCGCAGGGAATCTTGGCAACCTGGCGCAATGATTGCGGGTGTTTCGTTAGAGAGAAAGGGAAGATCACCTGGTCTAATTGGAAAAAGGTACCCGACACGGAGAAAGATCGTTTGTGGAGTCTCATTGAGTCCAAGTACATCTTCCCTACCCACTCTCTTGAAGCCGCAAAAGCGGCTACTCTAAAGACCATGTGTAAGTGCCTTCGCACGTTCAGGTATAACCTGGACAAGGACTTCATCAAAACTGGTCGAGACCCATTGAAGGAATTTGGGTTTATCCCACCCAATGACTGGAAAGCCTTCGTCAACTCCAGGACCTCTGAAGAGTTCAAATCGACCAGCAAAATATTCACTGCTCTGAATAAAAAGAACCAGCTGCATCATAACCTAGGGCCTGGAGGCTACAGAGGCAAGATCCCAATATGGAGGAGAAGGGAACGGGAAGCCCGCGAATAGGGAGAAGAGGTTGAGTATGGAGACATGTCTATCCGTACTCGAAACTGGCTCTTCGCACGGCTGAAGAAACTTGCTAACGGGAAGTTGGTGCCAAAGAACTCCCAGGTTAGTGAAGTGGTGCAGAGAGCCAGGGACTTTGCTGCTTCCCACAAAGCAAAGAAGCTAAAGGGAAAGGAAGCAGATAAGCAGCTTGAAGTTGCCCTAGGGACCAAGGAACATCGTGGTCGCACATGAGGATTCTCTTCCATCGCACGGTGCGTTGTCGAGCCCGAGGACGAGCGTCCCTCTGTGGATCAATCGTTCGAGGAATTTCAGAGGAACATGTTCAGGTTCATCAAGGAGAACCCACACCTGGCGGCACCAATACAAGTTCCTGAATTCACTTTGAGTATCGAGACACCGACACCAACATGTAGCCAAAGCGAACCAAAGGCTCCAAGCAGCGCTGGCTCCACGGCTGCCAATACTCAGAGGTACCCAGTGGATGATATCAAGGAGCCTACACCATGCTCTCTGTTTCTGACAATGGAGAGGAAAGGGAAGAGCCGGCAGTTCAAGGTTGCAGAAGGCACTGCGTATGTTGGTCGCGAGATCAACGCAAAAGAATTGCCAAAAGAGTGTGCCAGGGTGTTTGTCAGCCGGGTCATCGACGATAAATTCCTCAAGGAGGAGGTTGACTACCCAGATGAGGAAGAGGGGATTGAGACTATCGAAGATGCTATCAACAATTTCGTGGCATGGCATAGGAAGGACATTGTTGTACACACCGTGTCTCCATCTCCGCCTCCGCCTCCGCCTCCTGTAGCGGACTCTCCAGCTCCGGACGCAGGTCGAGCTGCGGACTCTCCAGCTCCGGACGCAGGTCGAGCTGCGGACTCTCCAGCTCCGGGCGCAGGTCGAGCTGTGGAGCCGGAGATGGCTATAGCTTCTCTGGCCCATGAACAAGAGGACACTCGCAATCCTACGCCTCCTTCGTCACCGAAAAATGACAAGGAGGCGGAGGGTACCAAGGCTGCGCGTGCTCCTTCACCTCCGCGATCACCGAGAAAGGACAACAAGGCCGAGGGTAGCAAGAGATCGCGCGATCCTTCACCTCTACCACCACCAAAAAATGATAAGGCGACCGAGGGGAAAAAGGCAAAGAAGCAACAAAAAGAGAAGCCCTATGATGCTAAGGGGATTGTCCAAGGCAAGCCTATTTGCTTAATTATCCCTAAGAAGACAAGACTTTATAACGATGAGCAACCGGCTAAACCACTTGATCCTGCATGTGCAGCTTTCTTTCGCACCTTGGCCGATAGGACGACGAAGAATGTTACGGTGCAGGCCGTTGAGGCGCCAAAACGTACGATGAAGCCAGGTGTCACGGAAGGGTCTTGGGATTATGAACAAGATGATTTCCCGAAGTACGTGCACGGCATGCCACTCCTTCCAAGGAATAAGCTCAATGACTGTGATTGGGTAATGAATAGATTTCACGAGTGGTACATTGAGGCGTGTTCCCGAGGCATTGAGAATATCCCATGTCGCGTTCCTGGGAAGATTTTCAACTCCACTGATTTTGTGATGAACGTGCCTTTTGAGGATATTCATCACATCTATCGTCTCGATCGGATCGACGCGACGATGATAATTCTTTGGTGCTTGTAAGTGCTTCCCATATTTTCATTCTCTATGGAAATGATTACTAAGCATTACTAACGCAATATCTTGTGTAGGATTTGTTCCCATGTTGACGGTCGTTAAGTACCAACTTCGACCGCCAATATTCCTACACATAAAGGAGAATTAGCATTTCTTATACGCATATTTATTTAAACTAATAAATTTCCACGAGTTTTGGATGATTTATGAGTGCAGGAGTATTTCTGGAGAAAATGGGCCTCTGTGAGAGAAATCACAGGCCGGCCGGCCTACATCCCTGGCCGGCCGGCCACACCCAGCGGCCACAGCCTGCAGGCCTCCACCAGTGGGCCACGAGAAGCTCACAAAACCAGAATATTGAAGCCCATCTCGAACTTAATGAAGACTTTCTAGAATATGGGCTACAATGGGCCTAAACTTGGCTCTTACTCCAGTTCTGCCGACCCCAGGAGAAAACCGACCTCGGGACCGACTTCATGGAGCAATCTGAAGCGTCCACGCGGAAGGCGGTGGCCAACCGCCACAATGTGTGGCCGGCCGGCCTGCCACCTAGGCCGGCCGGCCAACCTTGGCGGCCAATCCTCCTCAACCGCCTCTCACTTGCTCTATTTAATCCCCTCTCTCATTTGGGGCTATAAATAGAGGGGTGCTCGGCCGGATACAATACACACCAAGTAGAGAGATCACACTCTTGCATTAGTTTAGTCTCCAAGCTCTAGTGGAGTTAGGCTTAGAGTAGAGCTACTCTAGTTCCCAAGTTGTCTTGGAGATTCTGGTATGGCTCTTGTATCATTTTCTCTTTTTGCGACTTTATTCTATTTAATAATATTATTCTTTTCATATAGTCTTGCCTTGGTTAAGCGTTCCTTGTTTGGTTGTGGACCCTTGGCTTGCTTATGTAATAGAGTAATTATAATCTTCTTATATAGTGCTAGTGTGATATTCATATGCTTGTTATGTGAGTATTGCCTAGAGGACTGGCAGTATGGACATAATTGCCTTATTGTCACGTGTCCTAGTACATAGTATACCATGACATGTTTATACTTAGGTTTACATGCATTTGCATATCCAAGCATGAGTCCAATGGTCCTTATGATTATGCTCTAGATCCATATCATCGCCTAGGGGATTTAGAGTAATGTTTTAGCAATGCAAGCATGGTGTTTGGATTGGTAGAATACATTGGATGCCTCGTGCCCCACGGATTGTTTGAGGTAGACGGTAGGTGGTGACAGCCCTATTCGTCCTCGGTATCCCTCCACGTTCGGGTACGGCGTAGAGCTGTAGACCGGAGTCGCCTGGCAGACCAGGGGTAAGCCGGTGCCCAATTTGCTTGAGTGCTTATGCCTAAACCTTAGTTGTGTGCATACATGTGTATGTTGTATACTATGCCACTGTATAATGAAGTACAATAGGAACTTAGCTCTTTTCTTTGTTCTTCTCCACTTGGCTATGGATGTATATTAGAGTTGATCCTTTTCTTGTGTGTCACACTACCCATATATTATTGTTTAGCTATGCATGGACTGTGATCCATTTAAATGTAGACATCGACTATGAGCATAGTATTCTCTTGACCATCGTCTTCCCTGCGGAAAATATAAATTACGATACCTTGGAATACTCCCGGGTGAAATGCTACAACGGTATTCTCCGTGCGCTTGCGGATTTATCTGTGATCGTTAAGAAATACCAACAAGCATTTCTGGCGCCGTTGCCGGGGAAGACACTTGGTTTAGGAGTTTACAAATGCTCTTAGTTATATCTGCAAATATATGGTCATAGCCTATACAGGCTATCACTTGCTTGTTTTCTCTTCATGTGAAAACAGGGTAGTGCATGATGGATTCGAATTGCCGAGAAACTGCACTAAAAATCCGAAAGACCCATGGCAGTCGAACTCGTCATAATGTCTTGCTCATCGGACATAAAATGGTGATGCCCTTGCCGACAGGAAAATCGGTAGTTATCTCATATTTGATTTCCAATTGCATATTTGGATTTCCTTTGATTTGAATTCAATTGCATTTGCATGTTTGCTTTTCCATAATCATTTTGCATGTTGGATTGCTCCAACCATTTCCCCTTAAAAAAAAAGGATTTGAGACAATTTTTTTGGAGAAAATAATTCGGGCATAGATTCTAGCTGAGCTTTGGCCAATCCTCCACTCCAAAAAAAAAAAAAAAAAATCGATGGAGGCTTTGAGCCAAGCTTGGGGGGGAGAGTCCCCATCAATGGGTCACCTAACATGACATGGTCATTGTTCGCATTTTGCCTTATTTTCTAACGGCCACTTGTCATTGTTCCTCCCCAAATATGGCCATCGAACTTCAAGTTTTACAAAAAGGCCGAGTGGTGATGTTTTCATACCAAATCCATTTCATTCACCACCCAAATGCCCTCCTCATCTTCTTTACTCTCATTTCTCCAAATTTTCTCAAATTCAACAAAAAGATTTCCCTCTTCTTTGTTTTGCATCTGCAAGTTATGCTCAAGCTGGCAAGATCAACCGACGGGCGTGCTCATTTTGATTACACTAATATAACCCGTTTCGAGTTTGTTCTTGTTGTTTTGCTTTTTGTTGCAGCCATGAAGAAAGGAACAGTTATTGGCGCACTCAAGCAAGAACTAAGCTTGGGGGGATCACTCCCCCACTGAGGTAACTTGTATCTTTCCTTTGTTTTCTGCATTCAAAAAAAAAAAAGAAGATAAAAACAAATAATAAAATAAAAGTAGTTTTTGTTTTATATGCGCGATAAGAATGTTTTAATTCTCTATGTTGAAATGATGAATAGTTGCTCTGTTTTATCCCTCTCTCGTTCCTGTTTGCAACTTAGTACTCTCCCAAGTTTTGAGTTCGTTGGATGCACTCTTATTCCTGAACCTGAAACTCGTGGGTAGCAAAATGCATGATCCAAGTCTAGGTTGTTATATGATATGGTCTAATAGAGCTGCTATGATCTTGTTCTAAGTAAGACTTAAATTTCAGAGAATTTTTTTTTCAAAACTATAAAACCCAAAGTTCCTCAATGATGAAAATTCCTACCAAAGCCATATGTTGATTTTAATGCAAAACCTCTACACATATGTTGCTTGTCATTACATTGAGCTTTTTCAAAATTGTTGTGACCCTTGAGATATTCTTGCCATACTTTTATGATCAAGATCACGTACACTCCACCATATACATGTGCTTAACTTCTACACTGGAAGTTAGCATCACATTTCCCCTCATCCCATAAAATAAATACTCCACATGTTTTATACCTCTTTCTCTCTCCAAGTATCATTGCAAAAGAGGAATGGCTATGCAAAAAAAAAAAAAATTCTTGCTCATTCAAGTAGAGCATGATGAAAAAAAAAAAGAAAAAAATAAAGAGCTAGCCATTCCCTCAAAATTAACAAAAAGAGAGAGAGAAGGTATACAAAACGGAGTAATCATTTTTTTCTCCATCATCCACATATCCGTACACATGCACATCTTGATCAGATTGTATGACTTGCTTTCTCCTTGGATCCGGTCTTTTGATTTAGCAATATATGTGATGCAAGTTTGCCTTACTTTGCCCCTACCAAGCCCCACATATATAAAACTATTAGAAGTAGGTGGAAAAGAGGCAACGCAATGCCTAATCATACACATTGAGCGATTTGAGAGAATCATTTGAGGAACTTTGTTTTTATTTGCAAAATCTTTTGAAAACCTCTGGAATGAAAGTTTAACAAAGAATGAGTAAATAGCACTCTACAAACTGTTTTGTCTCTCAACCGCCCAAGGCAAGGAGAAGCAATCAGCCCCATGAGGACTAAGGGGAAGAGTAAGTTGTCATGCCAGCTTATTCAATTCAAGGGAGAATATTTTGTTGTATGCATGGTACTTCTGCGGAGTAAGACATGGTAGCAACTCCTGATCAACAGAACCAAGTCTTTAGCTTTGCTCGGGACGAGCAAAGGTTTAAGCTTGGGGGGTTTGTTGACGGTCGTTAAGTACCAACTTCGACCGCCAATATTCCTACACATAAAGGAGAATTAGCATTTCTTATACGCATATTTATTTAAACTAATAAATTTCCACGAGTTTTGGATGATTTATGAGTGCAGGAGTATTTCTGGAGAAAATGGGCCTCTGTGAGAGAAATCACAGGCCGGCCGGCCGGCCTACATCCCTGGCCGGCCGGCCACACCCAGCGGCCACAGCCTGCAGGCCTCCACCAGTGGGCCACGAGAAGCTCACAAAACCAGAATATTGAAGCCCATCTCGAACTTAATGAAGACTTTCTAGAATATGGGCTACAATGGGCCTAAACTTGGCTCTTACTCCAGTTCTGCCGACCCCAGGAGAAAACCGACCTCGGGACCGACTTCATGGAGCAATCTGAAGCGTCCACGCGGAAGGCGGTGGCCAACCGCCACAATGTGTGGCCGGCCGGCCTGCCACCTAGGCCGGCCGGCCAACCTTGGCGGCCAATCCTCCTCAACCGCCTCTCACTTGCTCTATTTAATCCCCTCTCTCATTTGGGGCTATAAATAGAGGGGTGCTCGGCCGGATACAATACACACCAAGTAGAGAGATCACACTCTTGCATTAGTTTAGTCTCCAAGCTCTAGTGGAGTTAGGCTTAGAGTAGAGCTACTCTAGTTCCCAAGTTGTCTTGGAGATTCTGGTATGGCTCTTGTATCATTTTCTCTTTTTGCGACTTTATTCTATTTAATAATATTATTCTTTTCATATAGTCTTGCCTTGGTTAAGCGTTCCTTGTTTGGTTGTGGACCCTTGGCTTGCTTATGTAATAGAGTAATTATAATCTTCTTATATAGTGCTAGTGTGATATTCATATGCTTGTTATGTGAGTATTGCCTAGAGGACTAGCAGTATGGACATAATTGCCTTATTATCACGTGTCCTAGTACATAGTATACCATGACATGTTATACTTAGTTTTACATGCATTTGCATATCCAAGCATGAGTCCAATGGTCCTTATGATTATGCTCTAGATCCATATCATCGCCTAGGGGATTTAGAGTAATGTTTCAGCAATGCAAGCATGGTGTTTGGATTGGTAGAATACATTGGATGCCTCGTGCCCCACGGATTGTTTGAGGTAGACGGTAGGTGGTGACAGCCCTATTCGTCCTCGGTATCCCTCCACGTTCGGGTACGGCGTAGAGCTGTAGACCGGAGTCGCCTGGCAGACCAGGGGTAAGCCGGTGCCCAATTTGCTTGAGTGCTTATGCCTAAACCTTAGTTGTGTGCATACATGTGTATGTTGTATACTATGCCACTGTATAATGAAGTACAATAGGAACTTAGCTCTTTTCTTTGTTCTTCTCCACTTGGCTATGGATGTATATTAGAGTTGATCCTTTTCTTGTGTGTCACACTACCCATATATTATTGTTTAGCTATGCATGGACTGTGATCCATTTAAATGTAGACATCGACTATGAGCATAGTATTCTCTTGACCATCGTCTTCCCTGCGGAAAATATAAATTACGATACCTTGGAATACTCCCGGGTGAAATGCTACAACGGTATTCTCCGTGCGCTTGCGGATTTATCTGTGATCGTTAAGAAATACCAACATCCCACAATGACCAAAAGCATGTTGGGTTCCTCCACCCGCATCTCATATCTGAATCACACCTCACCCCGAAGATCGATGAAAATGCGCCACAATACGCTGGCATGTCTCGAAAAGAGCGGCGTAATATAGTCGAGCAAATGATCACAAATGTGAGGGAAGCATGTTCGGTCTATATTGGTAGATGCATGTACGAATGGCGAGACAGACACTGCATCGTGGCCCCTATAATTTTTCGTACGTTTTCTCAATCACGTCGTCGTTTTCGTTGTTCATTGCTAAACTAGGAGAGTAACATAGATAATTCTTTGTATAGGAACCACTGGATATGTTTTCTGATATATCCGAAGCAAGGAAGGGTTTGGGTGTTCGACTCCCTCGACTATGACAACAGAAGCTACATGATGTTTATGAAAGTCATAGAGCGGTAAGAACTCGTATCTAAGGGACTCTTGTGAATATTCATGTAGTTATATCGACACTAAAGCTGACTCGCCGTCGTTTACTTTTGCAACAGCGGGTACCGGCATTACATTCGTCATTATAACGGCGAGCACCCGGCGAAGTGGGAAAGGCATATGGGATGGCGGTGGAACTATCCGGTACTACAATAGAATGGGCTCTCATTTCTATCACTCGATAGATACTTATGTCAGAGATTGATCCTAACGGTAACGTCGTTTTTATGGTACCCAGTGTCGAAAACAGCCTCCGGGCTCCATGCACTGTGGCTACTACGTGCTTGGATGGCTGTCCATGGGCGTGCATAACAAGTTTCTACACTTACCTCGCGAAGACCCTACGAAACACGTAAGTACATTAAATCACGCAATTTGCCCCCCCCCCCCCCCCCCCACACACACACACACATATCTTGATGTTTGTTTTCGTCATGTGGGCAGGACACGAAGAAAAAAGGCGTTAGTGGGTATAGCGACTCTGAGCTTTATAGCTTCACATCTAGGATCTGTCGCTTCATTATGCATCATCTTGTCCATCCCGAAGGAGCATATTTTGATCCTACAAGTGATTTGGCACAGCACCTCGACTTATGCATTTGGACAGGACGATCATCTACAAGCCACCACCAGACCGTTATTGAGAAGAATTGGAAGGATGATCTCGCTCAGAGGGACTTGGTAGACTATAGTTGGCCGTATGAGAGCGATGATGTTGCTCCATAGCTTCTGTACACTATACTTGACATATTTTTGTAATATATATATATATATATATATATGCATGGATGTAACTTGTATTTTGTTGTTATTATTGATTTCGAATGTTGGTTATGTGTTATGTGATGGATATTTGATATGTGATGATGATCTGTGATGAATATTGGTTTGTGAAGGATATTTGAATTTTAAATCCTGGGTGTATTTGAATTTCAGCAATTTTTTTTGAATCTGGTACACAGGACCAGTGGCGGGCACTATGACGTCACCCTAACCGCCACTGATAAGTGTATCAACAGAGGCGGACGACGTGACGTCATCGTCCGCCACTGGTCTGTGAATACCTGTGGCGGACGGTGTGACGTCACGGCGTCCGCCTCTAGTGTTTTGAACATCAGTGGCGGACGTGCTGACGTTATTACGAACGCCACTGATGGATCCAGCATCAGTGGCGGTAGGTGTGACGTCATTCCTACCGCCACTGATGTGGTGGTTTCGGTGGCGGATGGTATTGCGTCACCGCCCGCCACTGATTCTTTATAGCAGTGGCGGACGGTCTGTGCGCCACCGCTCTGGACGGGGTTCCAGTGGCGGATGCTCGGTGGCGCACGCTTTGACCGCCACTGCTGGCGCAATATGCCGCCACTGAAGGCCCTTTTTGTACTAGTGCTGATAGTTCAGAAAGAATCTAGGAAAAGCAGATGGGTACAAGCGCTGATGGTGAGGTGGTACTGATGCGCTTTGATGATCCACAGGCCACAGGGACGATGACCTCATTGGCTACAGCAACAACACAAAAGGTGTAAATATCGTAAGCTCAATAAGGTTATAGGGCTAGACCATGAGTTAACATCTCAACCATAAAAATTCCTATGAATATCTATAGAGTAGTAGAAACTATATATGTTCTTGATATAAAGTATTGCTCCACAGCTCATATGTTCTTTGTTCTTATATCCAGGCCGATGTCACTGATGAAGAAGTACACCATGGCAGGCTCCTCCTTTCTCAGGATGGGGCACATGGGCGTGCACTTTGGCAGCTCTGGGATCGCAAGGAACGACTCCCGTCGTCCACAATGCCGATGTCCACTGAAGAAAGAAATATGCAGTCATAGAAGGTCCACTGAACTGATTCTTCCAGTCGGCACATAATGGAGTTGTGTAATAGAAAATTGCAAACTTTACAGTAACAAAGGTGTATGCAATCATATTGTAAACATCTCGTATGACATGCTCCTACCGTCTTACCAGAACATATGAACTGGATCAATGTTGCTTACTTCAATTCAATATATCGCATTTACTGAAGAAGGAAAAATGTAGTCAATAGAAGGTCCACTGAATTGATAATAACATTACCACACTATTTGCATTTGAACTGTATGGTGATGCAATATGCACATGAAAAAAGCTGGAAGCCATATATAAAGATACTACAGTATACAGTCCATGATCAATCATTGGAATTTATTCTCATGGCAAAGCACAAAAGAATAGTCTACAACTTTATGCTACAGAAATAAGTCATATACAATCATTTTTTATTAGGTAAGGCATACACAATCATTCTTGACACTTTGTCAATCAACATTACCAAAAAAATAATCAGAGTCTATGTATAAAACTACATTTTACTAAAAGTTAGTGCAGCCAAAGTTTTAGGTAATTTATATGGCGGGTAAAACTTAATCTGCATATTTCAGTTTTCCCTCCCTTTGACCCCCCCCCCCCCCCCCCCCCCCCCCCCCCCCGGTTGAATCTGTCTTGTGATCTATAATTATTCCATTCGGCTGAGAACATTTTACCATTTTACCACTTAAGGGCCTGCACTGTTGCAGGTGCACTAAGCATTGCTGTTTACGCAAGGTGACATGATTGTAATGTTTGAGAGAGATGTTAGATATAGAACCTTTTTTTTTTGAGGGAGCGTTAGATACAGAACTTAGTGTTGTGGTTTACGCAGGACGATATGATGGTAATGTCCGAGAGCAGTGTTGAATATGGAACTTACTATTGTAATTTACGCAAGATTATATGATGGATTGATGGCAATGTCTGAGAGCGGTGTTAAAAATGGAACTTAGTGTTGCAATGTACGCTGATATTACCCTTGCAATTCATTGTTGCTGAATATGGAACTCTTGAGTCTCTGACCAAATAGTTAATAAGAGTGACCTTATACATATATATATATATTTTTTTTTGGTAACTGATCATTGTTCTTCAGTTTTGCACAAGCAGCAGCGGCAGCACAAGCTGGTGCATCTGTTGTACAGATATTTGTGGGGCGGATTCGGGTAAATTCATTGAGATATATTTCATTTTATCATGATCATGTGCTGAAAACAAGATTATGTCCTAACTCCTAACCACAAACTATCCAGGATTGGGCGAGGAATCATTCTGGTGACCCAGGGATAGACGAAGCTTTGAAGAAGGGAGAAGATGCTGGGCTTGCTTTGGTTAGTTTCAGTTATCTTTTCATTTTGTTTTAGTATTCGTGATTATGTTAGATTTCATTATTTAGTTCTTAATGTCAGCAATTTTGAGCGAATCATGTACTGGCCTGCCAGTTTTTTCATACAGTAATTCAGTGGAAATGTATAATTAACAAGGCATCTATATAAAGGGTTATGGCTTAGAAATAGACAACAGGGCACTTACTTGAGGACTCATGTCGGCCCTTAACATGCTAATTCTCTCCATATTGTCTCAACTGACGTTTTCTGCTTTGCTAAAATAGAATTGCTACACCTGAATTGTAAGTGCAGGTGAAGAAAGTATATGCCTATATTCATAGAAATGGATATAAAACAAAGTTGATGGCTGCTGCTGTACGGAACAAGCAAGATGTATTTAGCCTCCTGGGGTACATTCTTGCTACTTCATTTTGCTTGTTTCAAGTACCGTCCACAAGTCATGGGTGTTAACATCGGAATCTATCTTCTTTTGTTGAAAAAAAATGTAGGATTGATTACATCATTGCACCTCTAAAGATATTGCAGTCTTTGGAAGAATCTGTCACTGATCCTGACGAGAAGTATGGTTATGTCCCAAAGTTAACACCTGCTATTGGCAAGATGTACAACTTCACTGAAGAGGAGGTTTGTCTTCTTAGGCTGGGTCTTGTGCCAAATTTACGTCTGAACCCTAACAGTATCGTGACAAATAATATCATGCACTGTTAAGACTTTAGGGTAAATAAAACAACACATTTTTACTTTCCAAATATTATCCGCTGCAAGAGTCAATTGTAAGAGTGATGATGTGTCTTGATTGTTACTACTTACTAGGCAGGTGCATTTCCGCATTACACTAGATCAATGTAGAGAGAAGCCAGCATAGAAATGCATTTGCAGGCTGGGAAAATATCTGTAGGATCCTTTTGTATCACCGAGTATTGCTTCGAAGTGGTCCTTTTACCTATCACCTTTCAAAAGAAAAGTGATGTGGATGCTTATAACCATGATTCAACTAACAAACTGAATGGCCTGCAGGGAAACTCTGTTTTCAGAATTGGTAAATCAAAACAATTCTCCTATAAACTTCATGAAAAAAAGCAGAATAGAGAATCAAACAATTCTCATGTGCTTTTGATATTATTAAGCTGATTGATGTTCTACACTTTCTCTTGAATGATGTATGCAGCTTGTGAAGTGGGACCAGTTGAGTCTAGCAGCTGCAATAGGACCAGCTGCTGAAGAACTGCTTGCGTCGGGATTGGAGGGATACGTAAACCAAGCACGCCGTGTGGAGGAGCTCTTTGGGAAGATCTGGCCACCTCCCAATGTTTAAAGACGGCCAGCCTCACTGTGCCATAGTTTTCAGTTCCACCATAGGGTAATAACAACAGGCAAGGATGGCGCCAAGGGATATCTGCCCTTTTGCTTTGATGATCAACGCTCTTTGCCTGCCTGTCATCAGTTGACCAATGTGATTTACACTGCAGATCTCACAATGTTGTGAACATGTTGTTTCTTTCTTTTTTGGATATGAATATACGCGCTCCAGCTTTACATTAGCCCGTGGAGTGTGTATCATATTTTGTCATTTAAATGCTTTGCTGGTTTGATCTGGATTTACAGTTTACAACTGAATATTTCCCGCAGCGTCCCATCACAGATGGCTACAATTCTTAGCTCAGGTTGGATTGTTGGTTCCTTGGAGGGATCACCTGGAACCGGGACGGAACCGTCCCATTTTGTAGATGTTTGTTTCTGAGATTGAGAGGGATGGAACCGTAATATTCCCTTAGATTCGGAACCAACTCCTTCCACGGAAAACTGCCGAACCATTTCGTCCCACTTCTGACTCCGTCTCCTCCGCCTGGTTGCCTCGCTGCCGCGTCGCGCATCCCGCTGGCCGCCGACCCGCAGCGGTTGCGCGCGCTCTGCCTCGCCGAGTCGCCGACGCGTCGCCGTTCCTGTCCGCGAACGCCGGCGAGCTCGAGCTCCCTAGACAGCTCGTCTCCGCGGAGAACGTCTACCTTGGGGGCGGCGCGGATGGGGCGAGCGGCGCGGCGCAGCTGCTGGGCGCGGGACAAGCAAGCTCGCTTGCGCGGTGGCACGAGTCGTAGCGGGGCGGGCCGCCATGGACGCGCGCGCAGGCTGCCGAGGCGGGTACGCGATGAGCTCTTCTGCGCGCGGCGGTGCGGGCTGCCGAGACTGGCGCGCGGCGAGGCTCGTGTGCGCGCAGGCTGCCAAAGCGGGCGCGCGGCGGCGCGGGCTGCCGAGGCTGGCGCGCGGCTTGCTCGCAAGCTGCCAAGGCGGGCGCGCGACGAGCCCCCCGGCGCGTGGCGGCGCTGGTGCCGCGGTGGGCGGGGCGAGGCGCGGCGCAGTGAGACGGGCGGCGCGGCATGGCTAGGGGGCGGCGCTGGTGCCGCGGCGGGCGGGACGAGGCGCGGCGCGGCATGGCAAGGGGGCGGCGCGGCGTGGCGTGACGAGGCGGGCGGCGCAACACAATTGCCTTCTTCCCTAGCGTCGTCCGCCTTTGGCTGCAACGCAAGCTGTCCACCGCGAGGCACACCATCAAGAGTTCGAGCTCTGTTCGAAGGCAAGCCAGAGCTTGACGAAACCAACGTGAGTGCACTGAAAGTGTTCGACGAAATGCTAAAGAGTAGCCGGCAGTGTGAACCAACGGATTTTGGAATATACCGTTCGAATTTGGAAGATGCCGTCATCTCGTCCCTCTCCAAATTCGAACGCATGTCTTTGGAGGATGCACATATTATATCGCCTGTGTAAAATGCTTCATCACACTGGACGCATGTTCTTACTGCCCTTGACCTGAAGAGCTCTCGCATCACATGATCCGTGCTTTTAGGTTTGCTTGGACTTGTATTTGTGTCCAGAAATCAGTAGGCGTGTTTGTATTGTAAATTATGCTGTTGACTTTTTTTGAGAAATAACCATGCCTATCTAATTTTTTGCTTACCTTAAAATGATAGAAACTTAAGTTTGCAAAAAGGGCTAATTTGTTTATGTGCTTATGGCTTTGTGGTGAAGGCACCAGATTTCGTTGTTGAGTTTTGAGATTTTTTTTAATATACTTATGGGGTGTTTCTGCATTACACCTATTCACTTGATTTATAAGTTCAGTCAATGGGGAAATATCATATAGTCAAATATGTTTTCTAAACATATTTACTGCGCCATCCATGTTGGGTACAATCTGGTTTTATTGTTGTTCCAGTTGCTCTCCTAAATCCATGCAATGAGACAAGGACGGGAAAGAAGACCTTTGAATTGTTTGATTTGCATTTCACCGTTGCGTTAGATCGGGCAATATACTAGTTTTTCAGAAACCCACGCGATGTTGATGAGGTCCGGTCTGGCCAATGAAGCAGCCGAAAAAGATGTTGGGGCCCAACGTCGTTGCCAGGGTAATGTGCTTAGATGTTCTACCGCGGGAGCGGTGTCCATAACCCTCCTATTATGTGGGCCTTCAGGCCTAGAGCGGTCTAATACGTAACATAATATTTTTTTATATGGACTATAATTGCACATCTAATTACACACATGTATCCTTCCTTAAAAAATACACAGAGAGCCTTCCCTAGATGAACACCCCAGGCATTAGTACTAAAATATGTGATTAGTTTTTAATGATTGTTAGAAAATAAAGCATAAAATTCATGATAAGGTTTAGGTGATTATAAAAGGGTGCATGGATTTCTCAGAAATGTTGTCTATTTTTATAGTTGACAACAAATGAAATGAAAAATAAGAGCGAAAGGGCATGTAACCTAGTAGTTACAAAAACCTCAGTAGCACCTTAGGTTTTGGGTTCAACTGTCCGTGAGAGCAAATTTTCTATGATTTAACGACATTGTGCTTTCAGTGGTAGGCGACGTTCATGTCGGCAGCAAAACGCCAATGGTGACTTTATTAATTTCGAGGATTTGCCGGCTCAGTTTTCGAAGATGCTCATAAGATAGGGTTTGCGTACGTGCGTTTATATGAGTGAGTGTGCGTGCGTTGTGAAGGTTTGCGTGCATCCATTCATATGGGTGAGTATGAGTGCGTTAGAAGTGTCTGAATTATACTGTGTGATAAAAAAAAGAAAACAAGATAGATCAATACACGGGCATTATGCATGCATCCGCTGTATTTGTGCTGAAGTTGATCTATCTTCAGCGCTCAGCGGCGCCGCTGAGGCTCTCCTGTCCCCGTGACTTTGTCTCCACGCGTGTGTCCAAATGTATCGACGGCATGCCCTTCGGCCATGGCTTCGCGCGTGAGCAGTTAGTTAATTCATTCATCAGACTCAGGCGATTAAAACTCTTATTTGGATGGTATGCAGGTGTAGCTCGGTTGTGTGTACCTCAATTGGGATTAGGGGAGGTCGAGTTGGATAGGGAGAAACTGGATTTGGGAAGCAAGCTCGAGCTCGCCGTTGGGGGGCCTCGATTTGGTGGCATAAGCCTCGATTTGAGTGGATGGAGCCTCAATTCCGGACACGGGGTGTTCGTTTTGAGCGGTGGAAATTGCGATTTCTTCGTTTTCTCAGTATTTGTCTTCGAGGCCAGTGTGCAGAGCTAACAAGTACCTCTTCTTATGGCTGATCATGGGCTGCTGTGAATACAAAAGAAAGAGGATCGCAGCTCCTCTGATGCCCGATTGTAGTAGCTAATGCTTTCTTCCAAACAAATTTGATCTGGCTAGTTAGTTGGCCGCAGAGGTTTCTAAGGGAGAGGCAGGCATTTTTTTGTGGTGTTATTATGCAGGACGAAAAAAGATTAGAGGGCCCAGCGCCTGCGCTTCAGGAGGAGGCAACGGATGCCGTCGATACGCTTGGAGACACGGATGAAGACAGAGTCACGGAGGCAGGGAAGCCTCAGCCGGCGCCGCGGCCAGAAGTTCTCTTAGATTACTCACAAAAATCACTGATTTTGCTGAAGCATACAGGATCATGCAAGTGTTCAAAGATAATGCTGTTGCATGAGAGCCATGATTGTTCAATTCGCTTGCACCACAATAAGAAGAATAACGTACAGTACAGGGTGATCACAGCATGGAGGGACATACAACAGCGGTATTAGAAGCAACGTGGCTCATTGTGGTGCAAACCGTTGTTGTGCGGCCCCTCTCCGGATGCCTGCCGCGTGGACGCCTCCAGCCATCCGACGCCAGCAAGTCCCTCGGCTCCCGCGCCTCCCTCGCAGCGCTCGGCTCTCAGACGTTGCTATGGCTCGAACGATTGCACGTCGCGTCCGCTCGGCTCCGCATTAGGCTACTGCAGGAGAATAAGGGCGACGCCTCCCTCGTCCGCCACCGCCGATGGCAGGAGCGCCGGCACGGCCTTCTTCTCCCTCGGCAGGCTCGGAACCTTGACGTGCTAAACGGCTACTCGCTGCGCGTCGCCAGAATGTATCCCTGCGCGGCCGCAGTAGCGGCGACATGGTTCTGCTGCGCAGTAGCGCCAGCCTTGCCGGATTCACATCTTGAAGTAGGCACATATCGATTCGCTTCTATTCTTGCCTAATTTCTGTAGATCAAAGCAATAAAGTGAGCTCACGGCGAGTTCTCGAGCTTGTTGCCGAAGAAGGGCGGCGACATGGAGTCGGAGGAGGCGGTGAGTGAGAGAATCGAGGCATAGAGCAGCGAGAGGTCGTTGGGGAGCGCAAGTCGGTGGCGGAGAAGAACATCATGGAGGCGTTGGAGGCACCATAAGTGGACCTGCGCGTGCGAAGAGGAGTTGAGAGGCCAGATAGGAGGCGAGGCCGGGGACGCAACAACGGCGAGGACTCGTCGGCGGCTAGGACGATCTCATCTGAGCCGAAATCCTGAGCCATTTGGAGGCGATCCTGAGAGGAGGGCCAGGAGGCCGAGCCGTGAAGTCATTCGCTGCGAAGTTCATGTGGAGCCGGGCGACTGGGTGGCGTCGGATGGCTGGAGGCGTCCACGCGGCAATCATCCGGAGAGGGGCCGCACAGGAGCGCTTTGCGGACGGGCTACAGAAATTTTTTTTTCCAAAAGGTTAATAATATATTAATTCGTGAGAAGTTTGTTAGGTGTTTGTTGGAGATGCTCTAAAAATCGCACGGACACATTTGTTCTCTCGCCAACAGTCAACTACGTGAACGCACGCATTGTCGTCAAGGTAGGATAAGATCAAATCATGAGCTCACTAGGCCTATGTGTGCGTTCACTAAATTAATAGTAATGGGTCTACTATGCAATGCATGGATAACTTTTTAATTAGTGAGCTCATGACCATGACGTCGGCATGAATATCATGCAGATCATATTCGTTAGACCCTGTTTATTTCCTACACAGATTATATAATCCATCTGATTCTTATATATTCTATAAGCTGAAACAAACAGACTTAGATTATAGTCAAATAATAACAATTCATATGCCATACTATCATAATCCAATAAGCTGCTCTCCCCCAGCTTATAAATTAAATAAGTTGAATTATATAGTCTAGGTGAAAAATAAATAAAGCCTTAATCGAACCTAATTTCCTGGCCAGTTGCCGAAAGTGAGCCAATAGTTTTGGTGGGTTCATATTCTAGCCGATCGATAGAACCATTCCTCAATCTTCTAGATCAGGAATATGCTGATAGCAATTGACGCTGACACGATTGGCCACCTCAGGCATCAATTCCTTTCGGGATCTTTTACCGGAAATTTCCAACTTTGAAGTCAATAAGGCAAGAAAAGATTAATTAAGCGAGAATAATCTCATTCAGTTCCTGCTTATATTCTTTGCCTATTACTCCATCGAATCCGGAAGGAATATTAGTTTAGCAATCCATAGCATATTCAAACTACAAAGTTGTTGTCTCATAGTCTGTCTCATAATCTTCAGACGGTTTCATCAGACCACTTGTATAATAAGTGATTGTTTTAGTTGTCTCGTAGTAATTGCATCTTTCCTTAATATTTGGGTAAGAAAAGGAATATTTATGAGTTGCATGGCAACTATAACTCGTACAATAGTGTGTAAGCCGTCTCATACTTCTAAATTTTAGCACACGAGGTGGTTGCTTCACGAAACAACCACCTCTTTCTCTCTCACCACCCTCTCTCTCTTCCACCTCATCAAAAATTCTATATAAAGTTGCATAAGACGGGCTATGAGACTGCTTACGTATAGCATTGTACCTGCCCTAAAGGCATCTTTGGTAGGAGTGTGACTGTGCTGGCTGTATCTGTGGCTGTGCCTAAAACATTTGGCAGAATGGCTTCTTCAGCAGCTTCTTTTTATTTTTAGAGACAAATATGTAAAAGAAAGAGCGCGGTGGGAGAAAGAGCCGATGAAGCTATCATTTCGTGGGTTCTTGATTCACCTTTTTTTTAGAAGGGGCTTCCTTCTTTTTTTAAGGAGAAACATCTGAAGAAGCATCCCCTTTGGTTGGAAATCTCGTGAAGCCGCTGGAGAAACCTTCGGAGAAGCCCTACCAAATAGGCCCTAAATTATTGTTTTACCTTTTTAGGAAAATTTTCACCATGCGTTTGGTCCTTATAATTTGCACAATTTTACATTTTCATGTACTTCACATGATCTTAGAACGCTTAACTATCAAAACAACTTAGATAGAGCATTTTCTATCGTATTTTAGTGATCAGTCACAGGAGCATGGAGTGTAATTCTTGCTTCAAGGTTTTTATTGCATAATTAGGGGCAAAAGTTGTTCCTTTTGTAAATGCAACAATTAGTACTTGATGGGAATAATACATTAGCGAACGAGTTTTGAAATATGGCAGCATGGGAGGTACTATGCATCAGCAATACTTTTATTGAGTTCAAAAAAAAAGCAATACTTTTATTTCATTATGCCTTCAAATTGGATTCGAGATATATAATCCGGATACCGTATATGTAGTTACTATCCGACGATTAACTCATCTAAATGACTATGTTGATGAACAATATGTTCAATTCACATGTATTTTAACTCCTCCTTCCGTCGCGTTTAGTCTCCATGAGAACTAGAGGTGGTAATAGAAGTTGGCGATGTTTATTCGGTTTATGTCCACCATAACACCTAATTAACCGTTTAGGCCTTAGATGTGGTCATTGGAGTAAGCATTACTTAATTATCTAATGCGAAAAGGCATGTATAGTAGTTACAAGAGTTACAGTAGCACATTAGGTAATTTCACAAGTTCCCACAAGATGTCTTAATTCGAGAAGTTGCCTAACAATTATTTACTTTCTTAAGAAAGGTATGCATGGTCGTCACAAGTAAGGATTCTCATTCCTGCATTATTGGATCTAGTTTTGTTTGGAATTGAAGGCATATACTAACGGAGATGAGAATAACCTTGACAACTGCCCTTTTCTTTAATTTATGGGACTGTTGAATTTTCGTAGTCTTTGATGTGCAAGCCTTTAACCACTATTGCCTGTATTAAATATAATTATATTTTCACCTTGAATTTACACTATAATGATTTTCACAAGCAATAGTTGTTGATGTGGATAGTGGTATTGCCAGTGGTATTGCAGTCTTTGGATGTGCAAGCCTTTAACCGTCACAAGCAATGAATTTTACCTTGAATTTACACTATAGTTTTTTATTCTAAAATCTAGTCAATGTTTCAAGAAAGAAGTCCAGTTAATCCACTCAACCATGGTCTGAGTCCACATAACCCCTTAATGATTAAACCGTTTATTACTTAACACCTTGATTCTCAAAATTGGTTCACCCTTCACTTTTAGCCACTACCTAAACCACTTTTGTCCGTGTGGATAGTGGTACTGCCAGTGGCTTGCCACGTCACCCTTCTAAATAGAGCAAATTTACTGGGTCTAAGGGCAGGTACAAAGGTGTTGTCTCATAGGTGCTCTCATGCATGACACGTAATCATAAGACGATTTGTGAGATCACATATACAATGAATAGTTGTTTTAGTTGTCTCAAAGAAATATCATAGTTCCTTTATTTGTGGATGAAAAAAGGAATATTTATGAGTTGCATAGCAACTAGAACTCGTACAATGGTATGAAAGCCGTCTCATACTTCTAAATTTTAGCGCTTGAGGCGGTTGCCTCGCGAAACAACCACTTCTTTCTCTCACCTCCCTCTCTCTCTTTCACCTCATCAAAAATCCTACGTGGCGTTGCGTGAAACAGGCTATGAGACTGCCTACGTGCAGCGTTGTACCTGCCCTAATGGTATCAGAATATCACGGTCATTTCAGCCCTATTGTTTCACGTCCCATCGCGCTGCCAACCATTAAAATCCCCGCGCTCCCTACCTACGACCTTGCCTCTATGTACCGCCACCGATTTCACGCTAACCTTTGATCGGAACACTGATAATATAGATCGTCAGATTCTAAATACCATAAGACCGTCCGTATTAGTTGGGTGGGGTGGTGTCATGCCGAGAAGTTGTAGGGCCTTTGTAACATTCTAGGTTTCGTTTCCAACATGGCTGGGCCCGCTCACACGCTGTACGGACCTCACTCGCTCCACCAACTTTTTACGCTTTCGGCCTCGCTTCACTAAAAAGGTTAACTCAAGGTGATGGGTGTTGGACAACCTAGGCTTATATGTTAGCTTTTCTCCCACTAGACTAGCAAGGTGGGACAGCCCTAAAAAAAGACTAGCAAGGTGGGACTTTAGTCCCACCTCCTCATGCACACTAGTGCACATGTGCCACTTCGCGCCTAATCTCAATAGGCCGGATGTCACAGCCTTGGGCAGTGACGTCAAGGACCCTCCCACAAGGTTTATGAGTTCCAAACAAATAATTCTTTATACTCTTTTTTTTTAAACATGTGGTTGATTGAAAACCAGCCTTAAATATGGTTGGGTGAACCTGGTTAATTACTACTCCTTTGTACACATACTCGTTCAGTATCAAAATTCTTGTCGTTTTGAGTTTGTCCTTAGTCAAACTTTCAAAACTTTGACTGCAAATATTTTTTACCTATTAAGGTTTAGAAATATGAAAATACATGAGTAGATTTATACTGAAATATGATTTCATAAAAGTACAATTCAGCTATATCTTATAGCAAAAAGTATTAGTCATCGTTATGTTTTTAAAACCGTGTCAATGTGCAAAACCACAAGAATTTTGACACCGGAGGGAGTATAAGATTCTTTGAATTTGATAAAGGTCAAAAAGTTATAAATTTAGGGTAAACTCATTGAATCATACCTCAGATCTAAATTAGAAGCAGTAGTTAAGGTAGCTTAGTTCAACTCGAGTGCCCTGTGGAAAATACGCACCGCTAGGATAAGAAAAGGGGAGCGGGCGACCAAGAGGCGATTCGCCTACCACTCGCGACAATGACTTTGAGAGATCCTCTCTTCCCTACCGACGACCTTCAGGCATTTGTGGGTGAGGGGGATGCCGCCTCTCGAACTGGGCGTGGGCGGTTGGGTGGTGCTCGTCGAGCTTGGCAATTTGTTTTCTATGGTAGTTAGGGTCAGGTCTAGGTGCCTCCATGGCAAGTTCGGAGAAGGAGACGACAATGGCGGCACCAACGACGACGGCCACGGCGGCAACTTCCTCAACATGAAATTGGAGGGCTTGGTGTTTAAGCAGTGATGGCAAGGTGGTGGTGTCATCACTGTCAATGAAAGGTACTCTGGCCTCTCCTTTTTTTCTTGACAACGGCAAGTTCATTGTATTTGCATGTGAAATATTAGAAGTCTACCTTTCTTTTGGAAAAATGATGGGTTTCAATATTCTCCTGTCGGTGAGAAGGATGGCGGTGGTGTGGATGCTGAGATGATCATTGTTGGCAATCCTTAGCCTAACAGAATAAAATCCGCAAACATACTGATACGAATGTAGGTTTCACCCAGGAGTATTTCAGGGTATCGTATTTATCCACAGGGAACGAGAAGTGTACTATCTCAAATCTAATCAGGTCCAGACATATAAGCAAGAAGAAAAATAAAACAGTAAGCGAGATAGTCCAAGGGCCAGACAATCTGATGTAGGGTACTGACTAGATAAGTAACTTGGTAAGGGTCTAACTTTATTATCCGCTTCTGGGCACGAACGTGCCAAAGGAGCAACTCGGTAACTAGGTCAATTAACTACTTTGGGGAGTCGTCCGTTGTTACGTCCCTACAGATATTAACCCGGACATGGTGGATTACAGAGAGAGCAAATCAGGGATAACTCCAGGTCTAAACACCACGTTTAAACTATCATCACTGCTAGCGATCTAGAATAAGCTAGCCTATGTAGTAAATAAACAAATACTTACTACATACCTGAATCCCGCAGATAGATAAAGCAGAACACCTTACTTCATTAATCAAATAGCAGTACTCTACATGTTACCTGGCCCACAAGACTAAGAAAACTACTCCTAAAAGAAGTACATACCCGAAGCACGGAAGAAGAAGAGCTCTGGCATCCCCGATGTTTCCGCCCTTTCCTTGCCTCTCACTCACTCCCTACTCTACAGCTATGTGGGCAACGCTTCGCTTCTGACTTCTCTTCAAAACTCACGTGTGTCTCAAACCGTAGGAGCTACCCCCTATTTATGCCCATAGATGAGACGGGGGGTTTTTATGTAGAGGATGTGAGAGGGCTACTGCCTTCGACGTGGACGCTCCGGATCACTTCCTCATGGCGGTTTCGAAGTTGGTTGATGTCTCGGGGAGGCAGAACTGGAGTAACCGTCAAATTTAGGCCCAAAAGCCCACTTTCTAGAATGTTCATTTTCATCCTTCGTCAAGGCACTTGAGCTGTTGTGTAGACGACGTGTGCAGCCCAGTGGAAAAAGATCAGACTGTTTGGAGATTAACATAGGCCGGTAGGTCTAGGTGGTAGGCCGGCCGGCGGACGTTTTTCCTCCGACTGCCACGAGTTTTCGTGGGTTGGTCTCTCATGATGTGCCAACTATGATCCACGGTGGTAGAGTATGGTTGGACACTTTTTTGAATGCGTGATGGGCTTGTTCTTTGACCTTGTGCAGTAGTCGATACTTCGAGATGGGAAATGCTTGTTGGCCATTTGATCTTTGATGTTTGGGTCCACTAGAGGATTCCTGAGGTTGCTGCACTGTGAGGGAGCCAGCATAAGCCGGTGGGGTTTTGCCCCCGTTTATGATGAATTTCTTCCTGCAATCAAAATATCACCAAAACTCGTGGAGAGGCATTAATTTAAAATAAACTCCTAATTATGTCCTTGTGTGAGCCTCATTTCTTATTATGTTGGCGGTAAAAATTGGTCAATAACGACCGCCAACAATCGTCTTCCTTCATATCGGAGTTTTCGTCTGTGGTATATCCGTCAGAATGTAATATGGGTTGATTTCTTGTCTCCATTAATGGAGTTTGGGTTGATTTTGTAACCAGTGAATGTAGTATGCTTTGATATCGATGTAATTTTTTCGCAAAAAAGTTATAATTTGACCAACAATATCTAAATCCATGAACCCGGAGATTGCTTCAAGCCCAGGAAAAGATATGGTTATTCGGTGGGGAAAAGAATTTGAATTTAAAGAGTTACATGTCATGATAACTGGGTTCACGATTTATGTAACATTATTTATTTATTTATTTGCAACATTTTGTATATAAAATGTTTACTATTATTAAAATCTTTGACTATGACCAAATCTAGAAAGCTTTATATTTGTGGATGAAAGGACTAAGGATTACCATTCAGAGAGATCCAAATAGCCATCATAAAAATACACAGATCGAATTTTCAGGGTTTAATCCATATTTATGCTACCCAGTTAATGAAGAGTTGAAAGGCTTAATTGCAAATCTCATATCATAACTTATGCTTATTTTAACATTCCTCCCAATAAGCTTCTTTGTTGTAAAACCACCCCGCCCCACCCGACTGTACCAATTTTCATGTGCTCTCTCAAATATGCCAAAAATTGTCATGGCAGACGCTTGGCTACACGAATCGATTAATTTGGGCAGAGTCGAGTTTTACGGTCTGATCGTATCCGAGACCGTTGTGGTCCCACTGCACTAGAACTCCTTGTTTTAATTATGTGTGTCGCTTGCAACTATATCTGAACAGAATAAATTTAACTGCTCGATAGTCCTACCACTACTGTATGCGAGGCTCGAGCTAGGAGCTAGACACACATTCATGTCATCAGTTTTGGCTTAATTGGGAGAGCACATGTAGGGGGGGCTATTTGGGTGGGGTGAGATGGATGGTTTTGCAACAAACAAACTTATGGAGGGAGAATATCAAACTAAGGACGACTTGTGTGGTGTGATTTGCTATTAGCTAAAAAAACAACTCTAAATGTTGGAATTCTACGAGGGGCAAAGTTATCTTAAGAAAGCCCTGATAATTTTTTTTTTGTGGTGTACATATAGTGAACCCGATATGCATTTCGTGTGAGCAACTAAGCCATAACTGACCTATCAAAAGGTGTTTGTTGAGATGCTGCATACCTGTCCATGTCAACCTTTAATTCCTGCATTCACATTGTGTCGGTGTTTGGTACCGACAATACTAGTTAGCGTCGCGCGAATTCGATGGTAGCACAAGAGACACAAAGGGATTATACTGGTTCGGGCAAGGCCCTACGTCCAATTGAGCTGCGAGTTCGTGTTTCTCGTGAAACCACTGCTCAAGAGCTACAAGGGGTGGATGCAAGCGGGTGTGCTCCTGTCCTGGGAGCACATGAGTGTTGTGCGTTACAAAATCTAACAAGTGAATGGGGAAATGAGAGAGCCTCAAGAGAGAAAGCTCACCCCCTTTTTATAGTCCGATCGGTGAGGTTACAAATTTGGAAAGAGTCCTTCTATAATCGGTTCGGAGCCTAGTCGGATTGGTCGGGAAAGCGTCTTAGTGGTCAGGAAGCGGGATCCTCTTGTAGACTCTCAAAGGTCCGGAGACCGCTAGGTGGCTCTACCTTCTTCTAGTATGGTGCAAGCCCCCCCCCCCCCCCCCCCCCCCCCCCCCCCCCCCGGCATGGCTGTCGTGCCGTCAGATTTCGTCGCTCTGTCAGTCGCCCTTGATCGAGGTCGACATTCCATCGTTTTGAGCAGTGCACTCAGCAGGAGTCGTGGTCGAGTCAAAGCGCCATACCACACCCACGTCAGTGGTCGGGGCGTGGTGGAGGCAAAGCCTGTTCTGAACCGTTCAGAACGACCTGGCTGAACGTATCAACAGAGCCCGCGTGGGCTCCTGCCATGCATCGGGAACTGGCTCCAGCTAGCTCAGGGCTAGGCTTGGTGTGGATTCGCGAGATTTCGTGCGGCGCAGGGCAAGGGCATCATGATGGTTTCTTCTGCCCAAGACTGCAGAACGGGCGGGAGCCGTTGGGTCGAATCAGCCGTCACCTCGCCCAACTGCGAAGGGGCTACCACGGGCGGTCACAGACTTGCCGCCATCGTGCCTTGCCTCTCTTGCCGTGTGTGTTAGGCTGGGCACCATCGTGTGTTCGGCTGGGCGTCACGCAGCGGGCTCCCGACCTGCATGGTTGGGAGCTTTAGGGTAGAGAAGACTTGAGGCAGAGGTCGGGAGGCCGTGCGGCCCCGGTCCTAGTGTCTCAGCGCGTCCCTTGTTCCGTGGAGAGTTGGGCTGGAATGCGTGGCCCGTGAGGTATCCCTAATAAATATTCCCCACACATTAATTGGAAATGGGATGATAAAAAAGAAAAAAAAACAGGAAGTACGTTGTGATGTGTTTGGGAATTAATAAGCAGCCTCCTTCCTCGTTGTGGCAGCAATGAAACTTTACAGGTTCAAATCCATCAAAAAGTATATTTGACAGCAATAATACTTTTTGTTCATGATGAAAACACTTTGCGAAATTGCATATAACTTATGCCAAAAGAAGAAGAAGAAGATTCTAAGATTTTGAGGTCTTGTCCCTCGAAATATCGCATATACTTCTATGATGCGTGTTTGCCACAGCAATGAGATTGGTGGGAATCAGATCCTAATTAAGCTGCTTTTGAGGTCAATTACCTGATGCGTGTGGTACCCACCCAAATTTACCATGGCCGTTAGAACTTTTTTGAAATGAACGACTGTGTTTTGATATATATATATAACGAGCGCTACGGGTGTGGTACGTATATCAGAAAGAAGAAAGCTTTTGACGTACAGCAACATGTGCATGCGATCGCTCCTCCTCCGGCTCCTCCTTACTGCCATGCTACTCTCGTCGACGGCGACAGTGATCGTTAACGACGAGGTGACGGCGGAGGTGAGCCCACTATATTACAGGTGTCGCGAGGATGGTGGCCGGTACACGTCCAACAGCACGTATTTATACAACCTCGAGGCTCTGTACGGCGAGCTCATCGCCGAGGCCGGCTTCGTCCCCGGCAGATCCGGCACCTTCGGCCAGGCGCCCGACGCGGTCTACGGCATCGTGCTCTGCCGCGGGGATTACACGGGGGCCTCCTGCACCGACAGCCTCCTCAAGGCGTTCCAGAGCGCCGTGGTCAAGGGCTTCCTGTGCCCGCTCTACAGGGATGTGACCATCTACTACGACCAGCACATGCTCCGCTTCTCCGGCGACGACTTCAGCCAGAGCCGCCGCACCAACACCATGACCTGGGTCGCGTCGAACATGAACCACGTCACCGGCGACGAGGGCAGGAGATACGGCGACAAAGTCGGGGAGCTCGCCGGCGTCATCATTGACATCGCGGCGAGGTCGCCCGACCGGTACGCGACCGGGGAGGCGTGCTTCCAAGGCAAGGATGCGAGCACCGTGTACGGGCTGGTGCAGTGCAGGCCTGACCTCACTGCGGATGACTGTAGGAGCTGCCTCGCCGGGCTCGTCGCGCTGATGCCGGCGTGGTTCGGCAATGACACTACTGGTGATCATCGTGTCGGCGGGAGGATCGTCGACGTCCGGTGTAACCTGAGGTACGAGAAAGAGCTCTTCTTCAAGGAGACTGACGCCACGCTCAAGCTTGGCATGCCCAAAGGTACGGGTGCCTCTCTAGCTTGGCAAGAATAACTGATACTATGCTTTGTGAGTTATTTATTTCTTCTTTAGTTTTACATAACATGCTAGGACGAGGCATGTCCCCACCTCAGTACTTGGAAAGTTGGACCATAAGTTTCTTATTTTTGGCACACAGTGACAGGGAGCAACCAAAGATATACACAATACTTTTGGACACCTAGAAAAGAAGTTTGGATTGTTCCTGGCAGTAAATTAATTGAGATACAGTTTTTTTTTAGGACAATAATTGAACAAAATAGATTGTCCATGGTAGTAAATTAAAGTTTTTGCTGCTATACTACATGTTATAATAATAGATAGTTAATTATAACTATCTCTCCTTCTATTTTACCATGTTTTTAGATGGCCCAGACAAGACCAAGATCATCTTAATCGCGGTTGCAGCTACACTCCTTGTCATAATTATAACAGCCGGCTCACTATGGATCATAAAACAAAGAAGAGGTATGCACTATAATTGACTTCACTAACTGCTTATTGTTTGTGGCCAGCCTCATACTTCTGATATTGCGAGGTTGACTGGGAAGGCTAGTATTTACATAATTTTTTAATTGCAACCATACTTCATATAATTGGTCCACATGATATATTTATTCTCATAAATATGATAATTTCTAGCATGGTGGCTCTTTTCTTGGCTAAATAGTAAGATAATGGATTTGTAGCTAGCTTGGCCTTGAAGGAGCAAAAAATATTCCCCATCTTGTTCATTCGGCTCCCCTGAACTAACGTCACTTACACTGCAAAAATAGACGCCCGAGCCCAAAATGAGCTGGAGGAATGGACAAAGCTACTTGCTTCGGAAAGTGGCTCATCGTTTACACTCTTTACTCTATCTGAGATAAGAAAGGCCACAGACAATTTCTCTGAAGCAAAGAGACTAGGAGAAGGTGCTTTTGGTCCAGTTTACCAGGTAAGTTAAATATACATTGTGCAGCAATTATTCATCTGAGTCATGCATTACCGTTACTTTTATAAAAGTTATTGTGAGTTGGCTATATCATGTGAGTCACGCGTGATAAATAAAGAGAAAAGGGTGCTGATTCCGGGTGATCATTAATAAGTCCACTGGATGGCATTGCTCTATCAACGGCCATTGCTTAATTTACTCTCACGTTATTATCTTTTCAAGTGCGATTTCAATTCTTGATTTGGCCTCCTTCCACTTGCCACATTCTTGATTCCCCTTTCTTGTATTCATCTGCTCTTGAGGGACGTCAATGATATCAGTGCAGATGGACTAAATCTTCAACATGCACTGAAGTTAAGTCATTTCTTTTGACATTGTGGACAAAAGCTATAAGTACTCTGACTCCTCACGACAAGATGATCCCTGAATATATGTCGTTGGACCACAACAAAGAATAATTGAATTTAAGCTGTAATTGTTCGAATATTTGCTCCATTGCATATCTACTAGTTTAATACAATGATCTTGCAACGGAACATCAGTGCACGTATTGCACTTCAACATTGCTCACACTTTCTCTATTGAAGGAGTCTCTGTTTCTTATTGGTATTGCTAATGGATGAATAAGCAACAACTCTAGAGAAGGACACTTTCGGGCTTTGATCTTTCTACTTTTCATATTATATATCCCTCGCAACCTCTCAACTCATTTTGCTATTTGATTTTAGTAAATTAATATGCACCAACCAATTCTTTTTAAAGTCTAATACACTGAGAACAGGCACTTGCTTTTGAGCCTTCAACATTATCCCGCCCACGTGGTGCCTCAAGCGGTCAAGCCTAAAAAGCAAAAAATAAAGAGTTTTTTTAGGGTATTCCCAAATAATTGTAATACAAGATAGTTTGCCCATAACAACTTTTAGTATTTTCTATTTCTGTTTTGGAAAGTAACTTTTTTTAAAAAAGCAAATTCACATGAAGGGATATTGCTCCAGATTTCTTGCTGATCCATTACAGAATTTGTTAGCAGAGAGAAAATGTGTCAGAGAAAAATGTGTTAGCGACTTGAATTGGTTAGGTTAAACAACGTGTCAGAGAACTATTGCCCGTGGAGCAAAATTGCATAGAACCGGTCAGACATCTCCTACAATGGCATGTTTCATTTTTTATTTCATTTGTATAACTATACTTCAAATGGCAACATGCGCGCATTTCCAAGAAAACTAAAAATAATCCGGTAATTTTGTACGTTTCCAAAGAAAAAACGTGTCTTAATGTATCAAAATTTTCCGTTCGATCGAACCATCATGTGATATCCTTTTCTCAGTAATCAGGATGTCACGTCTATGCTTTTGTAATCAGTATAATATATACATAAAAGAATGATATGAATTATGTTTTGTGCATTTATTTACCTGCTAACACATGAGTTCCTTTAATTTATCTCTAGCAGGGACAACTAAGTTGTGGAGTTGTGGCAATCAAAAGGTTAGCCTCATACTCGCGACAAGGGTTGGCGGAGTTCAGAAATGAAATCAGTCTTATAGCAAACCTTCAGCACATAAACCTTGTAAAACTGATCGGTTGTTGCATGCAACATGATGAAAATATACTTGTTTATGAGTACATGCCCAACAGGAGTCTAGATGATATTTTCTCTGGTATGTGCACTATCAACCCCCCCCCCCCCCCCCCCCCCCCCCCCCCCCCCCCCCCCCCCCCCCCCCCCCCCCCCCTCCCAAGTACCTTAATATGTGGACTGCACTGAATTATTCCTGCAGATGTTGGAAAGTGGGCATCACTGACCTGGCTCATACGTCAAAATATAATTGACGGGATAGCTCAAGGACTTCTTTACATCCACAGCTATTTACAATCAGATAGACGTATCGTTCATAGAGATTTGAAAGCAAGTAATGTTCTATTGGATAGTCAAATGAAACCAAAGATTTCTGATTTCGGGACAGCTAGGATGTTTAGCTCAAGTCTAACAGAATTACGCACTAGTCGACTGATGGGAACACGGTAAGAGCAGGCATCTCTCTCGGCATGTGTTTTAAGTTTGGGAGTTTAGAGTTTATTTTTTATGTTTATTTATGTGTATTATGTTCATTTTCCATAAATTTCATTTATTTTTATTTTCAGTGGTTACATGGCACCTGAGTATTTTTTTGGGAATACCTTCTCTGTGAAGTCTGATGTTTTTAGTTTTGGAGTCTTGGTTTTGGAGATAATAAGCGGAAGGAAAGTTGCCACTAGTTTCCGTCGATACAGAAGATCAGACAACCTAATGGCATATGTGAGTAATCTCTCATAGCTAAGTAGTGTCACCTTAAATACATTTTTCTAATTTGATGTTGGACAAATTTTTTAGATCAATCTGAATTTTAATGAACCAATTATGGAAAACTGGAGTGAGTAAATATTATTTACAAGCTGTCATCTTTTACTTATATCATTTGTCCAAACGTTTCTCTCCTTCTAACAGGCTTGGCGACTATGGGAAGACAAAAATTGCAGACAACTTATTGACAACTCTTTAAGCATCGAGGAGCACGACCAAGAGGTAGAAATAATCAGATGCATCCAAATCGCGCTCCTATGTGTTCAGGCTAATCCAGAAGACCGTCCTGACATGAAGGAGGTTGTCGGGATGCTAAGCAACAAAGACATCCATCTGGACAATCCAAAGCAGCCTTCTTATTTCAATGAACCAATTATGAGCATAGCAGTGGCGGCATCAAACAACCAAACCCACACTCAGTACCATACAGCCATGCATTCCCATGATCCAGCTTAAAAAGTATAGTTTGGACATTATGTGTAGTCACTATTTTGCAAGTTTCATATGTTTTTTTCTTAAATGTTAAGTGTGTACGTAGTCACTATTTGTCATATTGAAACACCAGGTGTGTTTTGTTCTTAAACCCCTTTGATTGAGTGTAATGACTAGAAATTTCTTAGTGGGTTTCCCTTCTAAAATGAGTATAGATGCCAGAGTACCACAAAGTTATGACAGATGCATATTTTCCAATTTGAAAGAATAGTCGAGAGATCCCTCACGGCAAACTGTTGGAAATAATTGCACTTTTAGTATTAATTTGTAGAAATAATTATGAATACGACTATGAAGAAATGAGAGAAATTTCCTTGAACGTCTCAAAAGAATCTATTCTCGTACCCGCAATATTTACCATAATTACAGAAGCGAAGTTGGTGTATTCATCAATAATTAATGTTTGTGGTGTAGAACAAGAAAGAAAAAAGCTAGTTAGCTATATTAATTTTTGACTTGACCTATTCCATCATCATCCGGTCTGGAATATTTTAGACACACCAGATTTGCTTGACTCTCGATCGGTATCAATTAGAGCAAAAACATATTGTAGAGGGTGTATTGTATATTTGTAACATTTTGATGTTGAGATTCCAAAAGAGGCAAACTATATAGCTTAATAAAAATCGTGCTTTAGTATTCTTCTAAGATTGTTATAGATGAATAATATACTTCTTTAAGATTTGATCTATGACAGGTACGTAGTCTGGTTCCTTTTGAGCAACTTATGTATTCTTAGTTTTGTATCTTAATGTTGCGTACATTGAAATGCGAAGAGCTAAACAATGCTTAAATTTTCCGCTGATGAAATTTGATAGTTCCTTAATCGTGTCAAGTTTCCTATAGGTGAATCCAGAGCTTATGTGACAAATAAAAGGATGTCAAGCTCACACATATCATCATGGACTAAGGCATCACCTCCATCTGTTTGTCTTTTTTGTTTTTTGAGGGAGCCTCCATCTGTTTGTCGTTGGCAATCTTCTGAGCTGGGCCGGCTTCTTTGCGTGGGTCCACATTCAACGGTGTCCGGTCATGATTTGCCACAGCCCGCGTGTTAGGCCACGTTCCATCTTCGTTGCAGCTCGACGTGCAGCCCGAGCCCAGCGACGCGTGCTGAGCTGCTGCAGAATGGCTCGTGAGCTCGGGCAGAATGGCTTTCGGGGCGACGGCCTTGCGGGGCCCATCGGCGCTCTATCCGTGCGGCAGCCACTCCCGGCCGAAGCGAGGCAGCTTGAACGGCCGACGCGGCGACCCCTCTCACGGCTGAGGCGACGCGGCTCGACGAAGTGCCCGTCATGCGTGGACGCGAACTCCGTGGCCTCTGCTTCACGTGTCTCGTGATGGTCTCGATTTCGTGTTGTCGCAGCACCGCCCATTCCCGCACCGCCAGAGTAGGACGGAGCACACCATATCTTGTCTCGTAGTAACAAATCACATCAGAGACCTAAGCTCTGATTTCAACTACAAATCATATATCTATATGCACACCTGTTCATAGTTTTGCATGTCACAGTTTTTTCCTTTGGCATTTGAAGGACCGAGAAGGCGACCAGAGGGGGGGTGAATGGGAGCCGATAAAAATTCTTCGAAAGAACTTGGCCTATGTCCCAACCCACCTCAAGAACAACCACCAAGATCACACACACACATGGAACGTGATGTGTTGACCCTAGGAATGATTGTGGAAGAGATACAAACACTTGCGGAAGCAAATCAAGCAAAGACACACTCAAAAAGGTGATCTGAAAAAGTCAAAACAGAGACCTCCCACCGGATAATCCGGCCAACTGTCGGATACTCCGGACCTGGGAAAGTACCGGACACTCCAAAAACTTGTCGGACACTCCGGCCACCGGATACTCCGGCAACTTGCCGGATAATCCGGCCCTGACAGGACAGCACGCGCGCAAGCTCAAGAAAAATCTCGAAACCGGGTCAAACGACCTCCAAAAATCACGAAATTTGAACCATAGCTTCGTCTTGAGATGGAGAACATCATCCAACAAGAATCACACCAAAAACCCTAAGAAATCCATGCGGATTTTAGATTCTATCAAGAGGGGTAGGGTTTGGATGAACAAGAGAAGGAAACTTCACCAAATCTTCAAATCGAAGGTGCTCGTGCCATGGATTCGGTCAAGGACCTACCAAGGATTGTTCTAGCACATCCTAGCACCAAGATCCCCCAAGAAATCCGCCCAAAAACACATCACAAAAGGCGAATCGAAAATCACCCGAAAATAGTTCCGAAAATGGGGAAAATAAGAAATTCGGGATTCAAGATGAGGAGAACACTTTGAGGACGAATTGATGCTATGTATTGCTCAAAGATGTAGATGTCAAGCCACTCCCTAGCACACACAAACTAGAGATGACAAAAAGCTCAATCAAAGAGCCATCTCCTCTCTTCTCCCCTCTCTTCTCTCCTCTCTCTCAAGCCCTCTCCCACAACTCAAATGAAAGGCTCAAGGGGGCAGCCACAACCAGCCACCCACCTTATCTCCTTGGACATTTCCACATTCCGGAAATGCCCCTCACACTACAACACACCCATACAACACATAAGGGCGTTTCCGTCCAACTCTTTTTCCTTCGCCCGAACGCCGTCGGGGCCTTCACACTTTAGCTTCACCTCGAAGCTACCTCCGCGATGGTGCCACATGCACCTCCATCCGTCACCGCCGGTTTTGAGGCCTAAACCGGGAAACCGCCTTGCACGCTTCTCAAAGCGCGACTTCCACCACCGGTTTAAGGTCCAAACCGAGAAACCGTCCACCGCCGGTTTTGAGGCATAAACCGGGAAACCACCCACCACCGGTTTTGAGGCCCAAACCGGGAAACCGTCCACCACCGGTTTTGAGGCTCAACCGGGAAACCATCGCCACCGGTTTTGAGGCCAAACCGGGAAACCGTCGACCACCGGTTTTGAGGCAAAACCGGGAAACCATCACCACCGGTTTTGTGGCCAAACCGGGAAACCATCCCGATGTCGACGTGTGTCACCTCGTCCCGCGAACCTCGCCGTCAAGTCTCCTCGGTCCCAACCCGTCGGGACCCTTCACTTGCACCAGCCTCCCGTTCGCCTCTTGACCTTCGTCGACACGCCGTCTTCATCACCTCCATGGTTTTGAGGCCAAACCGCGAAACCCTCCGTGCTTCTTGTCCGCCACGTGTACGGTGTGGATCACCCATGACCTCACCCGGCCTCTCGATCGCCCGGACCCAAGCCTCCTCGATCCCAGCCCGTCGGGACCCTTCGCTTGGTCCTCCCGATCCTCCTGCCGTTGACCATCAAGTTGACTCCATTGACCTACACATCATTAGACAAGCAAACACGTTTCTCCTTCTCCTCCATTCTTCTCATCACCTGCACCAACTTCGGTTAGCCATAAACATAATCATGCATATGCTTATGCAACCCTCAAAGTCCCGCATTTCAACCCAAACCTCATGTCAACTCAAATCAACACGGTTGTCAATTACTCATCATCATCGAGAACCATGGCACATCTCAACATGGTTCCTCAATCTCCCCCTTGATGAGTACATTGACAACAACACCAAGCACATGAATCTGAACTTGAAATGCGAAACCAAAGAAGCTAACTAAATGGTCCAAAACCAAGGTAAAAGGTAGAAAACGACCATCTAGTAGCAAAGGATCATACAAGCCAAGAGTTGGCAAAGAAAGCGGCTCATACACGCAAAGATCCCAAAAGACTCAAGAAAAGTCAGAACAAAATAACTTAATGTAAAGCTCCCCCTCAAATAGTGCTATCTTTCAAGCAATGCGAATTGACCGGATGGTCCGGTACAATGTCGGATAGTCCGGTACCGGATAGTCCGGGGGTATGCTTTCTCGATCCATAAAATGCATTTTCAATTAAGCTCAACAATGTCAATTACTCATCACAACCAAGCCATGGCACATATCAACATGGCTTCTCAATCTCCCCCTTGATGAGTACATTGACAACACCAAATGCACAAGAATTTGGAATTGAAAATGCGAGTCCAATGAATCACAACTAAAATGACCAAAAACCAATAAAAAGTTGTAAGTGGTCATTTAGCATAAAAGGATCGCAAACATCAAGAGTTTGGCAAGAGAGCGGCTCATGGTCCATAAACTAGAGCAATTGTTCATCATGACCATTTCATCGCAAATAACATAAGAGACATGAGAAAATCTCAAATACAAGCGGCTCATGGTCCATAAACTAGAGCAATTGTTCATCATGACCATTTCATCGCCAAGAACACAAGAGACTCAAGAAAATCTCAAACACATGGAATGCTCCCTCTCAAATTATGATTACCTCTCATGCAAATCATAAGCTAAATTCATTCACATTTTCACATTTTGTGCATCACTCCTTTGAAATCTCTCCCCCTTTGGCAATGAACTCATCAAGACATAAAAGAGAGTCAAAAAATGCAGTGCATGAGAATGTAAACTTATGGAGCTTCAACAATTATGTCAACAAGCATTTATCATTACTATGAAACAAGCACAAAGCCTTGAAGTGCAAAAGCATGAGCTCACAATCGCACGAAGGCCGTAATAGAGAGCATAGCACAAAAACAAAGAGCCAGACAAGCTAAGCAAGAAGATTGAATTGAGCAAGATAGATTCAAATTTGCTATATCATAATAAGCATTGCCACCACATGTATATTCACTCCTATCCAAGGCAAAACAAGCATTAAGTGAATCCAAGAAGACTAGCAAGTGGCAATCTCAACTCAAGCAACAAACGTTCGGAAAGATGTGCTTTGACAAACGCTCACATATGCAACAAAGACTCAATTTAATCAAGTGAGTACTCAACAAGTGAGATATAAGATTTAGGAACAAAAGCAATTACTCATGTTATTTTTATCCTCAAGTAACCTCTTATCCATGCGGAGGGTCGCACGACTGGGTACGGCAAACACCCCGAGGCATCAAGGCACCGTATTGGATTTTATCCTCAAGTAACCTCTTATCCATACAGAGGGTCGCACGACTGGTTACGGCAAACACCCTGAGGCATCAAGGCACCGTATTGGATTTATCATTAAGCACAAAATATCAAATTGATTTTAGAAATTAGGCACAAGAGCAAAAGAGCATGCCTTTTGGCAAAAGGAATATTTTTCCCCCAAAGTCCCATCATGAGCTAAACATTTGCCAAAGTGCAACCCCCAAACAACAAGTTGCCAAAGCCAAGACATTTTCAAAACTAGCCTTAACAAAAGTCTTGACAAGGATAAAAGCAAGTATACAAGTGGTGAGCAAACATTGGCATGCATAGATCATAAGACTCACAAAAGCCAATTTTCATCTTTAAGTTTAGGTAGCTTGCTCAAAATGCCACTATGCCAAGCCATCTAGAAAAGCCTAAGTTTGAAGGTTTCCTACTAGCAATCACACAACTTAGCTCAAACTCAACCATAGCAACAATAAATACAATAAGGCATAAGAATTGAAGCTTTTACAATGCACATGTTACATGATGAGATGCGATGCAAAGTTAAGATACAAATTTTACAAGAAAAGCATCTCAAATGTCCAAAGCAAAAGACAAGCTCCAAATGTCAATGAAAAACAACAACTCCAAAAGTCCAAAGCACAAGACAAGCTCCAATATCAATAAAACAGCAACTCCCCCTCAAACCAAGCCAATCTTCCCCTCAACCCAAGCCAATCTCCCCCTCAACAAAACAACTTTAGAATCATTGGAAATGAGGACAAGGAGAAACTTGAATCAGGGTAAACATTTTTAACAATCAAAAAAGGGGTTATACAAACAAAGCAATATGGAGTATGTCTCAAACTCAAATTTACAAATCATGGCAAAACATTAGAGGGCCAAGTAATCATATGTCAAAGTTGAGGGATATACAAATAACACAAAAAAGAGCACATATTACATGAGGATAAGCATGTGAGAACCACTAGCTAATCATGAAAAGATATAGTATGGTTCACACAAGATACAAGGAGTGACAAAAGTCACAAGAGCGATCACAAAGCTAGCATGGTAGGTGAAAAACAATATAGAAACATGCTAGTCAAAGGTGTACAAGGCAAAAGGCAATTTAGGACAAGAGAGAATAGCAAGCATGAAAGCAAGGGTCAAAAGCCAAGAACATATGCAAAATAGCAAGGTTGAATGTAACAATATATAAGCACATGCTAACCAAAAGAGAAAAACATCCAATAGACAAGAGAGAAATGGAAGCATGAAAGTGAGATCTAAAGCCACAAGAAAATGCAAAGCTAGCATGGTTGGATAAAACAAGACGATCACATGCTAACCAAAGGCGTATGCAAATAAAAGCAAAAGAGAATGAGAGAGAGCCAAAAGCATGATACATGATATACACAAATAAAAGCAACCAATAGGCAAGAGAGAAACAAAAGCATGCTATATGATATACGCAAATAATACATGCCGAGAGGGTCAAGTGAGCATATGAACAAGCATCCCATACCACAAGTAATATACATGAATGTAGAGGGTATGAGTGTATAGGAAAGCTCACAAAATAGGTGAAGACGCCACAATGAAGTGCATGCCTCTTGGAGGCCATGTACAAGGGTATGGAGAACCATCATGTCTCAATCACGTCAAGCAAAAGACCGAGACCAATAAAGCTCATGTCCTCCAACCCGCGTCCTCAACCTACACATGAGAAGAGAGAGGTGTCCGAGTCTTGGATCCCGAAGGGTTAGTAAGCAAATACTTGGGAATCCAACACTTGGACACATGACCAATAGATGTACTCAATTTATCATGAGGGTTAGCATGATGCAAACTTTGGCTCAAATTTGAAGACTTTGAATCACCCTTAGAAGCGTGTCGTGAAATGGCAACTCGAGAAGAAAAACGAGTGCAACCACTAGAAAAACGACGAGAGCCTCTAAAGGGAACACCATGAGAAGAACCATTGAAAGCATCATGAGAACCATGTCGTGGACCAACACAAGGAGCATTAGAAGCACGTCCACGAGCACGTTTAACCCCACAAGAAAAAGAGTCATAGAATCCATCAATAAAGCAATGCCTCATGCTAGGCTCTCGAGTGTTCATGCCATGGGAAAAGCTATGAATACCCAAAGAGTTAGAAGCACGAGACCGGCGCATATGTTTGGCACGCCTAAAGCAAAAGTCAATTTGATGCCCATCCTTCTCACAATAAGAGCAATGGTACAATGGTCTATCGGGAGAGACGGTTTGAGAGGTACAAGCACCATTCTTGCTCGAGTGAGAAGTCCTTTGAGACTTGCATGAAGAACTAGAAGCATCTCTTGACTTGGAGTCAACACTAGGTCCACACATGCCATGGAAAGAGCGATGTGTGTTCCTAAAAGCTTTTGCACGCACACGACGCTCGTGTTTGACACGGCGAAAGCAAAACTCAACAACATGTCCATCTTTCTTGCAAAAGGTGCAATGGTACTTTTCTTTCAAGGTTGATGTACCATTTGAGCAAGAAACACCTTTGCCATTTGAAGTCCCTTGGGCAAGACCGGAAGAGCCAATAGCATGAGTAGCCAAAGAAGAATCACCCAAAGCAATAGCACACGAGCTAACTTCCAAAGACTCACGCTCAACATGAGAAGAACCCAACTCCGAAGACAAAGAAGAAATATTTGAAACATGCACATCGGAGTGAGAAGAATTGCATGAATCGAGAAGTTTATCATCTAAGCTCTTGCATAGTTGGAGCAAAACCTCATTTTGAGATTTGAGGCGCTCACAAGTACCACATGGAGTATCTCTTAAGATTTGAATCTCCTTCTCAATGCACTCGGCATATGTGGTACGCATGAGATCATTCTCCTTCTCAAGGCTAGCACTCATATCATTGTGCTCAACCAACTTAGCGCTCATATCATCGCGCATTTGCTTCAAAGCCTCAACCTCATGTTTCAAATCATGATATGATGTGCAAGAAATAGAAGAAGCATCACTCATATGCATATCATGCAAAAGCATCATGATTAGCATTAGAAGTAAGACAAGCATCATCATTCATGGTAGAGGAACAAGTGTTACAAGGCATAGAGTTCATTTCAGAAATTGTAGCCTTAGCAAGTTCAAGTTGTTCTAGACAAGTGGAGTGTGTTAATTTTAGTTCTTTAATTTCAGCAAGCATGCTTGTGCAAGAAGTGCAAGAACTAGAATTCATTGACTCTAACTTATCAGCATACCAAGCATAAGAACCACATTCCAAAATGGCATTTACTTTCAACTTTTTGAGTGAAGATTTTAACTTATCAATCTTCTTGCGCAAAGCATCACAAGAAGCACAAGGCATACAAGCATTTGACTTCAACAACTCTATCTCATCAATCAAAGACTTGCAAGACATGCATGGTAAAGAAGCATTCTCATTCAACATGTTGATAACAAATCTAGCACTTTCCAATTGCTTTTCACATGAAGAACAATCATGCATCAATTTATCATTTTCGGATTTCAAGCAAGCCATAGAAGCATTCAACTCATCATTCTTTTTGAGCAAGGCAACACAATCATCACAAGGCAAAGAAGTAATAGACTTGCAAGAAGTCGATGCATTCACATTATCAAGTCTAGACAACAAGCTCTCATCACTAGGCATAGAAGTTTTCAATTTCTTTTTGAGTTTGACAATTCTATCATCACAAGCACGAACCGTAGTGAATAAAGTCACAATGCCCATGACAAGATTACCTTGGCTCATCTTGAAAAGCTTGGAGATGATATCATGAGGTGCCATCTCATTGCCTCTAAAAAGCTTCAAAAGATCGGTCACTTTAAGTTCTTCCTTCTCCTCGAGATCACCCTTGCAAGCATCGACAACTCGACTCTTCTTGATGTCATCCTCAATAGCAACTCCACACATATTCAAACCTGAGGACAAAGACACACGAGAGCGAGCACTTGGTGCCATTGAACAAGCACCGGTTAGTGTTAGCAAATGACCGAAGCACAAACAAGCAAGTGCAAAAGGTCGCCTATGGATCACAAGGCCGGTCAAAGCCAACAAGTGATCAAACCGGCTCTGATACCAATTGAAGGACCGAGAAGGCGACCAGAGGGGGGGTGAATGGGAGCCGATAAAAATTCTTCGAAAGAACTCGGCCTATGTCCCGACCCGCCTCAAGAACAACCACCAAGATCACACATACACATGGAACGTGATGTGTTGACCCTAGGAATGATTGTGGAAGAGATACAAACACTTGCGGAAGCAAATCAAGCAAAGACACACTCAAAAAGGTGATCTGAAAAAGTCAAAACAGAGACCTCCCACCGGATAATCCGGCCAACTGTCGGATACTCCGGACCTGGGAAAGTACCGGACACTCCAAAAACTTGTCGGACACTCCGGCCACCGGATACTCCGGCAACTTGCCGGATAATCCGGCCCTGACAGGACAGCACGCGCGCAAGCTCAAGAAAAATCTCGAAACCGGGTCAAACGACCTCCAAAAATCACGAAATTTGAACCATAGCTTCGTCTTGAGATGGAGAACATCATCCAACAAGAATCACACCAAAAACCCTAAGAAATCCATGCGGATTTTAGATTCTATCAAGAGGGGTAGGGTTTGGATGAACAAGAGAAGGAAACTTCACCAAATCTTCAAATCGAAGGTGCTCGTGCCATGGATTCGGTCAAGGACCTACCAAGGATTGTTCTAGCACATCCTAGCACCAAGATCCCCCAAGAAATCCGCCCAAAAACACATCACAAAAGGCGAATCGAAAATCACCCGAAAATAGTTCCGAAAATGGGGAAAATAAGAAATTCGGGATTCAAGATGAGGAGAACACTTTGAGGACGAATTGATGCTATGTATTGCTCAAAGATGTAGATGTCAAGCCACTCCCTAGCACACACAAACTAGAGATGACAAAAAGCTCAATCAAAGAGCCATCTCCTCTCTTCTCCCCTCTCTTCTCTCCTCTCTCTCAAGCCCTCTCCCACAACTCAAATGAAAGGCTCAAGGGGGCAGCCACAACCAGCCACCCACCTTATCTCCTTGGACATTTCCACATTCCGGAAATGCCCCTCACACTACAACACACCCATACAACACATAAGGGCGTTTCCGTCCAACTCTTTTTCCTTCGCCCGAACGCCGTCGGGGCCTTCACACTTTAGCTTCACCTCGAAGCTACCTCCGCGATGGTGCCACATGCACCTCCATCCGTCACCGCCGGTTTTGAGGCCTAAACCAGGAAACCGCCTTGCACGCTTCTCAAAGCGCGACTTCCACCACCGGTTTTAAGGTCCAAACCGAGAAACCGTCCACCGCCGGTTTTGAGGCATAAACCGGGAAACCACCCACCACCGGTTTTGAGGCCCAAACCGGGAAACCGTCCACCACCGGTTTTGAGGCTCAACCGGGAAACCATCGCCACCGGTTTTGAGGCCAAACCGGGAAACCGTCGACCACCGGTTTTGAGGCAAAACCGGGAAACCATCACCACCGGTTTTGTGGCCAAACCGGGAAACCATCCCGATGTCGACGTGTGTCACCTCGTCCCGCGAACCTCGCCGTCAAGTCTCCTCGGTCCCAACCCGTCGGGACCCTTCACTTGCACCAGCCTCCCGTTCGCCTCTTGACCTTCGTCGACACGCCGTCTTCATCACCTCCACGGTTTTGAGGCCAAACCGCGAAACCCTCCGTGCTTCTTGTCCGCCACGTGTACGGTGTGGATCACCCATGACCTCACCCGGCCTCTCGATCGCCCGGACCCAAGCCTCCTCGATCCCAGCCCGTCGGGACCCTTCGCTTGGTCCTCCCGATCCTCCTGCCGTTGACCATCAAGTTGACTCCATTGACCTACACATCATTAGACAAGCAAACACGTTTCTCCTTCTCCTCCATTCTTCTCATCACCTGCACCAACTTCGGTTAGCCATAAACATAATCATGCATATGCTTATGCAACCCTCAAAGTCCCGCATTTCAACCCAAACCTCATGTCAACTCAAATCAACACGGTTGTCAATTACTCATCATCATCGAGAACCATGGCACATCTCAACATGGTTCCTCAGCATTTCAGAGTCATCCTTATGTACTTAATTGTTTTTTTGCATCCCCAGTTTCAGAAAATTGAGGACAAGCTGGACAAATGTACAAATGTGTGGGATTTTGTCATTTTCATTTGATGTGGCGCCGTGTACTCTGATGAAGTTCATCTTGCTTGCTAAGCTACGGTTGTAAACCGATGCAAGTATAATAAACTTTGACAGATTTCGTAACCTCTGCTTTGACAGATTTTTGTACTGTAAGGGCACTCTAAGGGTGATGCTATACTTTTGTACAGTAATAGCAGTCTAATAGCTGATTTTTATTAGTCAAGTTAATTGGAGATGGTGTCCCTGTATTGCCTGTTCGAGATGGTGAATACTGCATGTTTCCCTGCATGGTGAAAGTTTTCTGTTCGTTGTTGCTGGTAGTTACATCTTCTGCATGCTGACTTGTAGAGTTCAAGCCAATTTTAGTTTTAGAATTATGCTTCTAATTGTGCTATCTTTTTTTTTCACACACATTTTCTGTAATAATTATGAGCAAAACATTGTTGTAAGAGGTGTGTACGTTCATGCAAACAAGAAGCAAACAACATGTAAGGCAGCAAGCAGCGGCAAGCACTCAAAGATATGGATCGACCCAGGAATATCCATAGGGTCAAATGGGTCGCCAGCCAAATCTAAATGGTTCGGATAGGGGCACCTGCAGAGAACGCTGGATCGGTGGTGCAGTGCCGGTTCGCTCCGTGGGTGAAGCACGCCCATGCATCGCGATGTGCAGGATCGGAGCACGGGCGACAGGAGCTGCGCGCCTTCACCTCTGGCGACCAAGTGCAGTACCACACGGCCTGGGGGATGGAGGCCGGTACGCCCAACGAGAGGAACAACGTCACCGGCGCCGCCGGCAGGAGCTACGGCGCGCGAGAAGGTCCGGAAGCTGGCCGCCGCGATCGTGGACGCCGCGGCGAGGTCGCCGGACCGGTACGCGCGCGACGGGGGAGACGTGGTTCGGGAGGGAGGACGTGAGCACGGTGTACGGGCTGGTGCAGTGCTGGTCGGACTTCGCAGCGGACGACTGCCGGAGCTGCCTCGCCGACCTCGTCTCGCTGATGCTCAAGCTTGATATGCCTAAAAGTGCGTAAGTGTATAACTGATCCTTTATGTTTTCTTATTATTAGAGAGAACTTTGATGCATCGAAGTTGCCAGAAACTATATATGGATTGGCCACAGCATGAAAAATGATTTATGAATTTATATATAACTTGGAAATGATTGGGTTTAGTTCATTGTACAGAGCATGTGTCGCAACGAAGAAAACTCACATATCCCAGAGTAAACAAAACTAATGTTTAAGACTTATATTTCATAAAATTACTTGGTAACACAAACTATAAGTTTTCTGCATCATCCCACTCGTTTTGCTTAAATGTATGGCTCACACTTGGGACATGCCAAAAAGCTGTAATTGCCTAATTGGTACAAAGAGTTTCAGTTTTGTGAAATGACTAATAAGTTGTAGTTCTCCGTTATGGAGGTACGAAAGAGTTGTAAGTTGGTGGATTTTGTTTTTGACATTTATCAATACCTCAAATTCAAATAAATAAAACCTCTTCTAGATACTAAAAACTTGCAGTAAAATGACTACATAGAAGTCCTAACCTTTGTGCAATGAAATATGCATCGTTCGGAATAAATTTTTCTAGATCTGGATAATACGTATAAAGTTCAAAATCAAATAGGTTAGCAAGACAGCAATAACTATGAACACAAAATATATGGATCTAGAGCTATGGATGGATTAAAAATCTTTGGTCATGTCATGTTTATGTGAATTAAAAAAAATCTAAAACACTCTTATTGTCGCTTATAACTAGTATGGCTGCCCACGCATTTGCGCGGCTAGACTTACTATATTATTTAAAATACTTTTATATTATTATAGAAGTTTAACATAGTTTATTGTTATTATCTATTTTATACTCTATATTTATAAAATGGTAGAAAATAGATTGGAGAATTTCTCACCGTCCCTCAATTTGAGTGTGAGATGAGTCATCATTTATCTAACAATGTATTTATTTTATTTTAGAAGTGAGGTTGGTTCAAACGTGGCATGCTAAACAACTAACATATCTCATGGTAGGGAAAAAGAATGTGTCGTGCTATAAATAAATCTTTCGAAGAAAATGTGTCGTGCTAAAAATAAGATAATGTGCCATTCTAGCTGGACATCACGGTGTATATTTATAACAGTGTATTTAGAAATCGGCATTAAGTGTTTATTGGATATTTTATTATTCCAAAATGTAGTTATTTGCTCATAACGGTATGGTTGGTAAATTGAAAATAAAAATTAGGGATATTTTTAGCTATTTTTATAATCCAAATTTAGTTTTTTTGGACTCGTAATGGCTTGGCTTGGAGGGTAATTTAGAATAGGTGTGAAGGGTATTTTTTTTATTATTTTTTATTATTTTGAATTTAGCTATTTTTTGACTCATAATGGCATGGTGGGTAATTTAGAAATAGGTGTGAGGGGTATATTTGGCTATTTTTTATTATTTCGAATTTAGCTATTTTATAAATATTTTTAGGGGGTTTTCTGACTAATTATTTCATAATAACAGTGGTGGTTAATTTTCTCTTCTTATTTTCTCGGAATAACGTGGGAATTTCTAGCATTTTAGAGCGAACGTTGTGGCTCCTTTTTGCCGTCAAATATATATATAATAGATATTAAAACTTGGAGCTGGAACTGTGTTAAACTGAGTCAAATTGTGATGTATATGGTCTACTAGGATAGAAAAGGAGAGTGGTCGACTGATTTTCCTTGCAAAACCTGTTACAACGTTGAAGCGTTTCCCTGTAAAAAAAATCTTTTACTTTTGATAAATTTTCACGCAATATGGATAATTGAATATTCCAGATTTCATATAACCATAATCTTTGGTCGCCATGTCTTAGATGGCCCAGACAAGGTGAAGATCATTTTAATCTCAGTTGCAGTTGTCCTCTTTTTCATAATTATCATATATCCGGCTCCCTATGGATCATCAAACAAACAAGAGGTATATGTTTGGATCACCCTCGAGCAGCATATTAATTCAGGATAATCATTGCATATTTCTCCTAAACAATTAAGGACTCCCGTTCTTCCTCAGCAATAAAGTTGAATTATCTGTAAGATTGACCATAGTGATCACCCATACTATGAAGGGTGCCTTCTGACACAACAACAGAAGTGCACTGCAGCGGCAGACAAGTAAAACCCGTAGCGGCGGTTACGAATGTCGCCCGCCCTAATCTAGCGCGCGGGCACTGTTACAAAGGACTGCCGCTACAAAAGATTAGTAGCGGTGGACGTAATGTCGACTGGCGCCGCTACAAAGAATTTGTAGCTGCTACAAATAAGGTGGTTTGTAGCTGCGGAAGCTTTTTCAGACCGCCGCTACATTGTAGCGGCGCGCCCTCTTTCCGTCCGCCGTAACAAACTCTTTTGTAGCGGTGCGCTCATGTCCGTCTGTCGCTACAAAGCCGGCGTTGACGAGGAACAAAGGCTGCTTTGTCGCCTCTTTCACGAGCGGAACAACGACTGCTTTATCGCCTCTGTCGCGAGCGAAACAGCGGCGGCATCAGCCTCCTGAACGGGGCGCGCCTATAAAATCGGCCCCGCGCGCGTCCTTATCCACAGTCGCTGCTCTCCGTCTCTCCTCCACAGCTTGCCGTCCCTCTTCCGCCGCACGCCAGCTCCCACGCGCTCCACCGACCATGCCGCGCTTTAGTATTCCTCTTATGTATTGGTTATGAATCTTAATATACCAGTGATAGTTTTATGCTTCTAATGATTAATATAACCTGTGATAGTTTTATGCTTCTAATGATATTCGTAGATAACCACATTTAGATGTAGTTGAATTATAGCGTTACTGGAAAGAAAGTTTCACATCTAGGAACTGACTTTAGGTCAGTTGGAAAAGGCTCTAACGGAGGAGCCAGCTGGCCAGGGTTCGAATCGTGATCCCTGCATGGCCTCCAAAGAAGGCCTGGGGATGTTTGCCCTAATTTTGAAGTTTCACATCTAAGAAAGATATATATAAACCCAATAAAATATGCACTATTCCTTGCCCCACCATATTCAAATCTTCGTAAAGGTTGTTCTCTACTACCCCTCAGGATAATTGGTGTCCTCATCGTTTCTTCTAACTATACAGTTTTGTTTAGATTTCAGATTTGGTTGAGCGAATTATTCTCTCGATTTAATTTATAATGATGGCATGATGAGGACATCAACTACAATACAAGAACATCTACACCAGCAGCACCAGAAGCATCCCAGGCGCCACCTACACCATCAGGCGCGCCTCCACTCCAGGCCCAGGCGTCATCCCCTCCACCTGGGCCAATTACTCGGGCCCGTGCGAGGGAATTGAACTACATCATGCTACTGAAGAACGAAGGTCCAGAAGAATAGCAGTTGGCCCAACAGGAGGCCCAACCCTCACAACCCTAGGCGTGAACAGTACCCGCGGATACTGTAGCGCGGGTACTGTAGCGCGCCGCCCCTCCTGGCCGCCAGGGGCTGCGCCCCCTATTTAGATAGACTCCTCTTTTATTTTCAGACTTGAGTTTTGTTTTACATCTAGCTTTAGCTACCCTTGAACACGCGCAAATACGCGCTGTCCTCGTGTGATTCAGAACTCCACCTTCGAGTGATATTGAGATTGCTCGCTTCATTTTCTTGTTCGTTCTTCGATTGCGTACAGGAAACGATCTTCGTGATCAGGCTGATCTTGTGACAACAAGGTCGGTAACCACAGGGAGTTGGTTCAGCGATTGCATTGGCGCTTCGGGTTCGCTCGTCGTAGTCGGATCGTGAGGGTCCTCTCCCATCAAATCGAATTTATCTCCACTCACCGAAAGATCGGGCACTCCGGTTCTATCATGGCATTTATCATCCTTTCCAATTGTAACTAGTATTCACCTATTCACGCCATAACAAAAGTAATTAGTAGTAGTCTGTGCTGTTGAATTTGCCACTATGAAGATGTTAGAAACTGAATGAAGCAATATGTCCAAGGCCATTGTTATCCACAAATGAGTTTGTTTTTATGTACACAAGTTTGCAATTTTCTGTAAAGGAGCAAACATGTTTTCCCCACCTGTTAATTTCTGTGCCCCTAAACTAATATCACTTATTACACGGCAATATTTAGACTCACAAGCTCAAAAATGAGCTCGAAGAATGGACGAAGCTACTTGATTGGCTCGATGTTCTCACTCTTTACTCTATCTGAATTAAGAAATGCCACTGATAATTTCTCTGACGCAAAGAGATTGAGGGAAGGAGCATTTGGCCCTGTTTACAGGGTAAGTCGATAATAGTGTTGACTACCAATCATCTAAGACATTGGTTATGAAAACAAGCAGTTTCTACTTAATTTTTCAGTTTATTTAACTCAAGCCCACAATGTTTCGTCTAAATTAAAGATGAAATCCTCTTAACGTTGAGTATTAAACCTAGTATATTTGTCCCTCCGTTTTTTCCCCCTGATGAAAACAAAATAGAACAGATGGAGTAATCAAGCTATTGCTATTTATAGCATGCAATGGTATATATTATATAAGGGGCTAATTGTGAACTTGTAATGTGAACTTCCAACATGTTCCTTATGATAAGATATTAGATACTCCAAATAAACTTTCAGATGTACTCTACATATTTTATACCTCAGAAGAAATTTAAAATCTAGTGTTATGGATCAATAAGACAAACGTAGTAGTGTAGTAGAATCTTACAAAACTGCTAAGCAAATAGCCCATGACTTATAGCCCTTTTCAACTTATGATTTGAAATTAATGTTTCCTTCTACCTTGAACCAAATATGCATTAAACACATAACTGCCTTTTCTCCTCCAGGGTCAATTAAGTTGTGGAGTTGTGGCAATCAAAAGATTAGCATCATATATACTCACGACAAGGGTTATCGGAGTTCAGAAATGAAATTAGGCTTATAGCAAACCTTCAGCATTCGAATCTTGTCAGGCTCATTGGTTGCTGCATGCAGCATAAAGAAAAAAAATACTTTTCTATGAATACATGCCCAACAAGAGTTTGGACGATGTTTTCTCTGGTATATAATTTGGAAAGCACTTATTTCCACTTCATATTGAGCATTAAGCAGCATTTTTGTAGATAATGGAGAAGCATCCCAGCCTTTGCCTACTAGAGGCTATATAACTGAAACAGACATGGATAAGAACAGTTTTGTAAGATCTCTACTGCTAACACATTTTTCGTGTGTCGGCAACTAGCCGACAGTTTTATCTGTCCCTTTAATAATTTGTTCAGCAAGTGGCAAAGTCTATTTGAGTCTAATTTTGAATGTTTCTTTCTAAGGGTGAAAGCAAATTACCCACAGAGAATCACCGACCGACATTTTTTTTTCTTTAAAACACTTGTTATTAAAACTCACTGTAGAAGCAACGGACCCTCTCTACTCCAAAGATAGTTTTGTTGAAACCCCTCATCTTCCTCTCAAACCCACACACACAGCACAGGGGAACGTGATCGAGCTCGGACACGGCAATGGGGACCAAACGCCTTCACTATATTGCAATGCCCTCAGACAGTCTACAACTGAGCAGTACACGGACCGGCGCGTCGCCATACGCATGAACCGCAAAAGCGAAAAGCTCCTAAGCTCCTCAGCTCTCTCTGTGTGTTGACACCAAATTTTGGCCTAGGGCCCATTGACAGTGAGTAGCAGGATACGCGCCGGGTTGAGAAGATTGTGTACGAAGATGGTAGCCCACAGGCGGTCATGAAGACGGAGAAAATCATAAAGACATGCGTGTGTGGGTTTATGAGTCCTGTTTTAATTCTTTTTCTAGATTAAGAAAGAATTGACCGAGTTGTGGTCAAGCAGGAGACGTGTTTGTCTCCAAGTCGGTTGCCTCGGGTGTATAAATATAAACCCAGGTGCTTGTAAAAAAAGACAACCAATCAATACAATCAACTTTTCGGCGCATCGCCATAATTTCTCGACGAGATCTCCGTCGACATCGGCGTCCATCGGGGCTCCGGTTTCGGCTTGGATTTTGTCAGGTAAGCGCATCGATCTTGTTATGTCGACTTGTCCATGATTAAGATTGATGTGGCTGCTAGTTATCCGGTAATTTAGATCAATCTAGGGTTTACATTATGCATCGACTACATGAAATTGTTTAAGACCTGGTCCAATTCTTTGTTACGGTTAGTTGACTTGTCCTAGTCGTGACCTTGTTTGCCGATTGCTGATGTCGATTTCCTGTTTGATCTAGTTATTCGAGTCACGGTTAAGGTGCTTGGTTGATTAGATCTGCTCTTAGTGATTGGGTAGGCAGTTTGACTTGTCCTGTCTGCTTCGCTTAGTTGACGTGTCCTCGGCGAAACAGTTGCTAAGAGTTAGATTTAATTTATTGAGTATCTGGGACTGGTAGTTGCCGATTATACTTGTACCTGTTGATCGTGTAGAACAGTTTGACATGTCCTGTTCTACTTCACTTAGTTGACGTGTCCTCAGTGAAGCGATTGTCAGAATATGGGTATAATTAGTGATTATTGGTTTAATCGTTTTTTCGGGGTGTTTAGCCGATTGTTTACCACGTTCAGATCTATGCTTGCATGCCTTTAATTCCTTTTATTATTCCTGTTCAAGTATAAGTCTGAGCCTTCTTTCGTCAATGTCGATTCGCCTTACTATGATGCTTGCCGATAGTTGTTGCCGATGGCATGCTTTGCCAATTGCCGATTCTGATGCATGCCTTGCTTTATTTATCGCGCGAGTACTTATCGTTGCGACATGTCGATTCGTTTCTAGCCGACAGCCGAGTGCTTATTTTATTATCTTTTATTCACTAACATCGGCTGCGGTTACGCATCGGCCTGTCCAGGGCCGATAGTCCGGGAATTTTACACGCTTTTCTTGTCTTTGTCGATTTGCAGGGAAAATCGACTGGCACGCTCCGGAATTCACCGCGTTCCAAGTTTTGGTCCTGAACAGAGTTAAGCAAATCTCTCAGGCCACGTGTGCGAGCGGTAGAACACACATTTTACCGTCAACACACTTTTTGGCACGCCCGGTGGGACAGATCAAGTTCTTAGAAGCAGATGGCGTTCGTTCAAGCTGTTGCTGATGATGGTACTTTGCTCGTTGATACAAAGGGCCAGAAGATCATGATTCCTGCACCAGTTGTTCGAGATGATAAAGATTCTTCTGAAGTTACTACCAACAATGAGTTGAGTGCATGGGAGAAGATGTCTTTGGACCAGAAAAAGTCATATCGGAGTTATCTGTACGAGTGTCAAGTGAAATACTTTGAGACCATCAAGATGACACCTGCAACTCAAGAAGAAACAAGTGCTGCTGGTCAGCAGAGGCAACCATATGGCATGCCACCAGAGTTGTGGTCTCCAAGTGCTCAAGCTTTGGCTGCAGGAACAGCTCGGGTATCGGCACCAAATCTTATTGATGCGCCGATGTCCACGCAAAAGGAAGTAGGTGTTACATCTAATGAACCAAGGATGAGTCAAACCCCTCAAAAAGGTATCATGTGGCTCCCAATGTCAATCCTGCACTATTCAACCAGGAGATACCGCAAGGCTATCATAGAGTAGCAGATTACAGTGAGCACTACAACAGGGACCAACCTACCCAAGTGCAAACACAGTTACAGCAGCCAGCCCAATTGACTGGGGGGCAAGGACAGAATACATCAGAAGACATAGTCGCCAGGTTGGCTGAAGTCATGAACGAGCAGTTTGATCTCAAGCCCAGGGAGCAGAGCTTTATGTATCGACGTCCATATCCAGAGTGGATGGAACAAGTTGCTCTGCCACATCGATACAAGCTGCCAGAATTCTGCAAGTTTTCTGGGCAAGACAACGTGTCAACAGTGGAGCACATTAGCCGATATTTGGCACAGTTGGGAGAGGCATCGGCACAAGATGCATTGAAGGTCCGTTTGTTTCCTCTGTCGTTATCTGGATCGGCATTCTCATGGTTCACCTCCCTCCCTGCGGGATCCGTGCGGAATTGGGCCGATTTGGAAAAGAAATTCCACTCTTACTTCTTCACTGGCATGGCAGAGTTGAGCATATCAGATTTGACGGCTGTTCGTCAGAAAGCTGGGAGTCAGTTGCCGATTTTGTTCAGAGATTCAGAATCATCCGTGGCAGGTGCTATAACCTAAATCTGACGGATCGGCAAATGGCTGAGATTGCTTATCAGGGTTTATTGCCTCAAATCAGAGATAAGTTTGCACCTCAGGAAGTCGATGGCTTAGCACAGCTCTTTCAGAAGGCGTCGATTCATGAAGGGCGCGTCCAGAATACACGTGGCAGACAGTTTCAGGCGGCTTATGCCGATTACTCTTCTGATTCTGATGATGAAGCTGAAGTTGCTCTTGCTGAGTGGACCAGGAATAAGAAGACTGTTCTCTGTCCGTGGGTCAAGCAGAAGGCAGAAGAAAAGAAATATGATTTTGATATCAATAAAGCCGACAAGATATTTGATCTGCTGCTACAAGAAAAGCTTATTCAACTCCCACCTAATCACACGTTGCCTCCAGCTGAGGAGTTGAAGAAAATCAAGTGGTGCAAGTGGCATAATACTCCCTCTCATCACACCAATGAGTGCAAGGTGTTTAGACAACAGATCCAATCGGCAATTGAGAGTGATCGCATCAAATTCTCTGGTCAGAAGCCGATGAAGATTGATGGACATCCTTTTCCAGTTAACATGATCGGTGGATCTGCTGGATTGATCGGCAAGTACTCAAGGAAGAGAGAGAGGGAAGACAGGAGGACTAGTGATGATGACTTCGATCCACACTGGAACTGCCCCTTTTTCCAGTATTGTTGGGAGCAAGGTATGAAGCTGCCACCAATTGAAGGCTATCCAGGTTGTAGTAGGAGATCTGGAGATTTGTACAGAGAAGTTGGTACTTCAAGCCGGGTTCCTATAAGGAGACAGCATGATCGCTTTGAAGGGAGGCTGACATCAAGGGTTTCTGTGCAAGAAAGGCTTGGACCTGTTAATCAAGTTGAAGATCATGAAGAGGATTATCAGGGTGAGTTTACAGAAGAAGGTCAATGGTGTCCGAGTGGTATTTTTACCAAGACGCAGAAGAGAAGGGTACAGAGGACACGTTGCCGGGAGCTGAACAAGGATGTGAACCAGAAGGATGATCATGACAAGGGGCCCAAGTCTAAAAAGGTATGGAGACCAAAAGTCAAATCTCAGGTACATGAAGTTGAGGCTCCTGTCAATATGGTATTTATGCTACCACGAGAATTTAGTTCTTTGGATATTAATGAATCGGAAGAAGAAGCTTCTGCCGAGTTGTTATTGGGTCCACAACAAGCAGTGTTCGAGAAGCCATCTGGTGTCGATCATCTCCATCTGAGGGCCTTGTACCTTAATGGTTTCATCAACTGCAAGCCGATGAGCAAGATGATGGTCGATGGTGGTGCTGCTGTCAATGTTTTGCCGATGGCGACGTACAGGAAGATCGGCAAACTGCCTGAAGAGCTGACAAAGACTAACATGACGTTGAGGGATTATGGGGGCAGGAGCTCTGAAGTCAAAGGAGTCACCAATATCGAGGTCACTATTGGAAGCAAGACCTTGCCGACAACGTTCTTCGTGATTGAAGGCAAAGGATCGTACGCCGTACTGCTGGGTAGGGATTGGATTCATGCTAATTGCTGTATCCCTTCCATGATGCATCAACTCCTTATCCAGTGGGTCGGTGACGAGGTGGAAACTATTCAAGCTGATAGATCGGTGAGTGTGGCTACTACAGACTTTTTGCCGATGATGGTGGAAAACTTGCCATGCATTTCAGGAACTTACTGGGAAGGTGAAGCATTAGACGTTACCGATGAAGGTGTCTGCATCACGGAGGGATCGGCAACCCCACGGTTGTTATAGCAATTATCGGACCTAGATATCGATCGGCCGATGGAAGCTGAGAAAGAAACAATCGACAATCAGCTGATCGATGAAAGAGAAGAAGGAAAGCTTGGTCATGGTTTCGTATCGGCCGATGAGTTAGAAGAAGTTGACATTGGAAATGGTGACAAGCCTCGGCCGACGTTTATTAGTAAGAAGATTTGTAAAGAGTTTAGAGAGAAGTTGATAGCATTATTGAAGGAATATAAAGATTGTTTTGCTTGGGATTATTCCGAGATGCCTGGTCTCAGTCGAGATATTGTTGAACACCGATTGCCTATTAAGCCTGGGTATCGGCCGTTTAAACAATATAATCGGAGGATTGATCCAAAGATTTATGATGCTGTCAAGGAAGAAATTACAAAGTTATATGATGCTAAGTTTATCCGACCATGCCGATATGCAGAATGGGTGTCCAGTATTGTCCCAGTGATCAAGAAGAACGGGAAGATGCGGGTGTGCATTGATTTCAGAGATTTGAACAAGGCTACACCCAAAGATGAGTACCCGATGCCGATAGCAGATGTACTGATCGATGCTGCTGCTAGACACAAGATGTTGGGCTTCATGGATGGAAATGCAGGATATAATCAGATTTTTATGGCTGAAGAAGATATTATGAAGACTGCATTCAGGTGTCCAGGAGCTTTGGGATTGTTTGAATGGGTTGTGATGACCTTTGGGTTGAAAAATGCTGGTGCTACATATCAAAGAGCAATGAATTTCATCTATCATGATCTGATTGGCCGATTAGTGGAGATTTATATTGATGATGTGATGGTAAAGTCTAAAACAGTTGGAGGTCATATTGCCGATTTGCGGCAGGTGCTGGAGAGGACCAGAAAGTATGGCTTGAAGATGAATCCGCATAAGTGTGCTTTTGGTGTTTCGGCAGGACAATTTCTGGGCTTTATTGTTCATGAAAGAGGAATTGAAATTGGTCCCAAGAGCATGGAGTCGATCAAGAAAATTCAACCTCCTACCAGTAAAAAAGAATTGCAGTCTCTGATTGGCAAAATCAATTTTGTGAGAAGATTTATTTCTAATCTTTCTGGGAAGATTGATGCTTTTACTCCATTGTTGAAGTTAAAAGCAGATCAAGAGTTTCGATGCGAAGCCCAACATCAGAAGGCGCTTGATGATGTCAAGGAATATTTAATCTCACCACCTGTGTTGATGCCACCTAAGCCAGGTATTCCTTTCAAATTATATTTGTCTGCCGATGACAAGTGTATTGGTTCGGCATTGACACAAGTACAAGATGGCGATGAGAGGATTATCTTTTATCTCAGTCGAAGATTGGTGGATGCAGAGACAAGATATTCTGAGATTGAAAGGTTATGTTTATGCCTTTATTTCTCTTGCACTAAATTGAGACATTATTTGTTATCCGAAGAATGCACTATTGTTTGCCGATCCGATGTAGTCAAATATATTTTGTCCGCTCCAGTATTAAAAGACAGGCTTGGGAAGTGGATGTTAGCGATTGCGAAATTTGATCTTAAATATGAGTCTGCTAAAGCTGTTGTAAGCTTCATGACCATTGGAGCTAGGGAAACCCCAAGGTATGAATGTTTTGGTGATAGGATGAGAACCATGAATGTGACTAACACTCTTTGTGAGATCTTATAGGTCACATATAAAGAAAGCTCCGTCCGTTGGTGGTGAACGCCAACACACCATGAACTTATTGACAAGGATGATTGGTTGCCTTCATCTACACAAGAACGGACTTGATGGAGTCGCGGAGAAGACATGGATCAAGGCTAAGGACATGCTAGATCCAAGCGGGTGTTGCTTGGTTAGATGTTAGCTTGAGTCCATAGGAAAAACCGGACTATCAAGAGGGTTCGAGGTGGTTCTCTTAGTACACACTAGTTATAGAGATCATTGGATGCATGGTGAGTCTCTCAGGGGCTAGGGTGGCAGAAGAGAGTTGAAGGAACCAAGAAGATCAAGTGTTGAAGAAGAAGATCAAGAAGAAGATCGAAGCTGCGAAGGCAGAGGAGACCGGACAGTACGGTCATGGAGACCGTACAATACGGTCTACAGAGGAGTTCCAGACAGAAGAGCTTAAGTTTCTGGAAGTTGGAGAAATAGAGACCGGACAGTTGATAGGACAGTACGGTCCTAGGGACCGGACAGTACGGTCTCTATTGGAGTGTTCCAGACAGAGAAGCTGAAGTTTCTGAAAGTTGAAGAATGAAGACCGGACAATTGACAGGATGGTACGGTCATGGAGACCGTACAATACGGTCTTACAGGAGAAGAGCAACAGAGAAGGAGAAGTTTCTGTTGGCTGAAGAAGAAGTGGAGACCGGACAATACGGTCCTAGGGACCGTACAATACGGTCTGGTTTGAGATGATGAACAGCACTCCTCGGACGCCAGTCTGGTAGAGACCGGACAATACGGTCAGATGGAGACCGGACAATACGGTCCTATTGTACGGTCCTTACGCAGACTGGGTACTTTTGGACAACGGCTAGTTTGAGGTTGGAGGCCTATATATAGTCGGTTGTTTACCTCTTTGAGGTGCTCTTGGACCCAGGAAAGAGGGGAGGTGCTGCCAAGAAGCCAAGAGGGAGATGTGTGAAGCACTTGAGAAGGATTTGGAGTGATCCTAGTGCTTGAGAGAGTAGCAAGTTGCATCCTTTGATCTCTAGGCTAGTGTGGGCTTGAGAGAGTCATCTAGGGCTGTTACTCTTGGTCTATGGCAAGGCCTAGACCGGTTAGGCGTCGGTGTTGAGCTGTCCAAGGAGATTGTGGAAGTCAACACAAGTTTGTACACGGTCTTGGAGCTTCCCGTGCGAAAGAAGCATCACTAGTGGAGCGCCCTTTGGCACGCATCAAGTGCGGAGCCTTACCTCCGGAAGAGTACCCGGGATCGAGCCCGGCGGGACGTGCCCGCGACTTCACTCGGAGGGTGAAGTGTGCTCTAGGAGGGATCGCCATCGAGCGGAGGGACGGGGTCGAGACTCCGGCGGGAGTGACCCAACGTGGAGTAGGGGAAGGCGCCATCCTTCCGAGACCACGGGAAAACATCATGAGCATTCTCTATCCCTTCTCCTTTACTACTCGCATTTACTTATCGCACTTCATATGATTGCTTGTAGTACTTGAGTTGTGCTCTTATCTTGCTTGTGTATTTACCTTGGTACCTACTAGCTTCACTAGGCTTGCTTGATTGCCTTGCTCGTGTGCTTACTTGTTATAGCCTATCTAATAGCTCTAAGGACTCTACTTAGTGTGCCTAGTGTCTTGGTTGCCTTGTCTCTAGTTATCTTGTTACCTTGCCTTGCCTAGCTTAAGTCTTCCGCTATCTATCTATCTTGCGCTAGGTTGCTAGTGTGGTGTGATCGTGTTATCTATATGCACTAGCTATATAGGATAAGGATACTTCTTAGTGTGCTTTACCTTGTTACTAGAACTACTCGCTAGGAGTTGCTTTGGTGTAAGTGTTTGGAAATAGATTCTAGAGTGCACCGATTCACCCCCCCCCCCTCTCGGTCACACGATCCTTACAGCTGTGAAGGCCCAGGTATTTGCTGATTTGATAGTTCAGCATGGGGGCATGATGGAAGTGTGGTGGAGCCAGTTCCATGGCGTTTATTGTTTGACGGGTCGATTTGCAACAATGGATGTGGTATCGGCATTGTCATTGTCACACCAAAAGGGTTCAGGTTTGAATTTTCATTCACAGTAGTAGCTCATACTAATAATCAAGTGGAATATGAGGCTGTGTTGAAAGGACTGCAACTGTTGAAGGAAGCCAATGCCGATTTTGTTGAAGTTGTTGGGGATTCTTTGCTGATTGTGGGGCAATTGAATGGTGAATATGAATGCAAAGATGAAGTGCTTCGGGATTATTATCAGAAGTGTCAAGATCTAATGAGGAGCTTTAAGCATATCACATTCAGTCATATTCCTCGACAAATGAATTCTGAAGCTAATGACTTGGCTCAGCATGCATCTGGGTATCGGCTTATTATAGGTTCTGTCGATAATGAAGCCGATGTCGATTTGCAAGATTGGAGGGTTGAGATAGTAAATTATTTGAAGGATCCAACCCAGAAAACGTCCAGAGAGTTACGGTACAAGGCAATAAAATATGTGTTAGTTGATGATCAGCTTTATTATAGGACGTTGGAAGGGATTCTGTTGAAGTGTCTGAATGCCGATGAAGCCAAGAAGATGCTGATGGAGGTTCATGATGGGATTTGTGGGACTCATCAGTCGGCATACAAGATGAAATGGTTGATCAGAAGAGGTGGATATTTCTGGCCTACCATGCTCGAGGATTGTTTTGAATATTATAAGGGCTGTCAGGATTGTCAGAGGTATAGATCGATTCAAAGAGCTCCAGCATCGGCAATGAACCCTATTGTCAAGCCGTGGCCGTTCAGAGGATGGGGAATCGACATGATTGGTGAGATTAATCCTTCTTCCAGTAAGGGGCATAAATATATACTGGCGGCTACAGATTATTTCACCAAGTGGGTTGAAGCAGTACCTTACAGAAGTGTGGCTTCGAGGGATGTGATTGCTTTTGTTAAAGAGCACATAATCTACAGATTTGGTATCCCTCAGACTATCACTACAGATCAAGGTTCTATTTTTATTTCTGAAGAATTCAGAGATTTTGCCGATGATATGGGTATTAAATTATTAAATTCATCACCATATTATGCCCAAGCAAATGGTCAGGCTGAAGCTTCAAATAAATCCTTGATCAAGTTGAAGATTAGTGATCAACCGAGAAGGTGGCATACTTCATTGGCCGATTCATTATGGGCATATCGGATGTCTCGTCATGGGTCAGTACAAGTAACACCATATCAGTTGGTGTATGGGCATGAAGCTGTTTTGCCATAGGAGGTTACTGCCGGGTCAAAAGAGTCGATTTGCAAAATCAATTGACAGCAGAGCAGTACCATGATCTCATGATGGATGAATTAGAAGATGTCAATCAGCAGCGGTTGGTTGAAGAAAATTCAAGATAATAAAGCACGGGTGGCTCGGCATTATAATAAGAAGGTGGTGACTAAGCAATTTGATGAGGGAGATCTCGTTTGGAAAGTCAAGTTGCCGATTGGTGTGCGAGATAATCGTTTCGGCAAATGGTCACCTAATTGGGAAGGTCCTTATATAATTAGCCGATGCGTGCCCGGTAATGCTTACATCTTGAAGGAGTTGGATGGAGAAGAATTTAGCCGAGCGCCTAATGGAAAATATTTAAAGAAATATTACCCCAGCATTTGGGTGGGTTCTTAAAAGTGTTCGGTTAAATTGTCAGTTAAGCCGACGTTAAGAGCGTCGCCTTTGAGATGGCCGATGTCGATGGTATCGCCCTTAGGAAAATATATGCAGAAAGAACAAAGCAAGACAATGAAGTTCTTATGGTTTACAAGCTATTACATCATACATGGGAATATAAAATTCTTGCGCCAAGAATACACACTGCGGGCTCTGCCAATTATAGTAGGAGATGGAATATTCTCCCTTTGCCGAATGTTGGAGTATCCGCCGGTTGTTGGCGCAGGGTAGGATGGGTCAATGCTCACGGCATCAGGAGAGGAGCAAATTCATGGACCCCATCACGTCGAAGAAGATGTTATCCCTGAGAAGGAACCTTGTCTGACGAAGAACATGAGTTCTTCCTCGTAGTCTGAAGAGGAGCCGCTGTTCTTGGGATCTAGCTCAAGAGGGATAGCGTCGGTTGGAAGAGATATGGAAGGAAGGCTGAAGGTCAGAGTGAAGATGTGAGAAAACAAGAAAGGGAGCCAGTCCTTTTATAGGCCAAGATGCGGAAGGAGATAAGGTCGTGGAATAGTGAAAGACCTATTGCAAATTAAGGCGATTGGTACGAATTGTCTGCCGAAGAGGTGCACGCCATGTGAAGACAAAGGTACAGTTCGTTATGTCAGATGCACAGTTTTCACGTGAAGAGTTATCTAGAAGCTTGCAGGCATGAATAATGAAAAGCAATCCGGCGCATGGAAATTCCATACCCCGGCTTGGGGGGCATGTGTTGACACCAAATTTTGGCCTAGGGCCCATTGACAGTGAGTAGCAGGATACGCGCCGGGTTGAGAAGATTGTGTACGAAGATGGTAGCCCACAGGCGGTCATGAAGACGGAGAAAATCATGAAGACGTGCGTGTGTGGGTTTATGAGTCCTGTTTTAATTCTTTTTCTAGATTAAGAAAGAATTGACCGAGTTGTGGTCAAGCAGGAGACGTGTTTGTCTCCAAGTCGGTTGCCTCGGGTGTATAAATATAAACCCAGGTGCTTGTAAAAAAAGAACCAATCAATACAATCAACTTTTCGGCGCATCGCCACAATTTCTCGACGAGATCTCCGTCGACATCGGCGTCCATCGGGGCTCCGGTTTCGGCTTGGATTTTGTCAGGTAAGCGCATCGATCTTGTTATGTCGACTTGTCCATGATTAAGATTGATGTGGCTGCTAGTTATCCGGTAATTTAGATCAATCTAGGGTTTACATTATGCATCGACTACATGGAATTGTTTAAGACCTGGTCCAATTCTTTGTTACGGTTAGTTGACTTGTCCTAGTCGTGACCTTGTTTGCCGATTGCTGATGTCGATTTCCTGTTTGACTTGTCCTGTCTGCTTCGCTTAGTTGACGTGTCCTCGGCGAAACAGTTGCTAAGAGTTAGATTTAATTTATTGAGTATCTGGGACTGGTAGTTGCCGATTATACTTGTACCTGTCGATCGTGTAGAACAGTTTGACGTGTCATGTTCTACTTCACTTAGTTGACGTGTCCTCGGTGAAGCGATTGTCAGAATATGGGTATAATTAGTGATTATTGGTTTAATCGTTCTTTCGGGGTGTTTAGCCGATTGTTTACCACGTTCAGATCTATGCTTGTATGCCTTTAATTCCTTTTATTATTCCTGTTCAAGTATAAGTCTGAGCCTTCTTTCGTCAATGTCGATTCGCCTTACTATGATGCTTGCCGATAGTTGTTGCCGATGGCATGCTTTGCCGATTGCCGATTCTGATGCATGCCTTGCTTTATTTATCGCGCGAGTACTTATCGTTGCGACATGTCGATTCGTTTCTAGCCGACAGCCGAGTGCTTATTTTATTATCTTTTATTCACTAACATCGGCTGCGGTTACGCATCGGCCTGTCCAGGGCCGATAGTCCGGGAATTTTACACGCTTTTCTTGTCTTTGTCGATTTGCAGGGAAAATCGACTGGCACGCTCCGGAATTCACCGCGTTCCAAGTTTTGGTCCTGAACAGAGTTAAGCAAATCTCTCAAACCACGTGTGCGAGCGGTAGAACACACATTTTACCGTCAACACTGCGCAGAACCGATACGCACTCAACTTCCTCCGACTCACACGAGCCTGCCAACGACTTGGGCTTGCGCTCCTAGCTACAGGCACCAAACTGACGAAAACAGAACAGCGTTCCAACGCACGCCGACGCGGCCCGGAACGCACCGATCACAGTTGGTTCTTCCAACAACAGCTGCTTCTTCCAACTTCTGTCGTGCCTATTGATCAATAATGTTTATGCCAACATTTACTATAAATTGAAGCACTATCACCGCACAGTATTATGCGTTTGAACGTGACCTTGGTATGTTGTAGTGATATCCTATGCTCTTGGCGCAAGTAGATATATAGGGGAAAATCATTCCGTGGCAACAGGATGGGAAGGCTCACAAGTCAGATATAAATCCTCCATGAATGTTATAATCAGGGTTGAATGTTTATAGGATAAATTCACACAAAAAAAAAAAAGAAGAATGTTTATTGGATAAACTTTGTGAATTCTCGGATCAAGTTATGTTCGAACAGGAGAACTGATCCAAATACCTAGGATTTAAAATGAGTTTGAACTGAATCTGAAGAGTTTATGCACCGAATCCCAGTTATACTCAGGGTTCAGAGTCATATTTATGTCGTACAATGAAATTCACCACAAAAATGTTACCTCTTAACACAAAGAATAGATATTAGATAATGTCATTCATCCTAACCTACATGAGCTTCCATATCAGATTCCTTCCAAGATGGAGACCATGAATAGAACCATGGACTTTTCTAACGAACCGAAGAGATGTCAACTCATGTTGTCCGTTTTAATCTTAGTCAAAGAGTTTCAATATCAAACTTAATGCTGGACAGGGACTATGAATAGAGAGATGCTCCACAGGGGAACGTTGACGTTTACCAGCGACGACTCGCCGGCCAGATCAACTACGGGCTCCGGCCGGTCAGAGAATACGTCGAATGGTCACAGTGGATTGCCTGCCGTAGCGGGCGAGTCAATGTGACTCTCGTCTGCGTCAGTAGATTTTTCAGCGAAAAATAAACTGGGGCTTTCCTCTAGCCTACTGAACAACACTACCTCCTTCCGGTCATCTACACTCTAGGATGTTTAGGTTGTAACATAAGCTATTCCATTATCTAAAAGAACCTGACACTTTACCAGCAAAACAAGGCAGAATCGTAGTTGCAAGGATCCAAACGCTTTTCTCTGGTCCAGGTGCATTTCCAGCCTCTTCATCGAACTTTGAGCGGAGCCCTGAGCTAAACCATTATCTTGTGCACGTCACCTCGTATCAGATCTAAACATTATTGCAATACAAGAAAAGCTGAAGAAAAGTACACCAGTTCAATCCCTTTTCTCTAGTGCGGATGAAAAACAGAACAGGGTAGAAATGTATTTGCCAGAATCTTGTACTAATGCATTTTTGAGTTCCAGGAGAACAAAAAGTACATCTTAGCATGCATATTAGAATATTGCAGTTGCAGTTCCAAATATTAAGAAGTTTATAGGTTCATACAAACATGTACAAGAACCAGCAACTCAGGACTCAGGAAACTGAATATATCTTACAACACCACAAATGTATATATTATCATAAACATGCTTAGGGCACAAGAAACTTCACAAGCGCAAAGGCCATTACATAAGCTTTTATAAGTAGAATTCCACATCATCTTACTGGCAGATCATAGAAATACACTTCAATCATCTTCCTCCGAGATAGCAGTCAGCTCAGAGGAGAAGTGGTAAGAATCTGCCACAGCAATGTGCTCGTCGTCACAAAAGAAAGGCCTAGAGGGCACTTGTAGCCCACCAGCGCCACACTCGAGCATCTCTATCACCTCACTCATGGTCGGACGATCGTTAGGCTTCATTTGAATGCACCGTAGCCCAATGATGCACAGCTTCCTTTCCAACTCATGCATGTCAGCATCAGCAGTTATCTCGCCCACTTCTTGTTCAGCTAGTCGGTCATACACCCACGACGGGTAGTATGCCTGACTTGAGCTCCCTGCACTCTGGTCTGCATTCCTTCGCCCTCCTGCCATCTCCAGCAGCAGCATACCAAAGCTGTACACGTCGGATTTGCTTGATATGACACCAAAGCTCCGTGATATCATTTCAGGAGCTATGTATCCAATAGTTCCCCGTAACGCGCTCGCTGGCACAAAGCTTGTGTCCCTTGGGTACAACTTGGCGAGCCCAAAGTCAGCGACTTTTGGGACAAAATTGATGTCGAGAAGGATGTTGTGTGGCTTGATGTCAAAGTGAAGTATCTGCATATCGCAACCCTGATGCAAGTAGTTGATGCCTCTTGCAATGCCCAAAGCAATCTCAGTGAGCTTGTCCCAGGAAAAACTTCTCTCAGATGAGAATATGTACTTGTCCAGGGAACCATGGGGCATGTACTCGTAGACGAGTGCCCTTCTCATTTCCTCTGCGCAGAAGCCTACCAGACGAACTACATTGATGTGGTGGATCCTGCCGATGGTCGAAACCTCACTGATGAACTCATCCCCGTTGCAGTTGGAGTTGCCAAGCATCTTGATGGCAACATAGACATCGCCTGGGTGTAGCACACCTTTGTACACGGAGCCATAGCCTCCTTGACCGAGCTTGTCTCGAAAATGGCTTGTCATTGCGGTAATGTCAGTGTAGGCGTACCTTGTCGGACCAAGCATTTGTTGCATCCGGAGAAACTTCTCAACCGCATCGATAGATATCCTTGTTTTCCAGTATTTGTGGGCAAGAAATGTGAATACTGCTAGCGGGAATAACACAATCCTGCATAGTCCTTCCCAAACAAGTCAAACCGCCATATATGCAAGTTAGTACAAGATTGCAACCATGCTGATTAAAATTTAGAAGTAAGTAATTCTTTTTTTTTCTCTCAATCAGAAGTCGGTAGTTCTCACGTACCAACATATAGCTTGGTGATACCAATAGCGAATCCTATAACTTCAAATAGCCAATGTAAATTGGCATATCCATAATAGGAATTATCCACGCATTGTGCGAAATGTATCTCACTCCAGAAAAAAGCAATAGTCCAATTGAGGGGGCTTGTGCCAGATACGAGCTCGTGGAAGAAACTGTTGCATGAAAAGGGATTAAAGAAAGAAATGCACACAGTTTTCAGAAAATTATATGAGAAACTAAATTCCACGGAATCAAATCGCAAGGTAATAAAGGCCAGTCTCGAGTCCAGAGCACTGACTCACCTGTTAGTATTATTTATGCAGAATTTGAGCGTTGAACTCAGGCTTGAATCCAAACCATCAATATACAAATCATCAATAGGAAAACGTACAGAGAACCCCTCCTTAACCATTTCTACGATATCTTCATAGCTTGCATTAGCTGGCTGTGGGTACGAGGAATCATTTCGGAAGCTGCCAAGGGGAATAGCGGCCATGTATCCACACGAAGGTTCAAGAGAATATACTGGACAGTAATCAGGATATATAGATGATAGCGAGACGTAAAGAAACGAATTGTTAGTACTCAGGCAAGTAATGGGCTTGTACAAGCTATTATTCGTGACTGCTTGTGAACAGTTAACGAAGCAAGCCCAAGAATAGGCAGCAGTGGCCAATTCAGAATGGTAACGTGATCGAGGTTTCCGGGAAGGGGTGAAGTAATAGGAGTAAGGAAGCTGATCCGAGCGAGGAAGAGGGCAGTGCATATCCAAATTAGCATCCACAACCCAGAAGGATTTATCGGTGTAGTTGATGTTGGTCACAAAGTATGTACCCGTGTTGATGCGAATTGTAGCCTTGGTGCTGCTACAGAGAAGCTCGTATGCTTTCACGCCGCACTCAGATGGGTCACCTGGCCTACGGAAAGGGGAGGAGATGTTGTGAAGGCCACCGCAGGAGAAAGGAGGGCACTGATCTTGTCCTCCTGCAGATGCCACATGACCTGGAACGACGGAAATAATGGTTACTAAAGCTAACCAGGAAGCGGAACGAAGAAATGCACAGGAGTTCGCCATGAGAGATTTTCAGATGCAGGAAGCTACTTTAGCAAGGAGTGTTGTTGATGATCTAATTATGGAGAAGCCACAAGTTCAGTTAGCTACCCGAGGCTAGCCATGCGTGACTGGCACGTTGCTTGACTTGGACCAAATACTTTCCAAGTCAACCCATACCCTCTTCCACACGGAAGTGCTTCTTTTTTTCCACAAAAATTCACAGCTGATGAGACAGGACTAGGGTTGTGTTTACTCAGCAATCGCACTCAAACCTCTAGAGCACGGCAGGGAATTTTCAAAGGTCGGAATTCCTTCTTGGATATACAATTACAACCAACAACTCTATGCACAACTTTGCACGACCTTAGAAGCTCGTCCATAAGTACTGATAGTTTTCAGAAACTCCTCGTTTCCACTACCTCTTTCTCTCTGGTTAGAACTGATACAGAAACATGAGTAGATTTCTTGTGACAGCCCTGGTGCTCTGTGTTCTCATTCATAGAGCGTGCACGGCCATGGCCTGGGAAGATGAGGATTTCTTCACCAACTGTCCGCCATCTCGGTGCAGCAAACATGGGCCAGAGATCAGGTTCCCTTTCCAGCTTGAATCCAGCAATACGTCATCATTATGCGGAGCACCATGCATGAAGCTAGCATGCTCTGGCGAGGACACCATTCTGGTCCACTCAGCTCTTGCCGCATACAAAGTAACCACCATCGATTACAGGCATGGAACCCTCACGCTCACTCCTCCAGATAACTCCTCTTCGTGCCACTTGATTGACAAGCTCATCGCAGCAAGTGTACCACATCTATATCCACATCTACTCCCATATCGTTTCGATTATAACTGGGCACCAATCGACCCTTGCTATACATTCTATTATCGATTTGCGGCCATAGTAAGCTGTTCAAGACAGTTCACACCAAGAGGCCCCGCTATCAATGGTATCGTTGGTCCAGTCTCTTGTCTTAGCAACACAATAAATTTTCCGTATTTGGTGGATGCTTTGGCAGACATGTCTATTCTTCCGTTGGACTGTAAGCTCGCCTCAGATGGCATGATTCCAATGCCAGGAATCTTGCCAGATAAAAGCATAGATTACAAAGAAGAATTCAAGGAACTAGCAGATAAAATCATCAACGTGACTCAGATGACTGTCATCTGGTATACTTATGGAAGTAATATTCCCTACAATTGTACCCAGTGTGAACGTCACGGGAGATACTGTGCATTCAGCTCAAAGATGAACCAGACATTCTGCATGCATCACGGTATGGTTTCTAACTGGCAACGGCGAGACATCATATGTAGTTGCACCATTCCATCTCTTCTTACATGGATCCCGTGGATTCAAGGTTCCTACAATTTCAGCTCGTATTCTGCTTAGAAACATCCATTTGATTCTCTAGAACTTCCAAGAATATACTGTCACATTATCTAGGAAACCAGTACTGCAGATCACTTGGGCAACAATCCAATTTAGGCTACTTTGTTCTGATAAAAAACTCAAAAAATAATAAAAAAAAGGTTACATGCTACTTAATTCAGCAATACTCAGAAAGATTTTGTTGTAACTATGATGATGCGGTTTCACATATAGATAGCTGCATGGCGCATAATAGGCCAAGTTTCTAAGCAATTAGAGACCAAAACAAGTTTAGCACACAACAATTTACAGCACAATTGTTGAGCAGTTTATTGATAATCATTCAAAAAAAATTGTGAGGAAATAAAGATAAAGCAATTCCTTCACTGTAAGACTGTAACATATTTAGTGCACCATCACCACGATCAGGTCCAAGGACTTCACATTCTAGGGTTGCAATTGGATATTAGTGTAACAAACGGGCTCCTTAAAATTTTGATTAGGTCAGATAAGGAATGATATAATTGACATCTTCTGAATAATATGCAAGGAACAATTCTCCAATTATCCGTCTCAGCGTAGTCATTCCTCAGAAAAGAAAAACACTATTATTACTGTTGGACGGTACCTTTTCTTCCTCAAAAGATTAACTTTCTCTTCCTACATTATACGACCAACGAAGTTTAAATTTTTTTTTTTGGTCAATTGCAGGTTCACACGTCAAAGTCATTGCAGGTACTGATCCTAAACAAATGTTCCTTGTACTAAATAATAATAAGATATTTACATTCTACACAAAAGTTCTTATTTTGCTTTACCTTGACCTGAATTTTTTCCATTACAAGCGCTGGCTCAACCAGATATGCTGATTCCCTATTCTCTGATTGCCAGGTACGTCATCGGCAGTCGCATTAGTTGTTCTTTTGTTGATGGTGGCCACTGCACTCTATTTTTCACTTAGGACAAGATATAATGAAGAGATACACTTGAAAGTCGAAATGTTCCTCAAGGCATATGGCACGTCAAAACCCACAAGGTACACCTTCTCCGAAGTAAAGAAAATAGCAAAGCGATTTAAGGAAAATGTGGGCCAGGGTGGATTTGGAAGTGTATACAAAGGTGAGCTAGCAAATGGAGTGCCTGTGGCCGTCAAAATGCTAGAGAACTCAACAGGAGAAGGAGAAGACTTCATCAATGAAGTTGGGACGATAGGACTGATCCACCATGCAAATATTGTGCGCCTCCTGGGATTTTGTTCTGAAGGAACAAGACGTGCTCTGATATATGAATTCATGCCTAACGAGTCATTGGAGAAATATATATTCTTGCCGGATTCTAATATTAATCAAGAACTCCTGCAACCAAAGAAAATGGTGGACATTGCATTGGGCATTGCTCGAGGAATGGAATACCTACATCAAGGATGCAATAAGCGCATCCTCCACTTTGACATTAAGCCTCAGAACATCCTGCTAGACTATAACTTGAATCCGAAGATCTCAGACTTTGGCCTTGTAAAACTTTGTGCGAGGGACCAAAGCATTGTTACCTTGACTGCAGCAAGAGGCACTATGGGTTATATTGCACCAGAGCTGTATTCTCGAAACTTTGGCGGGGTATCCTACAAGTCAGATGTTTACAGCTTTGGCATGCTGGTGCTAGAAATGGTGAGTGGAAGGAGGATCTCGGACCCAAATACTGAGAGCCAAAATGAGGTTTACCTCCCAGAGTGGATCTTTGAGAGACTAATCAGTGGGCAGGATGTGGTGCCAAATAGGGAAATGACTGGAGAAGAGAAAGAAAAGATGAGACAACTAGCCATTGTTGCACTATGGTGCATTCAATGGAACCCAAAGAACCGACCCTCAATGACAAAGGTGGTAAACATGTTAACAGGGAGGTTGGAGGGTCTACAGATGCCCCCAATGCCTTTCGTCTCTTCCGAAAGTCATCCGATGCCGTGAAACATGGAGAACATACTGTTATGATTTACTAAACATTGGGAGACTTAATTCCATCCTGTGTTGCATCGTAATGCATAGCACCAGCGGACAATGTATTTGCACATGATATATGAACTACTGGTGGTCTGAAATGTAATACTATTTGCACTTTATCTGATTCGAAATGGATGGATTCACAGCTAGTAGTAATTTTAGTTTTTTCCTTATTTTCTCCTTCCCTTTTTTTACTTTGCAACTTTTTATTAACTAGTTACAATGCACGTGCGACACGCACGCGCGAATACTATTCAACACGATATCACGTGCATGAAAGTATTTCGCTATACAATACAAAAAGGTACTTCGTTGAACAAAATAAGAACTGTACAGTAAAAATATGTCCACTGATGTAAATCAATTGTATGAAAAGAGGAAAGAACAATGAAACATAGATAATGTCCAGGTGTCAGAATTACAAACTCCTTATATAAGGAAACACGTTTCCAAAGTATGTCGCACAAACTAACCCAAAGAAATGTAACCGAAAGCTCTTTTACGCCCCTAAAAAGGGCCATTAATCCTCTTGACAAACTCCTTGACATCGACAGGTATGCCTTCTTCAGAATCATTCAGCTCGTATCTTAGGACGTCCAAGAGAAAACGCTTCATAGCAACTCCTGCGTTCTGCATTTTGTTGAAATTTACGATTATTAAGGATAAACATGTGGATGATAACAAAAAATGGAAATGGAAAAGGTACCCTTGACATCTGTGAGTGATCCACATTCACCCCATTCCAAGTTCGCATAATCTCCAGGACAAACAAGCCAGAATGTTTACTGTAATTTAAAACACCCATATCACAATTCCAATTGCATACTGGAAACCCCATAAAAGTTTGTGGATTTGCAAATTCCTTACCTTTCACGAGGAATGGGATTGTAGATGGTAGGCATTCTTAGCGGCCACTTTGCAATATCAACCAAATTGTTTGCATTTGCCACGTCCATGGCAAGCTTAAAATACATGGCTATTGTCCGATGTTTACTGCTATAGTTACTCTCATAAGGGAATTTGAACCACCGGGGACGTTTATTTGGGTCCAGTACGTGCACGGCTTTGATCTCCATGTTCACAGAGAACAGGTAGTAAATCCCCTGTGGACAAATGGCAGCATAATCTGGAATAAGAGAACAAAGATATTATGGGTGCGTTATAAAAAATAACAAAACAAATGCGTGATTTCATCTTACCAATCTGCACTTGGATATGTGGTAATCCACTACCCCCCAATGACACAGAGTTTTCGCCAGACGTTGAACGTTAAGGGGTTTACATAAAGCACCCGGTTTGAAAAGGTTGGAGACCATCTGAGGAGACATGTTAACGGGAGTTCAGTTGAGATAACCATACTCATACAGCAATAGTCATTTTTTGCATTAAACAACTTACACAAAACTGAAGGTCCATGTAGTGGATAGGGGGGTCAACAAATACTTGCTTTTGGCCGCAAGAAAACATACGAACACCCAGGTTAAACAAGTCAGGATGCATGCTATCAAATATAGTCATAAAATCCTTGATTTTTTTTGAGCGACAAGCTAATTGGATAAGGATGCTTGCTCTTGATCCATTCTCTCCTATCAAAAGAATATATTAACCACTGGTCGGGCAAAATGAAATATGTGCAAAATACATGAGGTTTGCATGAAATAGATCACGTGCAAAATGGGTATACCAAATGCGAGACAGTACATACTTTAGTGCATCGGCAGCGTCTATGCCGCAGATGTACCACCACAGCTCGTGCATCAACTCGACCGCGGACTTAGGCACACCAGCAATGGAAAGAGAATACCTTGAGGAGTAAATAAAATCTGTCCTCATTCTCTTTGGGTTTGAACCATGGAACACAGCTGGTGAAATATCTAAAAGTTCCACACCATCTAAATCTCCTTCACTGGAATCACCACTATCTTCCTGTGTAAGATCAATTCCTTTCCTCTCATTGAGTTTGGAACCCAACAGAATAGCGGCTAATTTAAGCCTGAAGTTGATCATGTCAGTCTGCAGGATAGAAAACTATTTAGTTGCATGTACAGTACTAATAAATATAGTTCTCAAAGATGGATGAGGTAGTGGGCACCTGGTTAAAGTCGTCAGACAGCGCATCACCCGTCCAATACTCCGCGAAGTTGAGGAGGAATAACCCACAGGACACCCTTAAATAAATAGATCAGTATATTTTCTAATCCAGAAATGGTGGATCAAGTCAAAATATGTTTCATCTAAAATAAATGGATATCCAAGGAATACCCGTCTGTCTGCATTATGTGATCAAAATCAATCCCTTTAATAGGCCAGGTAGCAACTTGGAGGTTAGGCCACTTGTCCGTGCTGAGTTCTTTCAGGTCAGAGGCCGCGTTTATTTGCATCTGCAAACCCTTGAGCTGTTACATTGCAAATATTTAACAATTAGTAGAGGTTAACAGATGCTAAGAATTAGTCAAATGATAAATTTGGCTACGTAGCTTACAGTGTTATGGAGATCATCTCGTCCATAGACAGAACCTAGTGAGTCTAGCACCTGTATCACACCCTTCCGGGCATTTATCACAGCAAGGTACCAGTGGGTTTTTTTTATGTTTATTGGAAGGAACACCTGTTATCAACCAGTAAACAAACACTATATAATATGTAATATTGCTTACAAAACAATCGCTATATAGAAACAGACAACAAAGATAGATTATTGTTACCAAATCATGTTCCAGGTACTTGTCCACCCTGCGCGGTATGGGGCCACCACTCTTAATGTTTGTGTATTTGATGTCTTTTTCTCCGTCCCGCTTTAGAATTGCGGACACGAAAGCGTCCTCCAACCAAACTTTTTCACCGGACCGTTCCAAAAGATGGTCATGCCTTCTTAAGATGTGTATATACAGACTAATAACCTGCACATTGCAATTTAAAACACGTTGAATCATGCGTACATCTATAGGTATATTACCATCCTTTCTTCTACATATTTTCCGAAAATTACAGATTATCAAAACATGTATGGTTGTACTTACACAATCGTTCAGAAATGCACCCGGCTGAAGCAGACATTCGAAGCGGTGCCTGTCCACAAAGGCGGTACCAACTTGTGATACTATCTTTTCCCCAGGATCGGCTGGGATCTGTCTTACATGTTCGATGATAGCAAGGTCATCAAGCGTGCAAACGTAGTCTGAAAAAGGAAACTTACACTTAAGATATAAATAAGTGCAAAATTTTTTATTCTTCTTCTACTTCTAGTAAAGAAATGTATAGGAATTTCCAAAATTAAACGGTACCTTCTGGGACGACTCCGGTTGAATCGTTGCTCTTAGGCTTGTTTGCACGCAACATGGCAGTGGAAAATTTTGGAACTCCTCCTGGAAACTTAAACTAAAAAACCCAAAATGGCAATTAAATAATATATATTTATTGACATACAAACAATCATTGATGTAGACTAAACTTATATCGCAGATATTGAATTACGATTTCATTGTAACAGACCTACAGTCAACTATAGCAATGATCTTTTCATTCCAGACAGTTTTTAAGAAATGTGCTAACAGTAATCACAAGGCTTCAAAACTACTCCCTCTGTTTGTTTTTTAAGAGCGCATTTAGGCCCAGCAAAAAATTTGCAAACTACCGGCGTATTTGGCGGACACCTCGCTCTCCTCCCGGCGCGGCTGTTTAACTGCCCCAGATTAATTACGCAGCGCAAGGAAAATGAAAGCAGAATCCAGGGGTGCATGCAAATCCTTTGGCTGACTGGCGGGCCCTCCGATAGGGACGTTTCCATTGATTAAAGGGTGGCCGAAAAATTAGGATCGTGAGTGGCTGTAGCGCCGTTTCAGTTGCTTCAATTAATATTGAACTTGGTATTGGTGCCTGGGCCACATGCGCCCCTAAAAAACGACCGGAGGGAGTGCATGATCACACAAATACGGTAAACTGTGATGCACACATTGGGCAGAATGAAAAGCCAATTTAAAAATCATCCGGTCTTTGTATCTCTACAATTTTCGAGTAAAATTACTGCCTACCTCTAACCATGGATTTACTACATAATAGTAAGATCTACATATAACGATAAACAATCTTTATTTAAACAATGATCGAAGATAGCATAAGTGGGTTACCTGTTCTCCTTTGGAGGGTCAATTTCGTGCTGGGTATGAATGCGGCATTGGGGAAGGGAGGGAGTAGGGGAGGTGCATGGACATGCCATTTATCTATACATAAATATTCATGCAGAAATGGCATGTGTGATCAGCGGGAGTGGTTTCCATGCAATGGTGTAAAGATCCACTGATTTATTTCTATGAATGATCTCAGTTTTCCATGTTGGGAAAGAAGGATCTCCGTGATTGTTTTCCATGCAAGGAAACGCTGAAAAGTATTAATGCAATGCCAAAATCACAGGGATTGGTTTCCATGCAAAGTATATGTGATCATCACTGGGTCAATTTACACGGGAGGATACATAACCCAGGCGAATAGGTTTCCACGCGTTGATCAGATTAATTGTATTAGTTATATTTATTTTATTGTATATAAGGAAACATGATCAGTGGTTACTGGGTTGCACGCATGATCAGCAACTTTGTACATGCGTATGAGATGTAATTTAATACAGAGTATGTAGCATTCTTTCCTTGCACAATAATAAAGGTAACGCCGAAATATGATCACGTTGGCGCCTGGCAGATATGCCACATCGTATTTCACCTTTGATTTAGTTAGTGGGAGCCGGAAACTACCGAAATTTAAGCAAAATTATTCAAATTGAAAAATAAAAAGGGGGCTTAATGCAACGAAGGGGTCGGGCAATGTGAATCATTCGGTTTTAAAGAAAAATGCTGGATCATTGCTACCATGGCACTGCAGTAAGAATTTAAATGGTCCAAAGAATACTGCATATTTTCTATACAAAACAGTTAAATCTTAAGGCAAGATGTGAATAAAAGAAGCTCCAAAATTACTGGGTTGAATATTTTTGTTTTCCCACGATATAACAAATCAAACACAAATATATAGTCAAAGCCAAAATATTGATAGTATAGGTAATACATGATGATATAAATTGTTTGAGCACATATATCTAGTATCTAGCCCTGATGCGCAAATAGCATAAAGTCGCAAAAGTGTCTCTATCTCCAAACGACCGAAATAAGATCAAGTATCTGTTTGACTGGCGCCGGTATATTGTCAAGACACTCGTTTTGCTCAAGCTTGCACATCTCAACAAAAAACCGCGCCCGCGCTATATGAGATTCCTAATAGAGTAACAATAGCATCGTTAGTGTACAAAATTGTGATCCAGGATATCTGCCATTCTCAATACTCCTTTTATGTGTTTTGCAGGGATGGTATATCCGCCTGGAACCATGGTCGGCATCAAGTTTTCCGGAACATCTAAAACGAATTGATTTTACAAAACGTCTACTATCACGTCTTGTTTGCAGTGGAGCGTATTCAAGTACCATTGACCAATGCATGATGAATGATGTTCAGATACCGCACGATCAAGGGCGTCCCGAACACGTTCATCGGACAGCTTTGAACAATATTTATTTGGTAGTGTTTCAACACAACCAGCATCTATTAACTGAAATCTCCAAACACTAACAGGACTCTAACACATCCCTATAAACGATGTTCTTGGTGCTTTTACCAGCAGGGTCTAGCAACTTATTTGGTTTAGCAAGTACCCAGGTCGTCTGTCGTGACACACCTCTAGACAATGCTACATATAATTGACCATGAGCAAAGACAGGTTCAGGTAGAAATACGCCAACAATCGGGATCGTCTGTCCTTGAGCTTTATTGATAGTCATTGCAAAGCTGAGTCTGACCGGAAATTGCTTCCTTTTGAATTTGAACGGCAATGATAGATCTTCCGAGGGAGATAGAGGTATTCTGGGAATAAACACCCTCTCACCAGCGTGTGCACCGCCAACAATTTCAGCGTCTATTGCATTGTCTTGCAAAGCCCTTACGACCAGACGGGTGCCATTGCACAAGCCATTGTGCGGATCTAGATTGCGCAACAAAATGAGAGGGCAGTTGATCTTGAGCTTCAGTTCATGAGGAGGAAGGCCATTTGGCGTAAGTGAATTCAGGAAATCAATAGGGTAATTGTTGGTGGAGTCATCCTCCACCGAATCAAAACTGTAGTACGTCCTTGCATCACCAGGAAACATATCTATCATCTTTGCGTTCAAAACATCAACGTGCTCATTCTTGGTGGAAAGAATAGCATGCTGGCTCATGTAGGCGGCCGATGATACATTGTCCGCAAGACCATGAAACACATTGTCGATAAGGTTGTCAATGGCATCCTCTTGCGAATAATCAATTAAGATATCATCAGGAATTTTCACATATTCATCCACAGTAGATTTTTCAGTGCCACTGCCAATTCTGAGCAGATATTCCGAAAACCAAGGATCTGTTTGTGCTCTCATGTTCCGAGTGAGCTTGATCTTCCGAACTTTCTCCCACAAGTATGATCTGAGTAGACATGCGTCAGTAATCTGAGCTCTGGTCCCACGAGGGACCACGGGGAGTACCTGTCTGAAATCTCCTCCGACAACCATGACCTTGCCACCAAATGGCTGTGAAGACCCATAATGTCTTGAAGTGATCTATCAAGGGTCTCGACCGTTTGTCTCTTTGTCATTGCGACCTCATCCCATATCAATAAGCTCGTAGTGCGAAGCAACTCTGCTGTGCCACTCTGTTTGGTGAAGCTGCACATGCTCTCATCATTAATCTTTATGGGGATTTTAAATCTCGAGTGAGCTGTGCGACCACCAGGCATAATAGAGGCCGCTATACCAGACGTGGCGGTTGCAACAGCTATTAGCCCCATGTCTCGAACTGTAGCAATCAATGCTTTATAGAGGTAAGTTTTTCCAGTTCCACCAGGTCCATCAACAAAGAAGACTCGACCCTTTCCTGACTTGACATGGTCCATAATCTCATCAAAACTAGCACGCTGTTCGGCATTAAGAGTCGGGACAATATTAAGATCCGTTTTGTCAGCGCGTAGAGATAACTCATCATTCAGTTCCCGATAATAGTCCCGATCCCTGCTTCCTGCATTCATGAAAAACATCGTGTGTTAGAATCATGACCAGTATAACGTATCATAGGCACCATCTATTAAATTATTTAAGCAGGCTCCGTTGACAGTACTATAGCCACCGTAAAAAAATGCTATGATAAAAATTTTGGTTCAGGATATAGCATAGTATTAGTCATGCATTAGCTTGACAACCCATATTGTTAAGCACTGTACGAATATACAAAAAAAACCCCTCAATTTATGTACTCAAAGTATCCAGCGACATTTATTCATTTTATTGTTGTAACATTAAAAAACATCATTCCAGTATAATTAAATTACAATTAAATTATAAGAAATATATGGCATGCTATACTATTTTATTGGTTGGAAACCAACATTCCTGTACTGTTCATCCCCATGCACAGAGATTATTATGCTCCATATCATTGTTCCACAATAAGCTTACTCGATATTTTCTGGAATACACTGGTAACATGGAAAACTCATAGATTGAAATTTTCACACATGCTATGGTAGCAGCCTGATGGCCTATGTCAAATCCATCAAATATTATAGTAAGGCTACGAGATGGTGAGCAAGTAAAAAATTCATACAACAAATAGTATTGAAATGCCAAACATGTCAAACACGCGATATCTAAGAAATAGTAAAGAGCCAAGAACATGTAAAACAAATGGAATGGTACAAAAATACAAGATGGGAAATCACAAATAGGTCAGCTAGAAAGTCGATTAAAATGTTTGATAATGCTTTAGCCAAATTTGCAATGGAATCTGGTTGGTTCATTGCTTATATACAGAATCCGGTATATTCAGTAACCAATATGAGAAGTGATTATCCAGAGTCATTGAAAAGGCCAACAATCTGAACTACTGTAAGTTTATTCTAACAAGAAAGAAACATAAAGGAGGGGATGCTCGATCACATTACCTTGTGGCGTATCCAGCTTAGGCAGTCCGAAACTATCAAAGTCCTTGCCCATTCCTTCAACTACTTTCTCAATCTCAATGAGAACCCTCTGCTGCACCTCGTGTTCATTTTTTATAGTTCGTCGAAAGTCCTCAGACAAGGAATCATAGTGCTTGTCCCACAAATCACGGATATTGGTGTGCTCACAGAAAACCATTATCATACCAAAAGTTTGCCGAAATTTGCGAGGCATCTGCCAAATAACACAGTCAGACAGGGTCTTGTCCTGAGTGGCATCGGTCTCTACTATTCCCCTGTGTTCACATGCTTCCCTGAAAGTAGAGTACTCGACACCATGCAATGTTCTTAGGTGCTGGTAGGAGGTTGCGCCCCGCACGTGATTCAACAACATCCGTAGGTAAAACCTCTCGCCCTCGGAAGCATTTGCATATACCATACGCCCAATCTGCATCCTCTGTTCTCTTGGCTTCCAAAACTTTTTCGACTTGTTCCATGTGTGAAACTCTGGAAATTCTTTATACAAGTATTTAGGCGCATCGGGGTCTGTTGCATTCATTTTGAAATATTCAGTAAGCTGGGACCTCTGTGCCTTCTTACTTTTCGCGACATCATTCAGATTTGCAGTAGAATTGAATGCGACCATATGCATTCAGTCCAAGTGAACAGCCAGTTGTAGCACAGGTGGGTACATAGTGTATAGGGGGAATTTAAATAGCCTGTACATGGCCTCTGGTGGCGTGATGCACCTTGCATCTCGGTACTGCTTGATCTCATCTATGACTTTATCCTCATTCTCTGACTTGTCTAGGCTGAAAGATGCTTTGTCATGACCCTTATAGATGTACTTGTACAAGTACTTCACTGACTTGATGCTGCAGCAAATCTCAACATTAATGTGACAATTGTAACGCATCAGGAGAATAGGATTATATGGAACGACCCATCGATTGTCCAATTCAGCCTTCCTAATATGCACTCGCTGACCGTCGTCCCTCCGCTGATAAACTGGATATGAGTCCTTACCCTGCTGTGTTGCTTCACAGAACTGTCGAGGGTAACGGAAACGACACTTCCCATCAATCATGCATGGGCAATCTTTGTTCAACGCACCGCATGGCCCATGCATCATGTGCTTGCACACAAGGTCATGCAATACGGGATACTTCTTCTGGTCAGGAATCTCAGCTGATATGTATTTGTCATAATCATCGGGACTGTTTAACTTGCTACCATTCTTCATGATCAATAAAAAGTGCTCGTGAGGGAGCCCCCTCTTTTGGAACTCAGTGACGTGAGCATACGCCGCAACCTCGCCAAAATGCTGCTTCTTAATCAGAAAATCCTCCAAATCACGAAGCTTTGCTCTATACACCCTTGCCACTATATCTGGGCGATCTTGCGGGGTTTGTCCTGATAGAAGCCGCTCTAAAACCTCATCCCAGTAAGGGTTGCAAGTCATAGTCACAAAATAGGCGGGCTTCCCAAAACGCTGCACCAATGTCATGGCATCAAGAAATCTCATCTGGACGTCGCGGTCGCCACCGGTCATAGATCGTGGAAGGATAAGTCGACGACCAGCTTCTGATGCGCGTGTCTCACCAGACGCGAGAGTGTCCATAACTCCCCGCACAAGGAAAACAAAAAAGTTAATAGTCTGAATAAAAATATGTATCTAACACAAAAAAGACAAAGGGTTCGCACTGTACAGACATAAATAAAAAACCCAATATATGTAGTCCCACTATCGGAAAACAAAAAGTTAATAGTCTGAAAAAATATATATATAACACAAGAAAGACAAAGGGTTCGCACTGTACAGACATATACAAAAAACCCAATATATGTAGTCCCACTATCCACCGACATTTATATTCGTTGTATTGTTGGTAAATTAAAAATCATAATTCAGTATTATTAGTTTAGATTAAATTATAAGAAGTATATGGCATGCTTTCTTCTTTTAAAATGTTGGAAATCAAACATTCCTGAACTGTTCATCTATAATAAACACCCCCATGCACAGAACATGATATATCTTAAAATTTGAAAAAAATTACTATCAACAATGAGCCCACATCTTGAATTCCTTGTCTGATGACTTACACTTAAATTATCTAAGAAGTATATAGCATCCTCTACTATTTTATTGGTTGCAGATCAACATTCATGTACTGTTGATCCTAAATAAGCAGCCCCATGCACAGAACATGATATGTCTTAACATTTCAAAAAAATCAATATATATAGTTTAACAATAACATGACCACAGTGTGAATACCTTGTACAGATCAGCACGAATGATTTTCTGGTGCGCCGGCAAAGAGTACCAGTCAAGACGCATAGTCTCAATCTTAATGTATATGTCGACAATGTACTGTTGAAAAAGGCGTCCACCGTAAAACAATACATTAAATTCGTCGTCTCTAATCTGCATCTTGTAACAATAATATTCTCTTGCACTAACACATTTGGTGTTTGAGTCGGGATCCCCCGGAAATTCTTCATATTGCATTTCACCATTATCTGCGGAAAATTAAGAACCAGCATCATCCACATGTTATAGTATGTGTCTTAAGGACTCATGTTTTGAATTATGATGTATTTTTAATTATCTTTTTGTCAAAAAAAAAATTAACCTTGCCCTTGTGCTGGATCAATGAGCTCTGCTGGTTCTCCATTATCTCTCTTATTGTCCTTTTTTTGTTCGACATATTGTATATTTTTATTCCAGCCAGCTTCGCCCCCCAGGAAAAAATAATGGATAAGATAGCGGGTCATAGCAGCCGTGATATGCCCTAATATATATCGGCTTGTTTGCCAATCCACAAACCATGACACTCCTCTCAAACATATGCTGTGCATCGGTACCCGGCATCCAGATTGCCGCGACCTGAGAAACAGTTGGAGCATTGTATCTTCTCTGATCGACATCAATATCTGTGTTAAGCTTAATTTTGTATTCTTCAAGATTTTGTACACCACCTAACATTCTAAACGTCTTCGTGTAAGGGTTACTCTCCAAAAGCTGCAGTATGTTCCGTATGAGGCCTACATCCAGATGGGGAGATCTTTTTGCCCTGTGCTCAATAGTGAAATCTGTGTCATAGAAATAGAGCTGCATATGTCTGGGACCGTACCCCCCATGCGTAAGCTGATCTAGCCTGTGGTATATCTGTCCTTGTATCCTAAAGGTATAAACACCGGTGCCCGCTGCAGTGGCTACACGACGATCAACTTTGGCTCCCATACTGGTGAAAGAAAAATGAGAGTTGAAATATCTGATGTTCTTCCGGAAATATTTTGCATCAGTGTCCGTTTGACTTGTGAACAACCTCATCAACTCAGCAGGGACCTCTGGGATATGTATTTTGACCAGCCCCTTTCTACAACAGAATGCATCCCCTTCGCCTTTAATTCTTTTGGCGCGACAATATTTGCAATCATCAACCTGGCTCAGAACATGGTGTTTTTTCGGCAGCTTGGAATAAACATGATCATAAGGATCCTTTCCATTGCTGCATCTGCTGGTATCCACCCGATATGACTTGTATTTAACATCTGCAAATTACATACGTAAGTGGGTTACAGTAATGATCCTGTATTATAGTGGAGAATAAAACATAATGGATGCATATATTGGAAATACATACCACGTAATCCGTAGAGTCTTGCCTCATCATCCTCCTCGTCAACAGAAAAGTCATCATGGACGCCCGGGTTTGCGGCATGAAGATCCTCCTCTTCTGCCAAGCAATAAAAAATAAATTAAAATCTGTCGAGGACAAGGGTCACGAAGCTATCGAGAGCCAAATCGAATAAGCCAAATTACCGAAATGGGTACGTTCCGACTCATCAGGTTCCCAATTGCCGTGGTCACCCACATCATCGTCACGTACATCACCTTGTATAGCTAACAAATTAGTTCACTGGCAGGGATGAACTGCATATATAAATAATTAAAAAAAGCAAGTTTGTTTATTCCGTACCAGTTATTCCTTCATTTTTACTTCTATCACGCAGTCCATGCATGTACTCACGTTTCTCTGCCAATATAACTGTTTTGTCGTGTTCCGGCAGCCGATTATACTTGTCCCTCCGCCTTTTGGCAACTTCAACACCTGGTGGAAGCAAATTAATTTGTCAGAAACATCACATATTTTGGGTCTATTACATAATAGGTGACGACATCTGGGATAAAAGATTCCATCAAAAAAGAATCAATAGCCTGCCACTATTTTATTATTTGGTAGAAAATAACAGTACCAAATTGATCATGAAAAGCTCGACGTTTTGCAGCTTCTCTTTCAGCTAATTCTTCCGCCTTCCGCTTACGGTACTCTTTCTGCTTCAGGTTCCTCTTAGCCTTTTGCAAATCCTCATTGGCAACACGCTGAACACGCTGACTGATAACACACCCATTTCCATCGCTGTCCTTTATGAGAGCCGATGATTCTGGTTGCCAATCATTATTTCTACGGAGCCAACCTTCATCATCATCATCGGTGACAGGCAGTACGTGTTTCTGTAAGGTGGCACCAGCTGCAAATCGGTATGAGTCACCGAAACATGAATCAAAGGTCGTCTCATGAAATAAACATATAAATAATTAGTCTAAAATCACACAAACTCACCATTGTTTGAATCAGAGGTCACTTCAGACATTTGCGTTCCTTTGACAGCTCCTAAACAAACAACTACATTATATCACATCCAATATTTGTGGTTGTCAATGAATACACAATATAATTTTTGAGCTCCTAAATGAACAATGTTGTACATCACATGAGCTAGGTAATCACAGGCTTATTTGTTAGTTCAATATATATACCAAGTCACTAATCTACATAATCATCAAATGAGTTTATAAACACTACCGCATTTCCTTATGGTAGTACTGCTTTCCACAGAAACACCTAAAATAGACCCCCCCTTAGAACAGAATCGTCATCACTATGTAGCAAATTGATCAAGATTGGATTTATCACTGACAAAACTGAAAATTATATAGCAAATTGATCACCTTTTGAGCTCAGCACCGTCTTTTGTTTCATTATAACAGGGGTAGCCTCGATACCGCCTAAAAAGCGTAACCGATAAGAAAGTTAACATGCTGAGATTGCATACCATAGAAAGTGATAAAAACTACCTGAAGTTGGAGTCGACTCAATAGTCAAATCATGGATTTCTGCATCAGAAGTTTACAAACTAATCAGTTCAAACACAAACATAATTTCTAGATGGGTAGACAACGGTTAAGTCCGTACCTGAACCGTTAGAGTTTTGAGACTGATCTGTTATGCCTAATTTCTCAGCCTTCTTCTTAGCCCGATATTCCCGATTGTACTGCTTTCTATACTCAGGCGTCCGCGACCACGGGATATTTGGTGGCAGATTTTCCTTTTCAGCACTTACCCTTGTTTTGTCATGCAGCACAGATGAACATGTGCTCATGACTTCAGTTGCTGTGGAGTTGTTTAGTAAACAAAATGAAATTAATTTATTTGTAACTATATTGCAATCACAGTAGAAAAATAAATTAATATATCTTCAGTTTACCATGTGCATATTTATATGCAGTTGTCGTTCCAATGTTATGTCCCGTATTGCTAACCGAGAGTGCCTTCCTCTTCCGCTTCTCAGGTGGCACATTACTATCCCCTATGATTCTGGACAAACGAAATCAGAAGCTGATCACGTGTTTCAACCAGGTCCAAAAAAAAATGAATGCAATCACGGCAAAAAAAAAAAAAACAGATGCAGTGGCGGGATATGGGGTAAGAGGGGCCAAAGATGATTTCGTTCATTTATGCAAATATACTGCCATCAATATTTCAGACAACGATAATATGACGTATCCAGACACGAAAATATGATGTATCCAGACAACAAAATCAATAAGTAAAACTGCCTAGAAGTTTATTACATTGACGCAATCTGAAAGAACACATTGAAAGTATGGGCACCGCGGCAGAGGAAAAATTATTTGAGTGTTAGCAAATTGAATCAAGTTAATAACACTAAAAAATTACATACGTTAGCAAATTGCATCAGCTACCAGGCAAACAAATTAAACAAACAAAGGCATGGTTAGGATATTGATAGCGGTACAAGTTCCCTAACTGATATCAAGAACAATGACACACCGTGATGATCCTAATTAGCAAGGTTGGAGCGGCAAACAGACGAGTCTAGCTTACACCACATCGGCGGCGAGGAAGAATCGATTCGACTGGACCTATCCGAACGGTCGAGGCGTGGCGTACCTGCTGGAGGAGGTCGGAGAGGAGCTCGAACAGCAGCACGTCCGTCTTCTCCGGCTCGACTGTCGATGTCTCACAGATGATCGTCGTCGTCGCAAAGATCGCCACTCGTCGTCGTCGTCGTCGTCGTCGTCGCAAAGATCGCCACTCGCACAAGAGCAGGCAGACAATAGGTTCGTCGTCATCGCGCAGGTACTCGTCGTCGGCGTCAATCGTTTCTCCACCTAAGAGCAGGCGCAGACGCGCAGGTCGTCGTCGTGGTCGGCGTAGACTCAACCGGAACGGTGGCGTTTGAAAATTTGGAATGGAAACGCTGTGCCGTATCAAGGGGACAATCAAGAACCGAGAAAATTACTTCCATAGTTACAAGGCATATTATAAGGCATATTCAAGAACAGAAAAATTACTTCCATATTTTTACAAGGCAATATCCCACCACGCTGCTCACTTCCATATTTACAAAGCAATATTCAAGAACCGAGAAAATTACTTCCATATACGCTGCTCCACGTGATTTTGAGAGGTCCATGTGATTTTTGGAAAGTGTAACGCATGAGGGAAGGGAGCGCTGTTTGGGGAGGGTGGGAACCTGATGCGGGTGCATGGGTACGGTGGAATGGTGAAGTGAAAAAAGATTAAATTTGGCCGACCACACATGTGGAAAAAAAGAGTAAGGGGGGAGGAATTCCTTCTTTTTGCCATCATGTGGTTGGATGAGGTGGTCCCATTTTGATCCAAGGCTCCAGATTGATGGGTACCCAAATATTTTGGTGAGGGGTCCTTGGTCGCACGACTCGTGCCTTATTAGTTTAGATAGATATATAATCAGTGGGGGAGTTCCCCTCGTGTTGCTTCACAATGTACTTTCGGGCGTAATTTAATATTTTTACGACAATAACCTATATTATGTTATCACTATCTCCACCTCTTTCTTTTAGTTTCCCTCCCCTTTCAGTAGTGCATTCTTCCTTGCTGAACTCCTCAAGGGAAAATGAGTATGTTCCATTTCACACTGTAAACCGATAGTTCGGTATGAGGTGGAGAACTCAGAGCAAGGAGCATCATATGAGGTGATAATTATGCCAATTCTATTCCCAGGTACTGCATATCCTTTACAATGTGTATGTATGGCTTGTGATAGGCATGGGTCTGGGCACAATTCCAGCTAGGGATTTTGCAAAGAAAAAACGAAAAGAAAGCAAGTCGAGCCTCAAACCCGCTGGGCCGGCCCGCGCCGCAAACCCGCATGCGGCTCGTTTATCAGCCCGCTTCGTCGATGCGGGTCGAAGCGGCGCGGCTCGCAGGACCCGCGGCGCCGCAAACGCCGCAACCTTTCCGCCTGCGCGCCGCCAGTGCGACGAGTGCCGCGCGGCCTTGTACTGCGGCTCCCGGCGGCACCATGGCGACGGCGACAGCAAGCCCTAGCCGTCGGGGCTTCCAAGTAGCGACGCCACCACCTATCACCGAGAAGTCGTCGGCGTGCCCTTCGCCGTCGAGGGCACGACCTCCTACGCCCTCGCCCTCACCTCGTGCGAAAGCCTCTCAAGATCCAATCGTCATTGGTCGTCGTGTGGCAAGCAACCCCGGCGGCGTCGAAGCTCCAATGCCAACAATTCCTGTTGCCGGTGCGTAATCAGCCCGCCCTACGACGCGGCGCCCTCCATTGCCCTCAAGCTCTCCTCGAGTGAACCTCTCTGAAGATCCAACCAAGGTAATCCCTGTCCGATCTGTGTCAATTCCGGTTTGTGCAGTTTAATCTGTGGCAGCATCATCTTGTATATTAGATTTGAGTACTTGACTGTTGCGTGGATAGAATCTGAATTTGTTAAGTTAGAGTCCAGCATCATCTGAATTTCTACTGCACTATTCATTAATTTATTGTAATTTATCTGACTTGTTGTTCTTTTCCATTTGAATCTGACAGAACAATTGTCACCTGCTGAAAGTGGAGTGAGCATTGCTGACAAGTTTGCATCCCAGAGCCTATATGCATGCTGAAGTGTGTCGGCTTGATGCATCACAGTGATCACACTGATATACTAATTTGAAAGCAAGGTTTATACTGTTAGTTCGATGGAACCATAGCAATTTGCTGCCTTCTAGTTGCAAGTGTTTAAAGACATGTTGGATGTATTTTGCATTGCTACATGGCTGTAATTCTGAATGACCCTTTTATAAATTTTTATTGAATCCGCAAACAGGTGCAAGCTATTGGCTTATGTATATTGTTGTTTCCTTGATGGTGTTAAGTCTCTCATAAACTTGATAGCGCTCAGGTGTCCATATTTCATTCAAACTGTCCATCTTTTTGTCAGGCAATGATCTTTGGGATTCAGAGCTGGATGGTACCAGGTGGGTGCTAGTACTTTCAGTATGCATCCTTGCTGCGATGATGTTTGTAAATAATGTGTGGATAAACCATAAACGACCTAGGATAATGACTGTGTTGTGCAGTAGATCTGTAGTTATTCATTCAGACTTGAACAGGCACTTCATTCAGACTTGAACGTGCACTCCTTCATTCAGACTTGAACGTGTTCTTTATTCTGAATTTTCTGCACTTCTTCATTCAGACTTGAACGTGCGACAGGATAAAACTAAAACGTAGAGTACAGCAAATGTGTGCATCTTTTTTTCTGCACAAAACCGCAGCCCTGATACACCGAAATCAGCAATCAAAAACGTCACCCGCTGCATGCACGCACGCGTTCTCAATCGATACTTGCTCAACCACCTTGCACAGCTCAGCGGCGCGGCTTGCGGCAGCCCGCCACAAGGAAGCGGCGGCATGCGGGCCGCCGCATCAGCCCGCTTCGGGCCGTTGCGGGGCGCGGCGCGGGCAGCCGCTGCCCGCTCCGCTTGAGCATCTTCGAAGACTGAGCCGGCAAATCCAAAGATACGAAGTCACCACTGGCGCCTCGCTGTCGACGGGAGCGTCGCCTACTACTGAAAGCACAAATGCCGTTAAATCTTTGAAAATTCGCTCTACGAGGAGTCGAACCCAGAACCTGAGAGGTGTTACTCGGATGCCTTAACCACTAGGCTAAGACCCCTTTCACGGAAGCACGGTATAGGTAGAAAGATAGATCCGTACTCGCCGGTCCTTTAAAATTAATTGGGCTGGCTTGTTTCTCTCCTCGGGAAAATGATCCAGCCCACTAACAAAAACGAAAAGGTTCTGTCCAGGTGTTTGCTGCTACGATCTCTCGCCAAAAAAAAAAAAAAGTTGTTTGCCGCTACGGCAATCCAACTGGTCATGAATGAGCTGGACAGTAGGCGCAGTAGCAGAACTTGCATTCTTTGATTCAAAACAAGTATAATCACCTCAACTATTATTGCTTATACTAGAACAATCTTGCACACATTCCCACGAAAACATGAATGGGGGGACGAGAGATTTAGTGGCACTGGTCACAGCGAATTAACTATAGTTGATCAACCATCAGCAGTAGAACGAAGGCATCTGTTGGGGGAGACATAGTGTGTGCACCCCCCTCCTTATGGGCTCAATAACTTTAGATTCAGCCTATGTATACTTTAGACCTAATTGTAAGCCCAAAGGCAATCATGTAATATTTGTATTCCGTAGAAGAGGGATCTCCCTCTTCTCCTATCCCTACAAATATAAGGCCTCGAGAGGTCCTAAGGCAGCTTGTCTCATTCATATTCACTCTCACTCTCTCTCATTATGCTTGCATACCATCCTATCCTAGTCCTTCTCAGAGGTCCCTTACTTGTGGTAGACTTTTAGAGGATCCCCTTTTACTAGTGGCCTTGTAACCACAACAGTTGACGCCATCCGTGAGGATCGGTACAAAAAGCCTCGTATGATTGAGAGTGAGAAAAAAAATAAAAATCGCCAAAAAAGAAAAAAAACAAGGGTCACCTTCGGAGGTGTCCCGGCTCTCATCCACCGGAGTCAACGGGAAGAAGTCCCTAACCCCAAAAAAAAAAACGGGAAGAAGTCCCTGACCAGGGGCGGAGACAAGGGGGGGCGAGCAGGGGCCTGGCCCCCCCTAACAATCTAGATTTTCTAAAGGATCTGCTAATGATCCTACTAATCTTCCATGGCTAACTAGTGTATTGGCCCCCCTCATCCTCTCATGAACGCAGAAGATCAGTCATTCAGCTCAACAAGACACACTTGGCCCCCCTCATCCCTCAATCCTGGCTCCGCCCCTGTCCCTGACCTCCGAAAGTCGCGCCAGAAGAAGTCCCGAAGCTCACCTTCGGCCCAAAAGAAGGAAAATCCGAAGCTCACCTTCGGGAGAGGCCCCAGAACTTGCCTTCGTGCATCCGGCCGAAGATCCCCAAGCCGGCCACGTGAAGCTTCTTCGGCTCACGCCCCAGAAGAAGTCCCCGGAGGCCATGTCCCCGGAGGCCCAGCATCGATCCCACCACATCGACGTCAGGCTGGGCCAGCCACGTCACGCGAAGCCCATCCCGAAGGATGATCCGCGAAGCCAACCCATCCCGAAGGCCTGCACAACTTACCCCGGTCCGGAAGAAGCTCCGGACCTTCAACCAACTCCTGGGCCGAAGCCCATTCCAGGTGATATCAAACCGGAGCTTTTAATTTTCTGCAAAAATACTTGCCGACAAGGCTCTCGAGCTCGCGCCGCATTGTCTCGGCGACATCTCTGATTGCCAGCGCTACCACGCCGCTGTTGCTCTGCTACCGCTTTACCGTGGCATGTTACTTTATTCATTATTACTGGAGCATAACTAGCCTATGCAGCTTGTTTACACATGGCCATATGCGGTCCCTGTTTATAGTATTTTTGCAAAATATGCAATGACGGTCGCCTTCCGGCTGCGTTTATCTCTTTACGTGACAATAAATCCAGCATGCTAATCTGCTAGTCTGTTTGTTTCATGACTCACAAACATTCAGTTTTTTATAGCATCGTCATATACATGAAACATGCGCGTTATTTCGCACATGAATCCCTGCTATGCCTGTAGCCAGTACACGTATGTTGACGCGTTCGTTTCAGTTCGCATTCGGCAGAACTGCTGAGCACTGCAGTTAGCCTGCCTTGCTTAAAAATAATCTATACTGGTTTGCTTACATTGATTAGCTATCCTTTGACGGAAAGAATGCTGGAGCCATATGTACTACCTGTTAGTATACGCTCGCCCCTACTTTATATATGCTCAAGCGTGTTTTTGCATATCTTACTTGCACACAAGCCGTCAGTTGTTAATTAGCACCTGGTCAAGTGCTCAGAACCGGTTAATTTGCACGAATCTCTGCTATGCCTGTTTTCCACACAGTTAACACACATGTTAATGGTACGCGCACTTTAATGCGTGCGTTCCAGTTTGCACCCGGCTGAATCGGTGTACACTGTAGCCTGATTTGCGTCGACATGTTTGCCATTGGGGCTCAGCCTGTGCATATGGCACACGCCTGAGCAGCTTCCTTTTCGCTCTATACATGCTATAACGCTTAGCTTGTGCTTAATCAATCCGGCCACATGTGTCCGTCCGGACTTGTACTTTTGTGCTAACCATGCATGCAGTGAGCCACAGAAAGCTCCAAGAAAGCTCCAAGTCTGCCGACGACGAAGCACGCTGCCGGCCTCTTCTGCAGCGTCCGCCCTCCTATCACCATGATCGGCGCGACAGAGCGGCCAGGCTGCCCGGCCCTTGTTGACCCACTTGTCGAGGCACGCCTTGTCGAAAGCGCGCGCGCAAGCTGCCGAGGTTCCTGCCGCGGTGCCACGCCTCGAGCGTGCCGAAGCAGACGACGCGCGCCACAAGGCACGTGGCCGCGAGGTCGCGCCGGAGGTCGCCGTACCGGACGGTGAGAAGTGCCTTCACAGCGTCCGGCGTGGATGGCGGCGATGGAAGCGCCCGAGGTCTAGCGCCACAGGGCCGCCGCACATGTCGGGTGGAACAACATCACAACATGGCCACTGATGGTGCATGCATAGCCGCTGAGCTTCGACGACATGCACGGCGTGCGCGACGACTTCGCCGACACGGCAGAAGGAACCATTGAACCCCCATATGGAGGTTCTGGGGACCTTGGTCGAAACACCAACCTCACAGCGAGCCAAACGGAGCAGTAAACACAATGAAGGCCACACCGAAGAACAACCGAGGAGGTTCCCTTCGGAGAACGATCCGAAAGGAGCAAGGCCACCTGCGTCGGGGGCAATGAAGGCAGCCGCCAGGACTGAGGCCCACCTTCGTCGACGTTTCGGGTCAGAGAGGCGCGTTCCGAAGGTCAGGCCTCGGACGAAAGCCGGCCCATCGCGGCGTCGACGCCTGAATGGGGACCGCCCCAAACGCACCGGAAGTACACACGGCTCGAACGGCGGCCGACGGCCCGAAGACGCCCCAGCTACCACGGGAGGCCGTCCCGATGCTCATGGCAACATCGCTGCAAGAACTCCAATTCTACAACGTTGTCACCGGGCGCCGATGTCATACCGCCGAAGGCCGCCCCTGACGACGAGGCAATGCTCGGAGGACATGCACATGCCAAGGGACCTTCCGAAGTTTCTGCTGCGGCTCGGGAGGAGTTCCCATGACAGGACGCCTCAGAGCTCGACACCGGAGCCCGGAGCCCATGGAGCTCGCACACTCCGAAGGAAGCCAACATGCCGAAGGAGGTGGCCTTGGAAATTTGGCCATCAATACCGTGGCCAAAGTTCAAGCTCGCCGACAAAACACGAGATACTGTTCCCCGCCTGCGTCGAGACCCGGAAGGGAGCCACTGGGACTGAGGCCCACGAGCACCGGGAAGGGAGCCGCTGGGACTGAGGCCCACGCGCGCCGATGCGCCGGAAGTCCCACACACGGCCGAAATGGCGGAAGGGACAACCCCGAAAGACTGCAACGCCACAAGTCAACAACGCCCGGGAATGCATGCATGCATGCAGCGCGAGGCAAAAATACACGAAACAAACAGGCTCCGACACTACGGTCGGACAATTGCCTAGTGTTGAGAGAACACCGACGCCCAGACAACCAAGGCGTCGGGGGTCAGGCACAATAGATACGATGCTTCGACGATGGATACTCCCAATGCCGGTCCGGCGGCTCTAGACCCGGAGGCCTCGTTAATGTCGTCATGATGTCAGTAAAGCATCACTGACGCTA